>JACBWV010000730.1:11343671-11375287 GCA_013435795.1 Chlamydomonas sp. ICE-L
CCAGGTCGCTCGGCGTCTTGGGTCTTGGGTTCTAGGTTTCATGTGTTCGATGGCCAGATCCCGGTGGTGCCAGGTCTGCCTCGGGGTCTTGGGTCTTTGGGGTGTTCTTGGGGTTCTAGGTTTCATGTTGTTCGTGGCCAGATCGGTGGCCAGGTCTGCATCGGGGTCTTGGTTTTCTTGGTGACTTGTTACACCTCAGGGTTTTGGTACCCTAGGCCTGAGGCTTGAACTCGGACACCGTAGAGACTTTGTAAAAATAGGACTGATGGCTTGAGACTAGGTACAACTCAGGGTTTTGGTATACCCTAGGACTGATTGGGCTTGGATTGTACACTTAGGGACTTTGTCACCCCACTACCCTAGGGACTGATTGGCGGGAACGCACAACTGGATATTTCGGGAGCTGGGTCAAGGGAAGAGTGTGTAGTACGTTTCTACCTTGCGGATAGACAAACCGGACACAACACCGCTTTTTCCAAACTCTGGCCCTTGAGGATACAACGTAGTGGATGGTTATGTTGTTCCCTTATGCTACCCTTGAGGGATGAAATATTGGTGATATGTACCTTTCTTGGCTCGAGGATAGACGTAGTGGATGGTTCTTTTGTGTCCTTAGCGGACGTCATGTACATGACCGAGACGGCAGTTTCAGATTTCACTACCAAATGCGTGCCGGGGAGATTACTTCCTGTTGTAACCTCCCATAGCCCCATCGGCGGTTTTGGGCCTCCCTATATGGGCACTCTTGAGTCCAATGTCCAAGCTCTCGCAACGGAAACACCCGTCATTGGCCCGCAAGTATTCCCTGCCCTCCGGGGTCAAAGGAGGAAGGGTCGTGCCATGCCCGTTCCTGTCTCCCTGCCTAGTTGAGCTTGGGAAGTACCCTTGTCGAATTGGGCTTGGGTTTTGTCCCCGCCTACTCGCATTTGGGTGTTGCCTCAATTGCTCGTGCATCTCTTGACCAACTTCTTCTCTCACGGCTTGGATGATCTGGAACATCTGATGCGGATCCAAGTGAAAAAATTGTTGATGCGGAGGTTGTTGAGGTTGATGCGCATCATCCTCCATGTTATCCATGGTGACATCCTTTTGCCGGGGTTGGATGTCTAGAATCAATTGCTCCCTTAGGGCTTGCATGATTTGGGTTAGTTGGACTGGGTCTATGTGGGCGAAGTTCTGGAGTAGTTGACCGTTTCGGACAAGTGGCGCTTGGTCATGTGTTTGCCCCACTTGCGGACATTGCTTAGCATTCACGTCTTTCATGCTCACGTCTTTCATGCTGAATCACAAGGGGTGTAGAGACGAGGAGCGGAGGGGAGAGTAACGTTTACCAAGGCTGGTAAACTTGTAGCCCTAGCTCGGCTTGTAGTCCAAGGGCTCTAGCTAATTCCTTCATATTTTCTATTTTAATGATATCTAGCTCCATGCGTCTCTGAAGGCCATGAGACTTGGTTGGGGGCTTGGCTAGGGCGAGAGGGCTGCGCGCTACCGGCATGTGGCCAGAGAGATGTCTAGCACTTCCGTATATTCTCCCGTGGACTGGCTGGCGAGCGCAGGCGTAGACTACGCCGCGTAGTAAGCGCCGCGTAGTAAGCGACTGGTAGTCAGAGGGGTGGCCACGTGATAGCGGTTGGCTTTGAGTCACTCCAGGGGTACGAAAACTGTCACGGATAGTAAGCGTCCATAGAGAAAGGGACGATCACGTGATTTTTGCTCTTGGTCTCAAGTGTCTGCAAGGGTATCGTTTGCAGGGGGACACAAATTGTCACGGGTAGTAAGCGCAACGTGTTGGGAAGATCACGTGATATGCGCTTGGTCTCGAGTGACTGCAAGTGTAAGGAGAGGTGCAGGGAGGCCTCGCGAGCGTGTGGATCGGACCAGACTACCGAACCAAGTGTAACACTGATGATTTGGTTGCTAAGGTGCGCGCTTTAGAGTGACCTACAATACAACAGTAACACACTGACTGATAAGCAGACGAGTATGGTATTGCTACACTCTGACTAACACAGGTGTACTTCTCTTACTTTCTACACGAGTGAACCAGACTGGTCTGCGACACTGGTGACTATCCCACGTAGTAGGAAAGATAGACACGGGGCTTAGATCCGTACTTCTCAAGGGAGAGGGTGGGCCCCGGGGAGGGTGCCGTACGTCGACGAGTAACACGGAATCCGTGCCTACGGCAGGAAAGACAGCCGAGCGCTATTACTTGCTCGTACTGCTTAGGGGGACTTTACTAATTCCGTCTATGACAGGACAGAGAGAAACGGCGCTAATACTCGTAACTTTCCAGGGGGAATTAATCTAATTCCGAGCCTAAGTGCGGGGATCAGGAAATAGCCCACTAAGGAACGTACTTCGCAGAGTGTCTAGGATATCTTGGGTAACCAGGGGCTTGGGGGCCGGGACAAGGATATGTCGCTGTTGCCGGGCTGGGGTCTTCAGGGCAAGTCAGGGTCTTGGGTCGCGACAGGGGTATGTCCGACAGGGCGATGCGGGTCTCAAGGGCAAACTCACGTAGAGGGAGACGGGGACAGGGACTCGGCACAGATGATGACTTCAGGTTGACTCAGCGTTACAAAGCGTGAATCAAGACATAAGTAAAGAACAGAGTTGCGGGTTATCAATTTATCGGCCTCAGCAGGGCGGCGAAACTAGGTTACATAAAACATGGCTTGGCCCTTCAATTGGCGGCGAAACTAGATCTCAGATCGGGACCTTGGACGGACCCCTACAAATGCGACGGAACCTTCGACAAGTCCGCGCCCTAATTACTACTCGAATCTCTCATATCTGACTGTACTGCGCTACGTGCGCGTATCTTTGTGTCACACCCGAATCGTGGTGTAACAACCACCACTACCACCACCACCACCTGCACTACCACCACTACCACAACCACCTGCACCACCACCTGAACTACCACCTGCACTACCACCGCCACCTGCACCACACAACTTGCACTACCAACCACCACCCTGCACACACCACCCGGCACTGTCACCGTCTACCCCCACCACCTGCCACCACCACCACTTGCACGACCACCACTACCACCACCACCTTCACCACCACCTGAACTACCAACCTGCACGCCCACAACACCGTGCACAACACCACTTGCACTATCCCACCACCACCTGCACCACCACCCGCACTACCACCTCTACCACCACCACCTGCACACTCACCATCTTACCACCACCACCTGCCTACCACCACTACCCACACCACCATGCACCCCCACAGGAACGACCACCTGCACGACCACAACTCACGTGCGGGGACCCCTACACACGGAACGACCCCCGGCACGACCACTCATCCACCTGCCACCACCACCCGCACGACCACCGGTGCGAACACCACCACCGGCCAACCACTCACCACGAATAGCACCACCGGCACGACCACCACGACCCACCCACCACTGCACCACCACCTGAACTACCACCTGCAACTACCCACCATCACCTTGCACCAACCACGTTGTGCCTACGGACCACCACCAACCTGCAACCACCACCACTACCCCACCACATGCAACCACCTGCACTACCACCACTACCACCACCACCTGCACCACCACCTGAACTACCACCTGCACTACCACCACCACCTGCACCACCACTTGCACTACCACCACCACCTGCACCACCACCCGCACTACCACCTCTACCACCACCACCTGCACCACCACCACTACCACCACCACCTGCACCACCACCTGCACTACCACCACCACCTGCCCCCACCCACCTGAAACTACCACCCTGCACCGACCACCACCACGGCACCACCACGGGCACTACCACCACCACCTGCACCACCACCTGCACTACCACCACCACCTGCACCACCACCCGCACTACCACCTCTACCACCACCACCTGCACCACCACCACTACCACCACCACCTGCACCACCACCTGCACTACCACCACTACCACCACCACCTGCACCACCACCTGAACTACCACCTGCACTACCACCACCACCTGCACCACCACCACTACCACCACCACCTGCACCACCACCTGCACTACCACCACTACCACCACCACCTGAACTACTACCCGCACTACCACCACCACCTGCACCACCACCTGGACTACCACCACTACCACCACCACCTGCACCACCACCCGCACTACCACCTCTACCACCACCACCTGCACCACCACCACCTGCACCACCACCTGCACTACCACCACTACCACCACCACCTGCACCACCACCTGAACTACCACCTGCACTACCACCACCACCTGCACCACCACCTGGACTACCACCACCACTACATGCACCACCACATGCACTATCAACCACCACCACCACCACCACGATGGCATACGATCTTCAACTTTTGATTCCAAATCATCCACTGACTAGATTGCTGAAATATGTAGCGACCAGCAAATCTTATGATACTGACCAAAGGCGAGTAGGATATCATATGATACCATACAAATTGCATCATATGATATAGTATAGAAATGGTAACTTTAGCCCAGTCAGACTGTCGGCATCATATGATATTGTATGATATCATGTTGTCGTTCCCTAATAATATGCCATCCTTCTCATTCCATCACTCACCACATTACTCACACCCTTGCATTACATTACATGTTAAAGTCTACTTGACACCGCGAGGGTGTATGAGACTCTGTGCTTTAAACAAAAGTAAAAAGCACCCACAAAGCAAGAAATCCCATTACCCTGTAATAATAACTGTAGTTTATTTCTCACGCCTCTTTCAACTGTTGATATCTGGTCTCGAGAGAGTATTCGACCTAGACTTTAGATCATAGACCCCCCTGCACACAAAGAAGCTTTTATCCCCCCCCCCCCCCCCCCCCCCCCCCCCCCCCCCCTCCCCCTGAAGGTGATCTATCCCAACGACGCCGCCGTATTTGAGAAGGTGGACGAAGACAACATGAACTGTTACCTCTACAGGTGTGTAGGGTTCGGAGGGGGGGGCTTCGCGCTAAAAGCAATTCCGTAATTAGCGCTAGTAATAGCTTGAAATAGCCTGGGAGGATGGATGAGTGCAACATAAACTGTTACCTCTGCAGGTTTGGAGGGGGAAGGCGGGGGGGGGGGGGGGGGGGGGGGGGGGGGGCTTAGCGCTGAAAGCAATTCCGTAATTAGTGCTAGTAATAGCTTGAAATAGCTTGGGAAGGTGGACGAAAACAACATGAACTGTCACCTCTACAGGTGTGTGGGGTTCGGAGGGGGGGGCTTTGCGCTAAAAGCAATTCCGTAAGTAGCGCTGGTAATAGCTAGAAATAGCTTGACATAGCCTGGGAGGGTGGATGAGTGCAACATGAACTGTTACCTCGTGAGATGTGTGGGGTTCAGAGGGGGGGGGGGGGGGGGGGGGGGGGGGGGGGGGGGGGTCTTAGTGCTAAAAGCAATTCCAGTTTGAAATCGCCTGGGAGGATGGATGAGTTCAACATGAATTGTTACCTCTGCAGGTGTGTGGGGTTCAGAGAGGGGAGGGGGGGGGGGGGGGGGGGGGGGGGGGGGGTCTTAGCACTAACAGCAATTCCGTAATTAGCGCTAGAAATAACTTGGGAAGGTGGATGAGTGCAACATGAACTGTTACCTCTTGAGGTGCGTGGGGTTCGGAGGGGGGGGGGGGGGGGGGGGGGGGGGGGGGGGGGTCTTAGCGCTAGTAGCGCTTAAAGCAATTCCGTAATCAGCGCTATTAATAGCTTGAAATAGCCTGGGAAGATAAATAAATAAATAGTACGCCTTGTTACGAGGCGTGAGGTTGAGGGGGCTAGCCCGCTTGCTTTCACTGGGGCCCACCACGAGAAGGTGGATGGGAGCAACATCAACTGTTACCTCCAGGGTACCACTAAGCGCGCGCGGCAGTTGGTTACCTCTACAGGTGTGCAACAGGGCACTATTTCTTGCCGTATTGGCCAGCGCTTAAAGGGCACAAACGTCAAATTGATCAGCGCTTTGTAGTGCAAAAAGCGCAAAAACTACGCGTTGCGCCCAAAGGGGGTTGAAAAAACTGCGCGAAACGCGCACTGGGGCTCAAAAAGTGTGCGCGAAATTGCGCTGCGGCGCGCGCTTTGTAGTACCCTGGTGCGCATCAAACAATTTGTATCATCACAGAATGCTTAGACACCATACATAATTTGAAGCCTCTATGTGTCTACCTATCTACCCTTCTACCTACCTACCTGTACACATATTTCTTGCGCGCGCGCTTTGTAGTACCCTGGTGTGCACCTTGACGATATGTGTATGTTTGTATGTATGTATGTTACAGTCCAGGGGTAGGCCAAATAGGCTTAAGAGACTTGCCCAACCGTGACGGACAGGGCTAAAAACTTAAATGTATGACAAATTGGTAATCTTCATGTGCATCAGCATTGTTGCGGTTGTTGCTGCAGCTGCTGTTGCTGTTGTAATTTCGGCGGTTGTGGTTCCTGTCGTTGTTACGGTTGTTGCTGCAGCTGCTGTTGCTGTTGTAATTGCGGCGGTTGCGGTTCCTGTCGTTGTTGCGTTTGTTGTTGCGGTTGTTATTATTAAAGTTTGTACAGTTTTTGTATCTCTACCGACTTGGTTATTAATAAATTCAATAGCTCACCTACTTGGGCTCAATGGTTGAGACCAGGGTATAACAAAGCGCGCGCGGCAGCGCGTTTACGAGCACGCTTTTTTAGCCCCACTGCGCGTTTCGCGCAGATTTTTCAACCCCCTGTGGGCGCAGCTCGCAGTTTTTGCGCTTTTTGCACTAGAAAGTGCTGACCGATTTGACGTTTGTGCGCGTTAAGCGCTGACCAATTTGACAAAAAGTAGTGCCCTGGTTGAGACAATGTATTGGCTTTGGGAATAAAATCGTTGACCGTAAGGACGATGCTTTTGTGAAAATAGCCTTGCTAGAGAATGTTGTAATGGCAACCAGAGATAGCAACAAACAATGCTGGTCGCATGGATTACTAAGATGCATTTAGAGATGAGGAGTTATAGAACAAGTTCGATGCAGCGTCGCCTGCGACGCTAAAAAATGGCGGAGAGGGATCGCGAGGGCGCAACAGGTGGCAACGGAAGTGAGTTAGTTACGCAACCGTTGGGTGACGTGTCGGGCTTCAAGTTTGTTTTTCTTTTTTGGTCGGACGGACAAATGGGTAACCCTGGGAGCTCCCACCCCCTTGAAGAGGGGGCTCCGCCAAAAAATCTTTGATATTCTGCAGGATAACCAGACGTCACTGAGTAAGATTGTGTTGTGATGTGGTGGTTGACAGTAGAAGAGTTGTAGAAGATGAAATGCTTTTCATGTTAGAATGTCCTTTACACGCTTAGGATATAAAACGTATTTTGGGGAAATTAAAATTCAAAACTGAATTAGTTGATAAAGACTCCAGCATGAAGCTGGTCATGAATCCTGATTATTTTGATGGATGGAAATATCTAATATATCGACAAATTATTTCCGAGAAAATGAACATTGAACCTGAATTTGTTAATAACGACTCCATCATGAAGCTGGATCCTATTGAGCTTACACCAACTCCCTCCCCTTCTTCCCTACCCCCCTACCTCCCTGCCCCCTACCCCCCTACCTCCTTGACCCCTATCTCACTACCCCCTACCTAACTACCCCCTACCTCACTACCCCCTGCATCCCTGCCCCCTACCCCCCTAACTCCCTGCTCCCTACCCCCTTGCCTCCCTACCCCCTACTTCCCTCCCTCCCTGCCCCCTCCCTCCCTCCCTGCCTCCCTACCCCCCTGCCCCCTACCTACCTACCTACCTACCAACCCCCTACTTCCCAACCCACAACATGCAACACGGTCCAGGGCGTATGACTACGACCCCAAGTTTGTGAGGAGTGATACTCGCCAGGCTGGTGAAGAGAGTGCGGACGATGCTAATGATGGTGACATGGATGAGCCTGATGCCGATGAGGATGAGGATGTGGCTGATGCTGATGAGGACAAGGAGGAAGAGGTAGAGGGCAGGAAGGAAGAAGAGGTGAAGATGAAGAAGATCAAGAATAAGAAGAGGTCCAAGAGTGGCCGGGCTATTCCTGTCGCAGGTAAGAAAAACGAAGCTCTCTTTGTAGTGGAGACGAATGAAGTGCACGAGCTTGAGGGGATGGCCGTGGACCTGGATGAGATGGACTTGCCAGATGTACCGCCAGGTCTACCTGACCTTGGAGATGACGATGATGTGCTTCCTGCTGTTGGCGCTGCTGGTGTTGGTGCTGCTGCTGGTGTTGGTGCTGCTTGCGCTGCTAGTGTTGGTGCCCCAGGTGATGCTGCTGCTGCAGGCCCTGCTGGGGGCGAGGGTGCGTGTGTACCATCTCTCCCTGAGGCAGCTACAGTGGGTGCAGACAAGACAGGTCCACGCAGGCGGAGGGTGGTGACCCAGCCTTCAGGGAAGCGGCCTGGAGACCCCCGGGATGATCGCCGCAAGACCCTCGGAAACAATAGCGGTACTGTCAAGAAAGAAGCTACAAGCACTACGGCCATGGCTCCAGGCATTGCAGCCCAGGCTGCTGGTAGTGTGTTCCCTACCACCCAGGCGGTGACAGAGGGCCTTGCGGTTGCCCAGGGGGGGGGCCTACCTCCTGCCCCCTGTACAGCAGCTGGCACTGCTCGAGTCAAACGAAAGTACAAAATAAACAAGGTGGGGGTGGAGACGGCAGAGCTGGAGGGACAAGGGGTTAAAGCTAGCTCTAAGCAAACAGAGCCGGCAACAACAGGTCAGCGCAAACGGACGCACTCGCTTGCTACAGGTGACTTGAATTTGGTTATTACATTACTTGTTACAATGTTACATGAGTTGTTGCATTGTAACATTAGTTGTTACATTGTTATATTATTTGTTGCATTGTCAAATTAGTTGTTACATTGCAACATTAGTTGTAACATTATTTGTTACATTGTTACATTAGTTGTTACAACGTTACATGAGGTGTTGCATTGTAACATTGGTTGTTACATTGTTACATTAGTTGTTACATTGTTACATTAGTTGTTACATTGTTACATGAGTTTTTGCACTGATATATTAGTTGTCGCATTGTTACATGAGTTGTTACATTGTCACATGAGTTGTTGCATTGTTACATTAGTTGTTACAAAGTTACATAATTTTTTGCATTGTTACATTATTTGTTGCATTGTTAAAATAATTGTTGCATTGTTACATTAGTTGTTACATTGTTACATTATTTGTTGCATTGTTACATTATTTGTTACATTGTTACATTAGTTGTTACATTGTTACGTAAGTTGTTGCATTGTTACATGAGTTGTTACATTCTTACATTATTTGTTGCATTGTTACATTAGTTGTTACATTGTTACATTAGTTGTTACATTGTTACGTAAGTTGTTGCATTGTTACATTAGTTGTTGAATTGTTACATTAGTTGTTACATTTGTATATTAGTTGTTACATTGTTACATTAGTTATTACATTATTACATAAGTTGTTACATTAGTTGTTGCATTGCTACATTAGTTGTTGTATTAGTTGTTACATTGTTACATTAGTTGTTACATAAGTTATTACATTGTTACATAAGTTATTACATTGTTACATTAGTTGTTACATTAGTTGCTACGTTGTTACATTAGTTGTTACATAAGTTGTTACATTGTTACATTAGTTGTTAAATTGTTACATTAGTTGTTACATTGTTACATTAGTTGTTACATTCTTACATTAGTTGTTACATTGTTACATTAGTTGTTACATTGTTACATTAGTTGCTACATTGTTAAACCGCCATCCCCAGGTCGTCCCTAAAACCTAAACCGACATCCCCAGGTCGTCCCTAAACCCTCAAACGACATCCCCAGGTCGTCCCTTAACCCTAAAACGACATCCCCAGGTCGTTCCTAAACCCTAAAACGACATCCTCAGGTTGTCCAGGGCAGGTAGCGCTGGAGTGAGGGGTGGCAGGGGTAAAGCGAGAGAGAAGGTCATATGACTGGGATGTGGGGACTTTTATATTCCCTGTTCTACCACTACATCTACATCTACCACTACCACTACTGAATTATTTAAATACCCCGCTCTACCACTACATCTACCACTACCATTACTGAATTACTTAAATACCCCGCTCTACCACTACATCTACCACTACCATTACTGAATTATTTATATACCCCGCTCTACCACTACATTTACCACTACCATTACTGAATTATTTATATACCCCGCTCTACCACTACATCTACCACTACCATTACTGAATTATTTATATACCCCGCTCTACCACTACATCTACCATTACCATTACTGAATTATTTATATACCCCGCTCTACCACTACATCTACATCTACCACTACCACTACTGAATTATTTATGTACACCGCTCTACAACTACCACTAAATCTACCACTACTACTACTGAACTATTTATATACCCCGCTCTACCACTACTGCAGATGAAATTGTCAAGACAGGCAGTGCAGGAAAGAGAGGTGGCAAGGGGAAAGTGGGCGAGAAAGACAGCGGCGTGCACAGGACGGAGACCAAGGTAAAGAGGGAGAAAGTTGGGTTTGCTCGCACCTCCCTGACCCCTACCTCCCTACCCCCTACCTCCCTACTTCTCTACCCCCCCCTACCTACCTACCTACCTACCTAGCCCCCTGCCCCCCTGCCCCCTATCTCCCTACATACCTACACCCGTACCCCCTGCCCCCAACCTCCCGACTCCCTACCTACCTTCCTACCTACCTAGCCCCCTGCCCCCTATCTCCCTACCTACCTACCCCCTACTCCCTACCCTCCCTACCTACGTACCCACCTACCCCCCCTACCTACCTACCTACCTACCCCCCTGCCCCCTGCCTACCTACCCCCTCCTTCCCTACCTACCTACCTACCTACCAACCAACCTACCAACCTACCAACCTACCAACCTACCTACCCCCCTGCCCCCTACTTCCCTACCCCCCTCCCTCCCTCTCTCCCTACCCCCCCTGCCCCCTACCTACCTACCTACCTACCTACCCTCCTACCCCTACTTCCCTACCCCCTACTTCCAGACCAAGGTGAAGGTGAAGGGGGAGAAAGTTGGGTATGCTGGCAAGAAGGATGTTGTGGAGGTGAAGAAAGAGAGGGCAGAGAAAGTTCAGCGGCCGCCTGGTCGAAAGGAGGAAAACGTCTTCTACGTCAAGCACATCAGGGAATACAGGTGTGTTGCAAATCAAACAAGTCAAACACATATCAAACACACATATCAAACACATATCAAACACATATCAAACAAGTCAAACACACATATCAAACACATATCAAACACATATCAAACAAGTCAAACACACATATCAAACACATATCAAACACATATCAAACACATATCAAACACATATCAAACAAGTTAAACACACATATCAAACAAGTCTAACACACATATCAAACACATATCAAACACATATCAAACACACATATCAAACAAGTCAAACACATATTAGCACATACCAAAATATTGCATGGGAGAGGTAACCTTGGGGTAGCCTACGTCTATCAAGTACCAAGTAGAACAACCTCCCTGCATGCCTTGCTCCAGGTGCAACGAGGAAGGCATCGATGAATTCAAAATTCGCTGGTGGTACTATGAGACAGACAGCGAGGACACGGTAAGGATAACAGAATGTCAATAATAATAATAATAATAATAATGTACTTATGTATATTACAGTCCAGGGGTAGGCCAAATAAGTTAACGGGATAATAACAATAAGAAGAAGAAGAAGAAGAAGAAGAAGAAGAAGAAGGGATAATAATAATACATACTGGTACATGGATGAATGTGCGACCTTGCTGCCGTGCTGTTGTGTATGTGCCAATGCTGTTGTGTGCCTGTCCTGTTGTGTGCGGCCTTGCTATCGTGCTGTTTTGTATATGCCTATGCTGTTGTGTGCCTGTGCTGTGCCTATGCTGTTGTGTGCGACCTTGCTGTCGTGCTGTTGTGAATGTGCCTATGCTGTTGTGTGCCTGCGCTGTTGTGTGCGGCCTTGCTATCGTGCTGTTTTGTATATGTAGGCTTGCTGCCACCAAGGATGCAGACATGCAGAGATGTTTGTTCCCGGCGAACATGGGCCAGTCTCATTCAGACATTACTGTGAAGCTTGTGAAAACATCAGCACTAATACATACATATTAAAACATTTTACAATATAAATCATTGCACCAATAATAACATTTGACATTTTAAATCATTGCACCAATAATAATTGCTTTTGACATTTTGAATAAATGCACCAATAATTGCATTTGACATTTTAAATCATTGCACCCCCTCTCCTCCTTGCAGTGGGAGACAGTGGAGTTGTTGGATGACCAACCCTCGAATTACGCATGGCACTGCCCCATGCCAGCAAAGTTCAAGGTTTGAATTGGGTTACAGCATACAGCAAGTGCTTGCATTCAGCCCCTTTCAGCGAATCAATTGGTCTAGTGGTACACCAAATCGCTTTCAGGACGAAGGGTCGGGGGTTCGATTCCCCCCACAGTCACCCTTAGCGTTGCAGGTCGTTGTCAACTGCGATGGTAGCTTGTCCAGTCGAGGTGGTAGACCGTTCTCTGCCTGCATACGACGGGTTCCCTTAACACCTCTCCCCACCAAGCGTTATCATAACCTTTTTAGTGGTTGCATTCTCACTGCTCCATGACAGCAAAGTTCAAGGGTTGAATTGGGTTACAGCATACAGCTAGTGCTTGCATTCTCACTGACCCATGCCAGAGACGGTCAAGGATTGAATTGGGTAACAGCATACAGCTAGTGCTTGCATTCTCATTGCCTTGTGCCAGAGACGGTCAAGGGTTGAATTGGGTGACAGCATACAGCTAGTGCTTGCATTCTCATTGCCTTGTGCCAGAGACGGTCAAGGGTTGAATTGGGTGACAGCATACAGCTAGTGCTTGCATTCTCACTGCCCCATGCCAGCAAAGTTCAAGGGCTGAATTGAGTAATTGCATACAGCTAGTGCTTGAATTCTCACTGACCCATGCCAGCAAAGTTCAAGGGCTGAATTGGGTAACAGCATACAGCTAGTGCTTGCATTCTCACTGACCCATGCCAGCAAAGTTCAAGGGCTGAATTGGGTAACAGCACACAGCTAGTGCTTGCATTCTCACTGACCCATGCCAGCAAAGTTCAAGGGCTGAATTGGGTAACAGCATACAGCTAGTGCTTGCATTCTCACTGCCCCATGCCAGCAAAGTTCAAGGGCTGAATTGGGTAACAGCATACAGCTAGTGCTTGCATTCTCACTGCCCCATGCCAGCAAAGTTCAAGGGCTGGATTGGGTTGCAGGAGCATGAGTGGTCAGAGGTGGAAACGGAGACATGGCCATGTTCATTGGATGGTGGGATGGGGAAATTGAGGCTTCAGGTGTGGTATGGGTGACAGGGTTACATAAATGGTGGGGCAGGGAAAGTGGGGCTATATGCCGTATGGGGGACATAGTTACATAGATGGTGGGGCAGGGAAAGCTGAGCTACAGGTGATATGGGGGACAGTGATATATAGATGGTGGGATAGGGCAAACGAAGCTACAGGTAATATGGGGGAACAAGGGTACATGCCGTGTACAGGCCATTTTGCCCCTTTTACTGTGCGACTGCCACTGATTGCTGATTGTGCACAGTCGTACATCTTGAACATGCCGTGTCGCACACAGTTCCACATCGCATCCTTCCTCATCGCATCCTTCCTCATCGCATCCTTCCTCGTCGCATCCTTCCTCATCGCATCGCATCGCATACCCAAACTCGCAACTTTCAAATTGCACCTGTCACCCGGCACCCAATAACTCGCTGCTCTCCCAACTAAACCTGTGCGAATAGCTATGACAATAACTAGAAGTCAGACGCAAGACATGAGCATTGACCCTGGATCACCCGGGGATAATGCACCCCCCCCGTGGTTTGCAATGTGGTACGCTACAATGCTTAAACCCACGCTGGACAAATCGTTCGACTCGATTAAAAAAGAGTCGCATCAAACATTGAAGTCGGTGGAAGGACTTTTGAGTGAGATGCGGGAAACCGTTCAGAAACAGACCACTAAGATCGCAAACATAGAGGCCACTCTGAACGCCCAGAGGGATACGATAGTATCCCAGGAGAAGCGCATCTCTGCCCTGGAAGCTGCTATCAAGGATCGGCCGGTGGTGCCCCCAGCAGGGGGAATAGAATCTGCATGGAGTCGGCCACTCATACAGCGACCGGGCTCAGCCCCCCCAGACCAAGCAGGTTACGACATGCAATTCAGGATCTCAGGCATCCCTGAAGATCCCAACGAGAACGACAGGCAGCTAGCGGTGGCTGTAAAGTCTAAGCTCACCCAGGCTTTAGAAGCCAACAACACCTACGCCCAGAAGGAGCAAGACAAGGCAGAGTTTACTATTGTGTCCGCTCGACGCATGGGAGGCAAGGTGGATCCCTCACGACCCCGCCTTGCCCTAATCACAGTATCCTCCAGCTTCGATGCTTCCTCCATTGTGAGGAACCGAAGGTTCCTCAAGGATAGCGGAATAGCAGCTCCGGATTTCTTGTCTCCTGAGGAGCTGAAGCTGCACAAGGAACACCTTCCAGCGTTTCTGGAAGCTAAGAGGGACCCCTCTAAGTGGGTTTCGTTCAATAGAGGACTCTTGAAGGTGCGGGACAAGGCCCCCCCCTCAGGTGTCTCATCGACTGATGCATGAAGTGGACTAAGGTGCCTTGCATGGAACATCAGAGGACAACTCAGTGTTCTAAGCAGCTGCGGTGCAGCAATGAAAGTGGTGAGAAAACACAACATTTTATTGTTTTCACACACAGGGGTGCGTGGCCAACTAGACACCCCCCACATTCCAGGTTTCAAATGCCTTTCTTGTGCCCCTCGCCCCAAGTTGAGCAAGGATGGGGGGGTCGCTATCTATGTCCGCACTTGCCTAAATGCTACTTTAGTCCATGAGGCACCTGAATTAGGCATGGCATGGATTCGAATACATGGAACACACATTGGTGTGTGCTATATCCCACATGCTAACAGCTCATACTACAAACATGGTGACGACTGCATTAGTATAGAGGACCACTTCCTCACTCTAGGTAAAATCATTGGGAACTTCCAGGAAAAAGGCAACGTTGTGGTGATGGGTGACTTCAACGCTCGGGTTGGTCTTGGTGTGGACAATGATGATACCGAGTTAGGAGATGAACCAGTATCCCAAACCAATAGTACAGCCCCCAACCAAACCATTCAACCGAGGTGTAGCATGGACACAGCTCCCCCCAATCGATTGGGGGGGGCCCTACTCCAGCTATGTGTAGTAACTGGTCTTATCATCCTTAACGGTAGAACAGAAGGTGATATGCAAGGTGCACATACCTTCTTTGCAGATGGCATGGACAAGAAATCTGTCATTGATTATGCGCTAGCCGCCCCTAGTCTTCTCAACACCCCAGGAGTCAAGTTTAGTGTGGCTCCCAAGCATGACTGCCCTCTCAGGCCCGGGGGTAGAAAGTTTGACCACATGCCTATCACACTAGGTACATAGCTTTAGCCAGCAATTTGGCTGCTCGCCGTCTTCGCTGAGCAGCCGAATTGCACCGGCGTGTGTGTCAAAGCCGTGCAGACCAGCCCATTAGGCAGAGCCCCCCACAGATTTAGAAAGAAATAGTTGTATTTGATTGTTTCTTGTTTTTTCAGCCAACTCTGGCTGCTTGCCGTCTTCCAATCCCAAGTCCACCCGTGCGTGGATCAGGGAGCATACTGTCCGGATAAGACAGTTTGAAGACTTGTCCAGGTCTGGGTACTACAGTTTGTCAAATTGGTCAGCGCTTAGAGAGCACAAACGTCAACTTGGCCAGCGCTTTGTAGTGCAAAAAACGCAAAAACTGCGCGCTGCGCCCACAGTGGGTTGGAAAAACTGCGCGAAACGCGCAGTGGGGCTCAAAAAGGCCGCGCGCGCTTTGTAGTACCCTGGTCCAAGTCCACGCCTTGAACATGGCGCCAACAGGTCTGATGCACTGTCTTGTGGTTGCCAGGGTTGCTCAGGACGCAGGCTTCAAACGTTGCGTCGTGCGTCGCAGACACAACGTTTGAGGGTCCGTTGCGTCCTGAGATGCTACGTGGGGAGGGTCCGTCGCGTCGCTATGCGTCGGTTGAGGGTCGGTTGCTTCTCAGGACGCAGGCTGTAAAATTGGTTGCGTATCGGGACGCAGAGGTGGGGGTCCTCCTGAACAACCCTGGTGGTTGCTCAACTTGAACCTGATTGCATGGCTCCAGCCTTTAATGGAGTTAAGGATAGTTTGGGGATAGCTATCCTCTAGATTAATTTGTGAACGACAATGTAATTTAAACTTTGTTGCATAGATTCAGCCCGGTTTCAGCCAGCAATTCAGCTGCTCGCCGTCTTCGACAGTAAAATCTAAATGACCAGGAAAGTGTACCGTGTACGCGAACAAACGATAGTGTAAAGACAGCTATCTGGATAGGCAGCGGGTCTGGTGATCGTTCCATACTTTAACTTGGTTCACATAGCTTCAGCCAGCAATATGGCTGCTCGCGGTCATCTTGAACTTGGACTTGGTTACATAGCTTCAGCCAGCAACTTGGCTGCTCGCCGTCTTCTTGAACTTGGACTTGGTTACATAGCTTCAGCCAGCAACCTGGCTGCTCGCCGTCTTCTTGAACTTGGACTTGGTTACATAGCTTCAGCCAGCAATTTGGCTGCTCGCTGTCATCTTGAACTTGAACTCGGTTACATAGCTTCAGCCAGCAATTTGGCTGCTCACCGTCATCTTGAGCTTGGACTTGGTTACATAACTTAAGCCAGAAATTTGGCTGGTGGCCGTCTTCTTGAACTTGAACTTGGTTACATAGTGTTATAGACCGGTTCTCCCCGCTCAGCTAGAGTGTCTTGGGGCGCCAGGCCTTCCGCCTGGAAGCTTCCATAGTAGTGCCTCTGCCCGTTAGGGCCGGCACCTACCGGCGGCAGTACCCTGAGGTACTGTCGCCTTTTCCCTTCTTATACCTAGCTTGCCGCCTGGCATGCTATCACGTTTGTAAGCTTAGCGCCTTCGCCATTTCCCTGTGTCAGTCCTCACGAGATAATACTCCGTAAAGCTAAAGGTTATCGCTCATCACTGCCGTCCCGTGTTCCACTGCAACAGACTTCCACGCCTGTTACCCTGTCCGTAGATCCCGAGCTCCCACGCACCTGCAGTGCCTTCCACAGTTGCCGCCGCAACAACCGAAGGAAAAGGATCTCAATTGCAGAATCTTCTCTGATTGCTAGGCACCCCGCTGGAACACCAGCCCCCCCCCCCCCCTCCCCACTGCGTCAAGCCATCGTCCCATCTCCTCCCTTTCCGCCATCCCCTTTTACCCCATCGGCCCCGCAAGCCAATTGTAACCCCCCCCCCCCTTCACCTACAAGTCGTCCCAGCCCTTTCCAATGAATCCACTGTCGGCGTCTAACGCCACAGAGTTTCATCACTGGCTCAAGAACATCTGTAAGGACGTTAAGGTGATGGAGGAAGAGAGTAGAGAGTCCCCCACTCAAACTAAAGAAAGATCTAGAATCTTCATCATGCACCACATGTCCCCTGCTCTCAGAATACAGTACATAGACTTCAGGCACATAGACTGTTTGTACTGGCTCAGAGATTTGTATGCAGACTGGTATTTTGAAAACATAGATCCCTCCACAGATCTGGTGCCATACCCACAGCTCAACAAAATGGACTTTTACCCTCCCATGAGTGAGGATTTAATATCCCTGATAGCCAACAAAAGTCCCAACCAGCCAGCACCAGACAAACAACCATGTACCCAATATGCCCTCAATGCTACCTCACGCAACACACGTAGCATATACAAAAACTGGATCATGGGCACAGGTGCAACCTCTCACATGACTGGAGGTGCCAGCCTTCTCTATGACATAAAAGACATAGCTCCCATAAAGGTCCTCACAGCCTCTGGTCACACTTACATTACTAAGTATGGCACAGCCCTCATCAGAGGAGAAAATGGGAAACTCCACAACCTTCTCAATGTTCACCTTAACTCAGACAAAAACACACCCAACTTGTTCTCAATGGCATCAGCCATCAAAAATGTTCCCAACATGGAAATCAAGTTCACATCTGATAAAGGCACCATGACCATCAATAACAAAGTCATCATCTCAGGATCCAAAAGAAGGCTCCTGTACCTAGTTCCTGTAGTCAAACATGATCCTACCCTTATCATAGGATCAGAACACACCACAGCTGTAGCAATGGCAGCTGTCTCCAGGAAAAACCCTATGACAGCTGAACTTCAACACATCAGACTAGGACATCTAGCCTACAGCTCCTTAGCAAGAATGGCCTCAGAAGACATGGTCATTGGCAATGACATCACTTCATCTGCATTTAGAAAAATGAGTAAGCAAACCTGTGAGATCTGCATTCTATCTAAGATGGACAAAACCCCCTACCCCACATCCAACACCAGATCTACCAGACCAATGGGAATTATTCACATTGACATGAGTGGAAAGATGAAAGTTCCTAGCCTGAATGGCAGCATCTACTTCCAAGTCATTCTGGATGATTACTCCAAATACTCCATTGTTACTTTTCACAAACGCAAATATGAAGTAGCCAGTGCTACAATCACTGAGCTTGAACGGTATGAAGTCCTCACCCAGAACAAAATTGGAACCATTTTTTGCGACAATGGATCAGAATACATTTGCACTAAATTCAAAAATTGGTGCAAGAGGAAAGGAATCACCCTCAACCTCACAGTTCCAGGAAACCCTTCTACAAATGGTGCAGCAGAGCGCCTGAACAGAACTCTGCATGACAGGTCCACAGCTCTTCTCCTCTCCTCTAAATTCCCCAACAGGTACTGGGCAGAAATGGTCAAAAATGCAAGTATCCTCAGAAATCTCGCACCAACCTCTGAATCCAACAAAACTCCTTATGAACTTTTCCATGGTATCAAACCTAAGATAGATCACCTCAGGACTATTGGATGCACAGCATATGTACATGTCCCACCCAAATCTAGAGATTTCAAATTTTCACCCTCAGCCAAAATCACTAGGCTCATTGGATATTCAGACTCAAGAAAAGCCTACAGAGTGGTAGACTCCTCACACAAAATTTTTGATGCCAGAGATATTACTTTCAATGAATTTGAAAACTTGGCAGGTCAAAAAGGATTCCCAGGTGCAGACGCTGTGGTCCTAGGAAACTATGAGGACGATATCCCTGTGGAAATTGATGAAGATGACCCTACTCCTCCTGCCCCTGCTATCCCCACCCAGTCTGAACTCATAGAACGAGAGTACATCCTTGCCAGACAAGCTAAATATCAGACCAACCCACAGGTGTGGGGACTACCAGACAATCTCTCTTTTAACCCAGAAACAGTGTACCAGCCGACTCCCACTCCACCAGCATCAACTCTCACACCAGCAGCCAGTACACCTCATAACCAAACGGTAGAACAAGTAGATGAACACATCCCACAGGAAATTGAACATCCCCATAACCATCCATCTCCATCACACCAGGAGCCACCTGAAGCCACACCTCCTAGTCCCGATCTTCCACCACCCCCAGAAGTAGACCCATCCCTAGTTGAACCTAGACGTACTGGCAGAGAAAGATATTCCCCAAACTTCCTAGCCTTCTTAGCTGCAGACCAAGTTATCATTCCCAAGAATGAAAAAGAAGCCCTATCTGGCCCTCAGGCCAAAGAATGGAAAGCCGCTATGCAAGAAGAACTAGCAGCACTTGCAGACATTAACACCTGGTCCCTCTCAGAACTCCCATCAGGAGCTAAAGCCATAGGAACCAAGTGGGTATTTGACATCAAACAATCAGTTGATGGAGAAATAATCAGGTAGAAAGCAAGACTAGTTGCCAAAGGGTATGCCCAACGCCCAGGAATGGACTATGATGAAGTTTTTGCACCAGTGCCAAACATGCTACCATTCGTTACATCCTCTCAATGGCAGCAGACCCCAAGGCATACCTAGCACAGTTAGACGTCTCCACAGCTTTCCTCAATGGAATAGTTGAGGAAGAACTGTACTGCACCCAACCACCAGGGTTCGAAAAGGACCACAGGGTCTGCCGTATGTGGAAATGCCTTTATGGTCTCAAACAAGCATCTCGACAGTGGTACCTCAAGGTCAAAGAAGATATTACAGCTATAGGATTCAAAGAAGTAGACGTAGACCAAGGTCTATTTGTGCTCCCCAACTCAACTAACAAACCCATCATCTGGGTACTCCTCTGGGTTGATGACTTCCTTATGCTGTCCTTTGACAAAACCATAATGGGATATTAAGGCATGTTAGTGCCCTGAATATATAGTAGCATGGAGCAGTAATCATAGGGTGACTTTAGTTCGGGTTTTGTTTATGAGGGTTTAAAGGTACTGCCTGTCCTTGTTGACCAGGACAGGCAGTACCTTTAAACCGTCATACAAAAAACCCAAAAATTTAATTTGAAATTTCAAGCACAGCAGTAGATAGGCCTATTATCCCTTCCACCACCTTGGACAATAGCCGGGCCTGGTAGTTGACAATATACAGCCTTCTTGTGCGATACCCACGAGAGCACTGTATTGTATTCATCAATTGTGCGATACCCACAACGATGAATACTTTCCCGACTCCTGAATTAGACCTAACTTCCAGCCAGCTCCATTAGGTTTTACAGCTTCCAGCCATGGGTTGTACAGCTTCCAGCTAGCTCCTTAGGTTGTAGAACTTCCAGCCAGCTTCAATAGACTTTCACTTTGTGTGACAGGTTGTACAGCTTCTAGCCAGATCCATTAGGTTGTACAGCTTCCAGCCAGCTGCATTAGGTTGTACAGCTTCTAACCAGCTCCATTAGGTTGTAGAGCTTCCAGCCAGCTCCATTAGACTTTCACTTGTGTGGCAGGTTGTAAAGCTTCCACCCAGCTCCATTAGGTTGTACAGCTTCCAGCCAGCTCCATAAGACTTTCACTTTGTGTGCCAGGTTGTATAGCTTCCAGCCAGCTCCATTAGGCTGTCTCTCTGTATATTAGGTTGTTGTGTAGCTTCGAGCCAGCTAAGCCGTCCTCAGCAGGAAAATTAAATATATGATACCAATTTGTTTTCTGGCATTATATTTGTTTCCTTTCTTGTAAAAGTTTCTTTCCTACCATTGTCCAAAGTGCGAGTACTTAAACACGCACACACACCCTACTTGGGCTGTTTCCAAACTCCTACATTCAACTTCAACTTGGTTACATAGCCAGACTTCAACTTGGTTACATAGCCAGACTTCAACTTGGTTACGTAGCCAGACTTCAACTTGGTTACATAGCCAGACTTCAACTTGGTTACATAGCCAGTTGTGACACTTGAGATTACAGCCATCATCTTGCTAGCACCTACACCCCACCCTAGATTTTTGTCTAGCCAATGAAAGCACAACTAATGTACTACAAGGTACGGATTTGTGCCGGTTATCGCTAGGCGCTCGCCCGCCTCGGATTCAAAGCTTCCTACCTCTCGGCAGCCTACATATGGGAGCTTAGCTACATATCGAAGTGCAATATCTTCGACCACCTTGAATTCCGTTTGATATTGTCTTGATTGACTTCCGTCTGATTCAATGAATAAGCTGCTTGAATTGAATCACTGATTCAAACTGTTTTCAAGGTACCCTGATTCAAGGGGAAAACCGCTTGATAGGGGTTCATTGATTCAAACCAGTTGATTCAAACGATTTCAAAGGTCTGCCTAAATACCGACGGAGTTGAGGTGGTTGAATAATAGAGGGTATGTGACCATGGCTATAGGGCGTGACAGGAGAAACAAAAACTGGGTAACAGCACATCAATTTGTGTTGTGGGCCATTAAAGGCCCCCCCGACCTACCCCCTCGAAATGCACGTGACGGGACGCCCTACACCAAGGTGCACTGTATGCACGTGTGCAACAATCCAAGATGCCTCAATCCCCTCCACCTTGCATGGGGATGGACTCCGGACAACTTACAGAGATGTAAAAGAAGAGCGTGGAGAAGATGGTTGTGTAGGGCCTTGGAGCAACATCATGACATCGATCCACTTGTCGCAGAACAGTACAGTCAGATGGCGCTCACAACCCTATCTCCAAGCAACATGATTGAAATTGGAGAACACTCTGAATTCCACTGCTTTAACTCTCTAGGCCGTGCAATGCAACGGTTCTACGCAGCACCCGGCTGAAGACACTTAGATGACAACTAGGCATTCATGCTTGGAGGTGAACACAGTTACAATTCAGCACATTATGTTTTTACATGTAAATATGTAAAACCCGAGAGCCCAACACATGTAACACCCGAGAGCCCAACAGGGTGGGCCAAAGACACGGTGTCAAACGTGCACCAGTAGATGAAATCAAAAACCATGTTCCCAATCCATGAAATCAAAAACTATTTTTAGGGAAACCCCTTCCCCCGTATTGAGGACGGCATGGGGAACCCCAGGTTTGGGCCCCATAACAGTGCCTTCGAACTGCTCGTACAGCCCAATCAACTCGGGACGACTCTTGTACTTTTCTACACATGCTTATCATGTGCTTCACTTGCTCTTGCTCTAGCACTATCAGTTTCCCGTCTTCCAAAGCTCTTTGGTCGTAACACAAACAACACAAAAGATGCCCCTTATCACTGCGTTTGATCTTTCTGCCACCTGAAACCCATTGCATCGCCACGAGGCAGGCATGCTGCCTGCAAAATTGGCAGCTTTTAAGAGACGAATTGTCTTCATTACGTTCGAATACGTCGTTCATGTTGAAGACAGCCAGGTTACTTCTCACGGCGTCGGCCTACATAGGATGGGGGTGATGGTGTGTCGTTGATCGGTGAAACTATCGTTTGTTTCAGGTGGGGTGGGTGTATTTTGTTGATGTTGGTGGTGGAGGTGGAGGAATGGATACGTGTGTTTCATTCTTAATTTACCTACTCTCTACCTAAGTTCATATTGAACATTCATGTGTGTGTGTGTGTGTAAGTGAGTGTGTGTGTAAGTGAGTGAGTGAGTGAGTGAAAGTGTGTGTGTGTGTGTAAGTGAGTGAGGGAGTGAATGGGGATGGGGGGTATTGGGTCTCTAGGGAGGTGAGTTTCCGGAGGGAACGGCGGGAAGGGAAGGTGGGTGGTGTGGAGGAGGGAGGGACGTGAGTGAGTGAGATGGAGGGAGTGATTTTGGTTGTGGAGGGATGTGAGTGAGGGACTGGAGGGAGCGACGGGTAGGGGACAGGGAGGAGTGCAGGAGTGAGGAGAGTGGAGAGTTCGAGAGTGAGTGAGTGAGGGAGGGTGGTGGGTGGAGGGAGGATGGGAGGGAGGGACGGGAGTGCGAGTGAGTGGGGGAGTGTATCGTGAGGGAGTGGGAGTGAGTAAGGGTAAGCATTGGGAGGGCAGTGAGAGAGTGGGTTGGGAGTGGTGAGGTGTGAGTGAGGGGGGGTAGGGAGGAGTGACCGTGAGGGAGTGAGTGAGGAGTGTAGGATCGGCACGTGGAGTGAGGAGTGAGTAAGTGAGGGAGGTGAGGGAGTGAGTGAGTGAGTGAGGGAGTAGTGAGTGATGTGAGTGAGTGAGTGATTGTGGAATGTGGTGAGTGAGTGAGTGTTGTGGGAGTAGGAAGTTAGAGAGGGAGTGAGGAGGAGGGAGTGATGCCCATTCTCAGATTCCTGCCCTCCTTCTCTCCACCCCGATCTATGGAAGCCCGGATCCTAGTCGCATATCCCGCCTCTCCAGTTATCATCCGCAGACCCCAACAGAGAAGTCCGCCAGCCAATCGCAACCCCACGACCGGCCTCCGAGCATCGGTGGCTCATATCGAGGGCGACGTTACCCAGCGTCCACCCCGCCGCCTACACCGGAGATCACGCATCCCTTTCCAACTCTACTTCCTGCCTCCTTCCCCATCGCTATCCCTCCCTACCAAGCTATCACCCTACCAGCCCCAAGATCATATCCTACCTCCCCATTCTCCCAACCCACTAGCTCCCTGCCTTCCCTCACCAGTGAGTGAGTGACGGGATTGGACCGTGAGTGACGTGAAGTGAGTGAGTGAGTGAGTGAGTGAGTAGGGGAGTGCTGGTGATGTGACGTGAGTGAGTGAGTGCGTGAGTGACGTGAGTGAGTGAGGTGAGTGAGTTGCGTGAGTGAAGGGAGTTGAGAGTGATGTGTGCGTGCGTTCCGTGAGGGTGAGGAGTGCGTGCGTGGAGTCCGTGCGTGGAGTGACTGAGTGAGTGCGTGCGGGGTGAGTACGTGCGCGCAGTGGTGTCGTGCGGTGAGTGAGGAGTCCGTGCGTGAGTGCGTGCGTGCGTGGTGACTGCGTGTGACGGGATGTGAGTGATGGTGAGTGAGGGACGTGGAGTGTAGGGATGGAGTGAGTGAGTGATGGGAGGAGTGTGTGTGTGGTAGGGATGTGAGTGAAGGGAGTGAGTGCGGGAATGAGTGGGTGAGGTGAGTGAGGTGAGGACGGGAGTAAGTGCGGGGGAGTCGTAGTGAGAGAGGGTCCGGGGCTGTGAGGGAGAGTGTTGGTGCGTGCGGTGTGAGTTGTCGGAGTGAGTGAGGTGATGTGCAGTGAGTGGAGTGAGTAAGTGAGTGAGTGAGTGAGTGAGTGAGTGCTTGCGTAGTGATTGAGTGCGTGGTGCGGGAGTGCGTGAGTGAGTGAGTGATGGTCGGTTAGTGAGTGGTGTGTGAGAGAGTGAGGGAGTGGGTGAGGTGAGTGATCCCAAGCACCCCCACCATCGCATATCCCGCCGACACTGCGCCAACCCTGACTCCTGCTACTTCCCAGCTTATATCCATCCGTCACCATATACCACCCCTACATTCAACCATAAATATATTCTACTACATCTCCAACCCTCAGACTCCCTGGCAGCATTCCCCAGATAATAGCATTCAGACAAATATACAACCATCTTCATCCACCATCATATCACTACACCTCACCATATTAAAAAACTAATACATCAGCCTTCCCATATCATATGCCAGTACCTCCCCTCTCTACCCTCCATCCCAATATAATATACATCCTCCCATATAAAACCCCTATTCCATGACTCCATCCCCAGATGAAGTGAGTGAGTTGAGTGATAGTGAATGTGATGTGACGGGAGGGAGCGTGAGGGTGAAGGAGGGAGGGGGTGTTGTGAGCAAGTGGAGGGATCTCGGTAGGTGATGGGAGCGTGAGGGGAGTGAGGGAGGTGAGGTGACGTGAGGGGACGTGGGAGGGACTCGAGGGATTGTGACGTGAGTGTGTGATAGAGTGAGGTAGGGAGGTTGATGTGAGGAGGGATGGGATATTGGGTGAGTCGAGGGGGCTGACTTGTGAGTGGTGAGGGACTGTTGAGTTATGGGAGTGGGGGGAGTGAGGTGATGGGAGTGTGTGGGAGGGACGTGAGGGGGGAATTTTGTTGTTTTCCCCTCTTTAGGAGTTGAATGAGTGTCTGTGAGTGACGGAGTGAGAGTGATGGGTATGTGAGTAAGGACAAACTCACATCCAGTGGAGGCAGGGAGTTATGAAGTGTGGGAGGGGTGAGGGCTAGGGGGTGATGGGGAGCTATCAGGTGAGTGGAGACACGGGAGGGATTGTGAGGGATTGTGGAGGACATCGTGAGTGATGGAGTGAAGTGAGTGAGTGAGTGACTTGGAGGGATGGGAGCGTGAGTGAGTGAGTGAGTGAGGGGACCGGTGTGAGTAAGGGAGTAAGTTATTGTGAATGAGTGATGAGTGAGTGACGTGAGTAATGTGAGTGGGAAGTGAGTGGTAAGTGAGTGAGGTGAGGGAGTGACGTGAGAGAGTGGTGTGTGTAAGTGATGTGAGTGAGTGAGTGAGTGCCGTGAGTGATGTGCGGTAAGTGAGTTGTTGGAGTGAGTGAGTGAGTGAGTGAGTGATGTAGCTGAGTGGGTGAGTGTGGTAAGTGAGTGAGTGATGTGAGTGAGTGTGTGAGGAGTGGATATGAGGTGAGTGAGTGAGTGAGGTGTGTGTGTAAGTGAGTAGTGAGGGAGTGAGGAGAGAGTGTGGATGTGGAAAAGTGAGTGAGTGTAGTGAGTGCGTGAGTGGTGAGTGAGTGACTCGGGGACGGGAGTGAATGGGTACGGGACCGGTTTTTATTGTGGAATGAGAGAGGGTGGGTGGGAGGGAGGTGGTTTGGAGAGGGAGTGAGGGGGATGGGATTGGGAGTGAGGGTATTTAGGGACGGATGTGATCCGGTGAAGTGAGTGATGACGACACGAGTATGTGATGGGGGGTGAGTGAGGAGGGTGTGGTTGTGAGGGAGGTGACGTCGGGACCCGTGTATGTGACGTGAGCTGTGGGTCCGTGGAGTGAATGGACTTTCCGGGCCATTGGGAGGGGTGAGTGAGTGGGAGTGAGGAAGGAGGGAGTGATGGAGGAGAAAGGTGGGATGATCTCTTTATTTTTATCTTTGGCTTCTTCTCTGGTGAGTAGAGGGAGGGGTTGCGGGTGGAACGGGGAGCGGGATGGGGAGGGAGGGGTGGGTATGTGTGAGGGGTACGTGGATTGGGAGGGAGGGAGTTGGAGGGGATTGTGAGGAATGTGAGTGGGAAGTGAGTGGTGACGGGGATGGAACCTGTGAGGTGAGGAAGTGATTGCGCTTCTGGGAGGGTGGGGGAAGGGGATGTGGGCGGGGGGATTTCGAGGATTTGTGCGGAGTGAAGGGGGTCAGGTGAGGTAAGTGGGTGAACTGTGCCCTAGCCGTCGGGAGAGGGCTGGGAATGAGGGAGGGAGGTATTTTCGATTGTTGAGGGAACGTGAGGGATGGTGGAGGGGAGGGATTGGGATTGGGATGGGAGGGAAGGGCAGTGAGTAAAGAGTGACTGCCTGGGATGTGGGTGGGGAAAGTGGAGGGGAGGGAGCGGAGGTGAGTAAGTAGGGAGTTGTTGTGTCTGGGGAGGGGATTGGGAGGGATGTGATGGTTAGTGGAGGAGTGAGTGAGGGATAGGGAGGGATGGGAGTGAGGGTGCTGAGGGGGGATGGTGCAGGGACTTTGTGGGATAGGTTGAGGGACTTGGGAGTTGGCACTTGGGAGTGTTGTCAGGAGGATCCTTTTGCTGGGAGTGTTCGGACTCGGGCAGTGATGGGGGATTGCCGCGCGGGAGGGAGAGGGGGATCCGATGTGGGCGGGGGGAAGGGAGGGAGGGAGTGTGGGTTAGGGAGGGAGGGACGGGAGTGGAATGTGAGGGGATGGGGGGGTAACGGGGTGAGGAGCGAGGTGGCACGTCATTTTTCGGTGAGAGTAAGTGGGTGAGTGAGTGTAGAACGGTGTGGGAGTAGTGTGGGAGGGAAGTGGAGTGGAGTGAGAAGGGAGGGAGGGGGACCGGTGAGTGAGTGAGGGGGTGAGCAATGTACGTGAGTGAGTCGATTTGGGTGAGTGAGTGATGCTGAGCTGATCTTGAGTGAGTGGTGTGAGTGGTGAGTGAGTGAGGGAGGGAGGAAGTGAGTGATGTGAATGAGTGATGTGCGGGTGAGAGTGAGGTTAAGTGAGTGAGGTGTACGTGAGTAGTGAGTGAGTGGAGTGAGAGAGTGGGGCGAGTGTGTGTGTGTAAGTGAGTGGTTGAGAGAGAGAGTGAGGGAGTGAGTGAGTGCGTGGCGTGGAGGGGCGGATGGAGGGGTGAGTGAGTGGAGGGCCAGTGAGGGATGTGAGTGACGCTGAGTGTGTCGGGAAGGGTTTGGTAGGGATGTGAGGGAGTGTTCGCGGATGGAGGTTGAATGAGTTGTGTGCCATTGTTGTGACGTGAGGGGTGTGTACAGGGGTATGGAGTTAGTGATGTGAGTGATTGTAGAGCCGTGGGTATGGTGTAAAGTGAGGGCGGGAGTGAGGGGAGTGAGTGAGTGACGTGAGTGAGGGAGGGTGAGTGGAATGGAGGGAGTGTGTGGGTGATGTGAGGGGTGAGTGAAGTGACGGTGAGTGAGGGAGAGGACGTGAGTGAGGGTAGGTGAGTGAAGTGATTGTGCGTGCAGAGAGAGGTGAGTGGGTGAGTGAGTGCAGTGTGTGTGTGTTAAGGTTAGTGAGTGAGAGTGAGGTG
This sequence comes from Chlamydomonas sp. ICE-L, assembly GCA_013435795.1. NCBI lineage: Eukaryota > Viridiplantae > Chlorophyta > Chlorophyceae > Chlamydomonadales > Chlamydomonadaceae > Chlamydomonas > Chlamydomonas sp. ICE-L. Next base: position 11,371,745 of record JACBWV010000730.1, read on the forward strand.
CGTGGAGTGCGTGATGAGGGTGTAAGTGAGTGGTGAGGATGAGTGTGTGAGTAGTGAGTGAGTAAGTGAGGGAGTGAGTAGAAAGGTGGAGATGAGTAAGTGAAGTGTGTGAGTTAGTGATGGGAGGGAGGCGTGAGTGAGTGAGTGAGTGAGTGGAGATGGAGGAGGGAGTGAGGGATGTAAGTGAGGGAGTGAGTGAGTGAGGACGTGATGGGACCGTGAGTAAGGAGTGAGTGGTTAGGTAGGGAGTGAGTGGTGAGTGAGTGAGTGGAGTGAGTAAGTGAGTAATGTGAGTGCAGTGAGGGATACGCGAGTGAAGTGAGGGAGTGAGTGAGTAGTGGAGTGCGTAAGTGAGTGAGTGAGTGGAGTGTGAGTGTGTGAGTGAGTGAGTGCGTGAGTGAGTGAGTGAGTGAGTGAGTGAGTGAGTGAGTGAGTGAGTGAGTGATGTTAGTAAAGTGAGTGATGAGTGAGTGAGTGATGTGAGTGCACGTGAGAGTGAATGAGTGAGTGAGTGAGTGAGGAGTGAGTTCGTGAGTGTGTGTAAGTGAGGTGAGTGGGAGAGGTAAGTGAGTGTTGCAGTGATGTGAGTGGAGTGAGTGAGTAAGGGAGTGAGTGAGTGAGTTATAATTACATTAATTACATTATCATGTTAAAGTACTTGACACCGCGCGGGTGTATGAGACTCTGTGCTTAAACAAAAAGAAAAAAGCACCCACAAAAGCAAAACACCCCATTACATCGGGGTGTGTCGACGGACAAACAAACCAAAACTCCCAACCACCGTTTTGGTGGCGTAGGTCGTAGTATTAAAAAACCCCTTAGAGCGGACCGATCCTCAACCACTTACAGTGGAGGGAGGTCGGGTAAGAAAGTAGCTAACAAGATGAGAAGTCACAAGAAGAAGAGAAGAAAAAAAAGGGATGATAAATTTACTGGTTGCCACTAAGCAGTACAGGCTTCCTGTCTGCTCTTTACACGTAGAAGATAGTAGGCCTAGGTTGCTCCAAAAAGACTTAGTGCCCATTTCATTCATAAAGGTTCTGAATGTGGAATCGCAGAATTCCCACATTCCATACGGGGTAAAGTTGGTATCCTCATGGGACATGCCATATAAATATCTGTTAAACAGCTTCTGGTAGCGGAGGCGAATACTCCTTATGAAACAGGCACTCAAACAATGCATTTATCCTCAGTTTTTTGGAACCCAACACATTGGACAGGTCTCATTGAGCGAGGGATGTGTGGGTGCTCTATCACCACCATCATCTTCTGTGTTCAGCCAAATGGGAACCCATTCTAAAATGTGCTATAGTGATCAAATCTGATCCTGCTTTATGTAAGGCGGGTGTTTGTAAAGGGAAATCAAGCCATTCTCATATTGCTGTTGGCTTGAGAACCATTTGTATGCGGAGGGGGCCGTTTTTAAAGCCAACCCTTCTCTCATCAGGGATGTCTCTAACTGCATTGGGTTTTGTCACTTGGGTATTTAAACCTCCATATCAAAAACTTCAGACATAATACCCGACATTCGACAGCCTCCAATATGTTGATGTTTTACGGATCCTAGCTTGGGAGAGCACAAGCAAAGTCATGAACCCAGCAGTCGTTGGAGTCAAAGATTCCAAGAGCCATTCTAAGAGATTCTCAGGTTCTTTATGTATGGTCTTGTTCCCGAAGCGCAAAGCTTGTTTAAGCCAAGCAAAACACAACGGGGTTCTACCTAGCTCTTCCATGATAATATTAGATGTAGTAGATTGGCAAACACCCAACATTTGTTTAAGTATACCTCTATGCCATTTCTCACAAGCATGGTCATTGAGATAACGTGTGTTGTTCAGCAATAGTCGGAGCCCACACCTCACCGCCACCAAAATTACGGATAGGTTGTACAAAGAGAACAAACAGGTGGGTGAGAATATCAACTACTGTATATCTCCATAGTCTGGCATCGCTAGGCAGCATGTTGTGTGACTTTTGGGCCTTAGGAGCATCCTAGAAAAAGCAGAAGCTTTTGCACGATTGCTTGAGTCACCATCCCCAAAGCGGGATATCACGTAGGATAAAAGATAATTTGTAGAAGTGTGCTCCATCATAGACAAATTTGTAATCAGGATCCATGCGGGGGTCCTCATCACAGAATGTTTGTTGAAAACGACAATCTCAGTTTTCTTATATTCACAGCACACCATGTAGTAGCCTCAAGAAAGAAATCTCTCAGACAGTCAAAGCATCTGCTTGCATATCTGCCGGGGATTCTGCCATTATAAGCTAGGGTAATCAGCCATAAAAGTACAGTGCGGGAATCTTCCCCTAAGCTCAAGCCGCTACATTTGGGCGCTTGGTGAGGAACCGATTCAATTCTAATAAATGAACAGACGAATAGGAGTGGCGGATTAGGGTGGGTGTGGTTCTCCTTGTTAACTCCTACAAGTGATGGAAAGGGGATCCAATGTCCCCAGTAGGCGAACTTGGAAAACAACCATGGAATATACTGGACTTCAGAATAACTGAGATAGGGGTCCTTGCATCCTAGCCTTGCTAAGCAATCCCCTAGCAGTCTCTGTGGGACCCAATACTAAGCCTTCTTGAAATCAACAAAAGCCACAAAGAGTGGTTTTTTTTTCTCTATATTTATTCTTACACATATGGTTAAGAATGAATGATGACTCTCTGCCAGTACATACACTTCTAAATCATATTGGCCAAGCGGACGGCTCTGAGGTTGAATCTTCTGACCACTCATCTAGTCTAAGTAGCATGCAAGGGAGAAAGATCTTCCTATGGAGTTTGCTCACCGAAGACCTCGATAGTTGTCCTTGTCATACAACTGCTGAGGATTTGGGTACGGGTGGTACCAAGGCAAGCTGCAGCCCCATTGGCTAGGGTAAGAAAGTCTTCCAGATGAGATTTAAACAGGTTAGATCATAGCTTGTTACAATGGGAGTTGGCTTCATGGGAAGCAAATCTGTACCATTCGCAGGATACATCTAACCCGCCGGGTGGGAGAGTTTTTACGAGGGATTGGAGAACAGAAAACACCTCCCCTTGGTGGTAAGTACTTGACATAAACCATGTTGGTTGCGGCCTTATCTGAGGTCATCAGCTGGGGACAAATAGTCCCCTTAGCATCCAACTTGGAATCATACCTATCTTGCAGATCAACGAGGTCTGCAAAATAATCAAGGTCCAATCATGACTTGTGCTGTCTGCGTAAGTGGCCTTGTTGGCTCACGCACGTCTTTCCAAAAACTTTCGGATTATGACGAAGATTCGCTTGGAAGGTTCTCCATGAGTGTTTTAGCCACTTCCTTCTTTCTTCTGAGAATCTCTTGTCACTCCTTTTGCATTTAGAAACCAGCAAAGTCAGAGCTAGAAGCCATGGTGATGTTTGATTGGCTTGATGCCGTCTAGGCACGATTGCATTCATCATCATACCATTTTTTTTTTGCGGTTTTTCACATGGCCCCATGCTTACCTTAGCTACAGGTTTGTGACATGAGTGTGCATTGCTTATGGCTAGTTCCATTGCACTAGCCAATCCCC
>JACBWV010000730.1:11375787-11488287 GCA_013435795.1 Chlamydomonas sp. ICE-L
GGGTGAGTGTTAGCACCACCACCCCACCACCACATAACCTTTCTCTCGCTCACCGTCGAGTGCCACTCCAGGGGATAGGGTGAGTGTGAGGCACCACCACCACCACCACCACCTAACCTTTTTCTCGCTCACCGTCAAGTCCCATTCCAGGGGATGGGGTGAGTGCGAGGTACCACCACCACCACCACCTAACATTTCTCTCGCTCACCGTTGAGTCCCACTCCAGGGGATGTGGGAAGTCTGCTATTGGTTCCCATGTTGAGTAGGTGTGTGCATGTGTGTATGTAAGTGTGTGTATGTGTGTATATCCCCATCTTCCCCACCCCCCCCACCACACCACCAGCCCCCTCCTCGCCACTCACCGCCAAGTCCCCTCCAGGGATGGGTGAGTGCCCGAAGGGGGCACCACCCACCACCACCACCTTCCTCGCACTCCTCCCCCACCACTCACGCTTCCTCACCTCCAAGTCCCACTCCAGTGGATGGAGTGAGTGCGAGGCACCACCACCACCACCACCTGACCTGCCTTGCACTCACTCACTCACTCACTCACTTAGGCCTTCACGCACTCACTCACGCACTCACCGCCGAGTCCCACTCCAGGGGATGGGGTCAGTGCGAGGCACCACCACCACCACCACCTGCCTTGCACAAACTCACTCACACACGCACTCACCGTCAAGTCCCACTCCAGGGGATGGGGGGAGTCTGCTCTTGGTTCCCATGTTGAGCATGGCACAAGGCGGGAGCAGCACTGCGTCCCAAATGCATGCGGAGTGGGAAAGCAGGCTACGCAGACGGGTGATCTGCAGCATAGCAGCAGAGAGGGTGTGTTTGAGCATGTGTGTGTAGGTGTATGTAGGTGTGCTCAAGGATGTGGAGATCTTGTAGACGTTTGTAGGTGTATGTAATTGTGTGTGTGTGTGTTTGAGGATGTGTGACACACGGCGGGAGTAGCACTGCGTTCCAGATGCATGCGGAGTGGGAAAGCAGGCTACGCAGACGGGTGATCTGCAGCATAGCAGCAGAGAGGGTGTGGCTGAGCATGTGTGTGTAAGTGTGTGTAGGTGTAGGTGTGTTTGCGGATGTGGAGCTCTTGAAGATGTTTGTAGGTGTGTGTGTGCGTGTGTGTGTGTTTTTGAGATTAGGGCCACCGGCGGAATAGCCATCTCCCATATGCTGCGGGAGTGGAAAGCAGGCACGCCAGACGGGTGATCTGCAGCATAGCAGCAGATAGGGTGTGGCTGAGCGTGTGTGTGTAAGTGTGTGTAGGTGTGTGTGTAGGTGTGTAGGTGTGTGTAGATGTGTAGATGTGTGTGTAGGTGTGTATAGATGTGTAGATGTGTGTGTAAGTGTAAGTGTGTGTAGGTGTGTGTAGATGTGTAGATGTGTGTGTAAGTGTGTGTAGGTGTGTGTAGATGTGTGTAGATGTTTGTAGGTGAGTGCGTGTGTGTATATGTGTGCATATGTGTGTGTGCAGGTGTGTGAAGGTGTGTGAAGGTGTGTGCAGGTGTGTGTAAGTGCTTAAGGTGTGTGCAGATATGTGTATATGTATGTAGGTCAGTGTAGGTGTGTGTAGGAGTGCGTAGATGTGTGTACGTGTGTGAAGGTGTGTGTAGGTGTGTGCATATGTGTATAAGTTTGTGAAGGTTTGTGCAGGTGTGTGCAGATGTCTGTAGGTGTGTGTAGGTGTGTAATGTTATGTTTGTAGTGCAATGTACAGGGCGGGCAGCTGACCCCTGCTCTCAAATTTGGCGGAGCCCCCCCTTCTGGGGGCGTGAGGCCCAGTGTTACCCAGTTTACGTCCATCCACATCCATCCATCCTCTGTCTGACCGTGCCGATGAGCCCGACTCTTCGCCAACGTCCCTCGTAATAACGCGCTTCCCGTTGCCACCTGTTGCTCCCTCGCGATCACTCTCCGCCAATTTTTAGCAACGCAGGCGACGCTGCATAGAACTTGTTTAATGGAATTCAATTGTATTCAATTTTATAAATATATAACAGAAATATCATAGCAAAAATCAATGTACAAATTGGCAACACCCTTCATCTTGCGCACCTTATCAAGGTTGCTGTCTATCTACAAAAAGATAATCCTGTCTGAGTACATGACAGCCAACTATCTCCCACTAGCATTATTTTATGTAATTGAATTGTATTTAATGTAATATGAAGTATCGCATGCAATGTACAAAGAGGGCGACACCACTCTGTCTTGGACGCACATTATCAAGATTGCTGACGTTCCACAAAAAGAGGCTCCTGTCAGAGTACATCACCGCCAGCTGTCCCCCGCTCTCATCAAAGCTAACTGATATGGCATCAGGGAAAACGTCACCAGCTAGGTCCCCCTCTGAAACCGCCTTCTTTGCCCCGGCGGCGGTTGGACCTGGTGGTAGTGGTGGTGGTGGTGGGTTGTGGGTGGTGGTGAGTGGGGCAGATGGTGAAAGGGTGGGTGTGGTGTGTGGGGGAAGATGGGGAAGGTGCTGATATGGTATCATCAGGGAAGATGCACCAACTACGGTCCCCCTTGTAATCTGCTGCCTCTGTCTTTCTGCCCAGCGGCAGTTGGACCCTGAGGTGGGTGGTGGTGGTGGTGGTGTTGGTGGGGGTGGGTTCGTGTGGGTGGTGGTGGGGAAGATGGGGAAGGTGGTGGTGGGTGGGGAAGATGGGGAAGGTGACTGATATGGTATCAGGGAAGATGTCACCAGCTAGGTCCCTCTTTGTATCTGCCTTCTTCGCCCCAGCGGCAGTTGGACCTGGAGGTGGGTGGGTCGTGGTGGGTGGTGGATGGGGAAGATGGGGAAGGTGACTGATATGGTATCAGGGAAGATGTCACCAGCTAGGTCCCCCTTTGCATCTGCCTTCTTCCCCCCAGCGGCAGTTGGACACGGTGGTCGTGGATGGGAAAGATTGGTAAGGTGGGTGGTGGTGGGCGGTGGGTGGTGGGCGTTGTGTGGTGGGGGGTGGGTGGGGAAGATGTGGTGCGAGGTGAATGTGGGTGGTGGGGAAGGTGGGAAATGTGGGTGGTGGCGGTGGGTGGGGAAGATGTCACCACCTAGGTTCCCCTCAGAACCTGCCTTCTTTCGCCGCTCAAGCGGCGGTTGCCCTGGCGGGTTTGTTGGGGTGGTGGTGGGTGGGTGGTAGTGGTGGATGGTGGTGGTGTGCGGGTGCAAATGCTGTTACAGCAGTCTAACATACATAAATTACTGATTAGTTTATACCCCTCTCGTTTGGTTTCTTCTTTTTGCCGAGCCCCCCCCATTCTGGGGGGCGGAGGCCCCCCAGTGTACCCATTTGTCCGTTCGTCCCATCCATCCATCCATCCATCCATCCGTCTGAACCGCGATAAGCCCGCTCGTCAGGCCAACGGTCTTGTAACTAGCTCCTCCGTTTGCCACCGGAAATAAAGACAGGGACGAAAGAAAATGGGACGAATATAAGAGATCAGGTCTCTCCCCCCTAGTGCAAGGATCTCTCTTTCATTTCTCTCCGCCATTTTTACGTCGCAGGGCTACCTGCTAGAACTTGTCTACTATTGTTAAGTTCACTTTATTATCATCAACCGTAATCTTCTCATAGGTATCACTTCATTTTTGTTGCAGAGCCCCCCCTTTCTGGGGGTTCGGGAGCCCCCAGTGTTCCCCATTTGTCCGTCTGTGCGTCCGACCAAAAATGGAAGCTTGACATGTTCAGCCACCGTATCATAACTAACTGGCTTCGGTTAACTCCATCGTTGCCACCTGTCGTTCCGTTGCCAACACACTCCGCCAATAACTGCGTCACTTGCCACGCTGCATAGGACTTGTCGCTTGATTTTGATGTACTTAGCAAACCTACATGTATCCATAGTATATATAGTTAGTAGTCTATATATCTAGTAGTATATATATCTAGTACAATGGTTATCTAGTGGTATATAAATATAGTGGTATATATATCTAGTAGTACATATATCTAGCAGTATATATCTAGTACAATGGTTATCTAGTAGTATATAAATATAGTGGTATAGAAATCTAGCAGCATATATATATAGTAGTATATATATCTAGTAGTATATATAGCTAGTAGTATATATATCTAGTAGTATATATAGCTAGTAGTATAGATATCTAGCAGTACATTTACCTAGTAGTATGTATATCTAGTAGTATAGATATCTACTACTGGATATATCTAGTAGTACATATATCTATTAGTATATATATCCAGTAGTAGATGTATCTATTAGTAGATATATGCGGATATCTGGATACCGTGCTGACATGAAAATGTAACATTCTAATTTGCCGGGAGCACCCGTCAAATTGAGGCGGGAAGTATATTCTGGGATGGAAAAAACGTCAACCCGTTTGTCAGGGTTTTGAGCATTGAGCAGCATAAAAAGGCAAAACTAAACAGACAAAAAAGTTGAAATTTGCACCTGCAATGGATGCATTGAAGTCCTGGCCGCGAGCTGCAGGGCGTGGCAGGTTGGCTTTGAACGCTAGGGTGTGGAGAGCGAAGAGGCGCACCACACCACCAGCGCAGGCACAGGCGACAACAGATGGTGAGATGGCAGGCATAGGCGGATGACACCTGTTGGACCATATGAGAGTGGGTGGGGGGGGGGGGGGGGGGGGGGGGGGTGGGGGGGGGGGTTGGGGTGGGGGGGGGGGGGGGGGGTGTGGGGTGGGGGGGGGGGGGTGGGGTGGGGGGGGGATATGCAGTGACGATAATACGAGGATGGAGGTTTGGGTATATGGGGGGCACAAGAGACAACAGATGGTGCGATGGCCACGGCAAAGGCGGATGACACCTGTTATATACCACATGGGGGGGGGGGGGGGGGGAGGTGGATGGAAGGGGCTATGTGGCGGAGAAAGAAATGGAGGTGGAGGTAGAGGGGGGCACAAGAGACAACAGATGGTGCGATGGCCACGGCAAAGGCAGATGACACCTGTTATATAACCACATGGGGGTGTTGGGGAGGGGGGGGGGGGGGGGTTATGTGGATGGCAGTGGGCTATGTGGCGGAGAAGAAATATTGAAGGTGTAGGTAGAGGGGGCACAAAGACAAACAGATGGTGTGAGATGCCAAGACAACGGCGGATGACACCTTTTTTATACCACAAAGTGACAATTCCACCCAGGCTGAATTTACAAGATGTTATGTTATATTTGACAGGAAAGGACCCCTACCGTGGACGGGCAAGGCAGACCAGGAGGCCGAAAGAATAAAAATGCAGAGTTAATCTTTTAGATTTATCCTTTTTATTCTGTTCGTTATTCCGTATTGCTATGTTGGCTGAGAAATAAATGGAGGTTGGTAGAGGGGGCACAAGAGAAAACAGATGTTTCGATGGCCACGGCAAAGGCGGAGACAACCTGTTAGTATATCCACATGGGGGTGTGTTAGGGGAGGTGGATGGAAATGGGCTTATGTGGTCGGAGAAAGAATGGAGGTGAGGTAGATGGGGGCACAAGAGGCAACGATGGTGCGATGGCCCACGCAAATTCAGATGGACACCTGTTATTAAAAAAATACATAAAAAATAAAAAGAATAACGTCACGCATCGTCAGACCTCATGCTTTCGTGAAACCGATGTACGGACCAGTCCTCGCCGGCTCCATATCTCCGATCCAAACTACGCGCCCCCATAGGGCACAAAATACACCCTTCACCACAAACCACACGACCCGCAGCCAGAAGAGGACAGAGACCAAGTCACAAAAGACGATTGAGCAACAATGGCAACAAACACTAACCACATAGACACTCCACGGACGACCATATCTCAACGAGAGATATGGATCACCAATCACAAGAAGCGGCTGGGAAAATCACTAACGTCCAGCAGACATAAAAAGCGCTGCATCCACTGAGACAAAAACACAAAGATCCGGGATCGGTCAAAGCGTCCTCACCAAACGTGTCCCAGTCGCCAAAGGCTGCGCTACACGAACGTAGAAGGCGAAAGCACGCTTGAGGAAGCAAAAAACAAAGCCATAAACAGGAAGGGGCGAATAGCGGCGGCAGGAGACTCTGGAGCTATAGACGCACAGAAACCAGACAACGCATGATAAGACAAGGAGTGAGAGAATTTAAACAAAGAAACAATTTTTTTATATGTTAGATTAAAAAGCCAAAAAGACTGGAAAAAAAAAAAAGGGGAAACCAAACGATGGCCAACTCGAAAAGAGAGGAGGGGGCAGAAGCAAGATATAGGAAACAAGACGAAACAACGCACATAAGGAGAACGCCGTCAGAGCGTGCTAAACGGAGAAAAAGGAACGAGAAGGGGGATCAAAGGGGGGCAGCAACATAACCAAGCAGGGGGCCTCCTCCAGCCCCCATCGTACAAGACACCGATCGGGCCTCCGACACCGTGCAGGACCGGATCCGCCCGACCCAATACGAACTCATCAGGCAAGAGTACATTCAGCAAAAGGAGGGAAGGACCACGGTGAGGAGGACCGACCCGGGGCTCTAACAATCGGACGGAAAATAAGAGAAGAAAAGGAATGCCCAAACACAACGGACCAAAGGCAGTAAACGTGTCTACGGAAGAGCGGCACATAAGGGGGGGCGAGACCAAGAAGGACATCACAGCGTACTACCTAGCAACAGGAGGGCGGGCAACGGGAGTGAGCTGACAGAACAAGAGAAAAAGTGGTAAATGACAAGGGAACTGAAGCCGCACATACACGGGCGATCACCGTAAAACACAATGCCCAACGACCAAACGAAAGCCGGTCTCCACGAAATAGAACAAAGACCGGGGCAGGGCGGGCCAAGGGAACGAGGGAATGGGAAACCGACACGAGGACAGACGGAAAACGAAAGAGAGGAAAAAACAAGACGTGGTAAGTGAAAGAGTACAGGAAACAAATAAAAAACAAAACCAAAAAATGGGGCGATGGAGACATAGCAAACGAAAAAGAGACGAACCGGGTAGACAACGCACGAGGAGGAAAAGGAGAACCAACCAAGAGCGGGAAGTGCGCGAAAAAACAAAAGGAACCATACGAGAAAGTCATCTACTGGCGAAAAGACAAATCCTCAGAAACAACACAGCCGCGTCCCCTCGCCGAAGAACCCCTTAATGTATAGAGAGCAATCCCCAGGGAAACAATAAGGAGCAAACGGCAAGAAGGACAAGGAGGAGGGCATGAAGGGACAGAGAAGGAAGGGAGAGCGGCGGGGGCAATAGCCCAGATTGTCTTTATTATTTTGTGTTTTTATTTTTATTTAATTTGCTATGGGCTTATAAAGAAATTGATTTGTAGTTATAGGGGTACAGTAGACACAGATGTGGTTAGATGTCCAATACACAGTCTGATGACACCTTTTATAATACCACATGGGGGGTTTGTGGTGGTGAGGTTGATGGAAGGGCTATTTTTCTGATATAATAATGGAGGTGGAGGTATAGGGGGGTCACACAAAGGAACAACAAATGGTGAGATGGCCAAGCAGAAGGAAGGCTGATTGACACCATCTTATAAATACCACATGGGGGGTGGGTGGTGTGTGGAGATGGCAGTGAAGATAACTACACATTGAGGATTGAGTTGAGTAGAGTGGTATGGAGTTTGAAGGTTAGGGGAGGTCAGTTGGAGGTAGAGGGTAGGCCCGCGATGACACCTGGGGTCGACTATAGATGGGGGGGGGGTGGGAGGTGGTTTTTTTTTCTCTTTTTTTTTTTTTTTATTAATACTACTTCTTTTTCTTTTTGTCTTTCTTTTTGTTGTTTTTTTTTTTTTGTCTTTTCTTGCTTGTTTTTATGTTTTTTTATTGCTCTTTTTCTTTGCATTTTTTTTTTTTTTTGGTGATTTTTCTCTTATTTTTTTATCTTTTTCTTTTTTTTTTTTTTTTTTTCTTCTGTTTTTTTCTTCTCTTTTTATTTTTTGTTTTTCTCTTTCTTTTTTTTTTTATTTTTTCTTATCTGTTTATTTCTTTCTTCTGGAGATGGTATTGGAGATAAATACGAGAGATGGAGATGATGGGAGATAGAAATAGAGCTGGAGGTAGGCTTAGGCGACCATGCATGGTGAGATGGCCAAGGCAAAGGCTGATGACACCTGTTCTGCAATGGGGCAGGGGAGGGGAGGGGTTAGGTGGGTGGAAGGGGCTACGGTGGCAGGTATGAAATGAGGTTGAGTGGGTAGGGGTGGAGGCAGGCTTTCTCTATTATAGGGTTGACTAGATGACTTATTCCTAATGATACTTTTGGTGTTTTTGATACTGTATGGCTGGACGCAATTGATTGTGAACAACCGTTTACCAGAGAGAGAGAGAGAGAGAGAGAGAGCGAGAGAGAGAGAAGAAGAGAGAGAGAGAGAGAGAGAGAGAGAGAGAGAGAGGAGGGGCTTGACCTTGCAGGTTTACAAACTACTAAACCACTTGTCTGCCGACTCCTTCATGAGCAGCAGTACACCTGACGAGGGTAGTCGATACAGCCACACTCGCGGTTCTGAGCCTGGGTGGGGTGCCGCGCTGGGGTGGCCGGACCCCACAAAGTTTGCTACTGCGAGGTCTTTTGAACAGGTGGCTGGTCTTATGGTGAGTTGGCGGTAGAAGGTGGCCGTTGTTGGGGCCATGGTGAGGGAGATGCCCCACAGCTTGAAAAGTTCCTTGCCCACTGTGGCAATGGAGGCGCTGTCTTCGGTGAATGTTGCGGATGCACTTCCAGCCGTGTGGTTGGGGGGCGGGGGGTGGGGGTGGGTTGGGGGTTGGGTTGGGTTGGGGTGGGGGGGGGGGGGGGGGGGGGGGGGGGCGCGGGTGAGGTTGAGCCGGTTTAGAAGGGGCCCGGGTTGCGGCCCATAGTGAGGGAAGATGGCCCCACTGTTTTGAATAGTTCCTTGCCCACTGTGGCAAGGGGCGCTGTCTTCGTGAAGTCGCGGAGTGAACTTCGCCTGGGTTGGGTGGGGGGGTGCGCGTGGGTTGGGGTGGGTTGGTGTGACATGGGGGTGGCGGGGGTAGAGGGGTAGTTAGAGGGCCCGGCTGCGGGCCTCATATTGGGAGAGGCCCACCTGTTTGACATATTTTCCTTGCCCACTGTGGCACAGGAGCGCTGTCCTTCGGTGAACGTGCGCGGTAGTAGTAATTTAGCCGGTTGTTGGGGGGTTTGGGGGTTGGGGGGAGTGCGGGTGGGTGGGGGTGGGTGGGGGGGGGGGGGGGCGGGGTAGGGGGGGCGGGTAGAAAGGACCCGCGTTGCGGCCCATTGTGAGGGAGTATGCCCGCATGTTCGACATAGATCCTTGCCCACATGGTGCAATGGAGGCACTGTCTTCAGTGAATGTCGTCGGAGGATGAACTTCTAGATGGGTGTGGGTGGGGTGGTTGGAGGGGGGGTGCTTGGTGTTGTGGTGGGGGGTGGGTGGTGGTGGTGGTGGTGGATTAGTGTGGCTGGGCGGTGGTGTGGTGGGTGATGGTGGAGTTGTGGTCAGGTTGTTTTGAGTAGTGGGTAGAGTGGAAACATTGTATGGAGGGCGAGTGGGTGAGGGATGGTTGAGGAGTCTAGAACGGTATTTTTGCCACTCCATATCTAATGTCTATGCATACAATAATTGAACGCTTTATTACGAGGCGTGAGTGGGCCAGCCAGCCCCCCCACCACACACACACACCCCACCGCCACCAACCACACTTCATCAACCACCACCAAACCACCAACAACAACCACGCTGCATCAACCACCAGACACATATTATATTAAATTATATTATAATAGATTAGATTAGATTAGATTATATTAGATTAGATTAGACTAGATTAGATTAGATTAGATTAGATTAGATTAGATTAGATGATTTCATCCATCATTTTTGTTCACCTGGGTATGTTGCTTAGCCAGTAGGGTGCCATTGCAAGATGCGCATCCATCAACTCTGAACATTATATTATGTTTTACTATATTATTAGAGTTTATTTGTATTTTTTGCTTACAAGAGCATGCTGCTTAGCCAGGAGGGTACCATTGTAAGATGCGCATCCATCAACTTTGAACATTATATCATATTTTATTAGATTATTAGATTATTTTTTATAAGATTTCATCTTTTATTTTTTGATTACCTGAGTGTGCTGCTTAGCCAGTAAGGTGCCAAGGTAAGATGCGCATCCATCGGCTTTGAACATTATAAAATATTTTATTGTATTGTATTGTATTATATTGTATTATATTGTATTATATTGTATTCTATTTTATTATACTGTTATTCTATTATATTATTTTACTTTATTTTATCAGATTTCATTTTTTTGTTTACCTGGGTATGCTGCTTAGCCAGGAGGGTGCCATGTTGCCAGTCCCACAGGCAGAGCTGACCATCGTGCGACAAGCCAGTTGACGCCAACAGCTTCCCTGAAGCCAGCCAGGTCAAACAGAGTTGTTAGTGATACTGCATGATGCAGAATACGAAGGGTCACAAGGTGGGACGAGCTCCGCCTAACCTAATCCCCAATGTAACAAATTATTTTGTTTATAAAAAACGTAGTTAACCTTGAAATATAGCCACACACACACACACACACACACACGCACACACGCACATACACGCACACACACACTCCATTCTGGCCCCCCACCCCCCTGGGGGCCCTACCCCGGAATCTACTGCTGCACCTCACCATGCACAAGTTGGTAGTGATACTGCATGATGCAGAATACGAAGGGTCACAAGGTGAAACAAGATCCTGATCCCCAATGTACCAAGTTATTGATTTATATTAAAAACCGTAGTTAAACTTATAAAAATAGCCATCTAACTCCACCCCACCCCACACACTCCATCCTGCCCACCCCCCCCCCCCCCCCCCCCCCCCCCCCCCCCCCCCCCCCCCCCCCCCCCCCCAACCTCCTTCACTCATTGGGACCCCCACCCCGTAATCTGCTGATGCACCGAACAATGCCCAGCCCCCCCCAAAAAAACAAAAACAAAAAAAAAATATAAGAAAACAAAATCGAAAATAGGAAAAATAAAAAGAAAAAGAAAAGCAATAAAGAAGAAAACAACAGAAAAAGAGAAGCAAATAAAAAAAGAAAGGAGCACCAAAAAAAAAAACAAAGACACAAAAAATATAACCAAAAAAAAAACAAAACAACAAACAAACAAAAAACACCAAAACACAAATAGAACTCAAAACGAAGAAAAAAAAGAAAGAAACCCCCCCCCCCCCCCCCCCCCCCCCCCCTACACACACACACAGCCACCACATGATGAAAACCCACAAACACAAGATACCACATGATCTTCAGCGAAAACGAGCGGAGGATAAAGCAAAAGGGAGGGGCCGAGAGGGAAAACAAAACCACCCGCAGAAAGAAAAAAAAAAAGAAAATAAAAAAAAAAAAGAGACAAAAAGGAGAAATAAAGCCGAAGATAAACAAGTGTAGGGAGGACAGCAAAAGAGGCGGAAGGACAAAAGGCATCGTAAAAACAATAAGAAAAACAAAAAAAAAACACAAAAACCAAACCAAGAAAACCCAAAAAGAAAAACAAAACAAAAAAACAAACAACAACACAAAAAAACAAAAAAAAAAAAAAAAAACCAAAAAAAAAAACAGCCCTTCCTCCCCAAAGACACACACACAACAAAAACACACAGATACACACATGATCCATCCATCCTCCTCATCCTCCTTCTCCCCCTGCTGCTGCTGCCCCTCACCATCTGGGGAGAAGGAAACACTCTCCCCCCCCCCCCACCCCCCCCCCCCTCACCCCTCCCCCCATTGCACACACACACACAAAACAACCACAGATACCCACATGATTTCTCCATCCTATCCTCTTCTCCCCTGCTGCGCTGCCCCCTTTACCATCTGGGGAGAAGGAACCCCCCCCCCCCATCATCCTTCCCCCCATTGCACACACACACACAAACACACACAGATACACACATGATCCATCCATCCTCCTCCTCCTCCAGAAAACGGTGCGGCGAGGAACAAGAAACAGAGGGGGAGAAGGAAAAAGCAAAGATGGAAAAAAAAAAAAAAGAAAAAACCCCCCCCACCCCACCCCCCCCCTCAACTCCCCCCCTGCACACACACACACAAACACACCACAGGTACACACAGGATCCTTCCTCCTCCTCCCCCTGCTCTTGCTGCCCCTCACCATCTGGGGAGAAAGACACACTCCCAATGCCGTACTTGGTGTGTCCCTTGAGCGTTGCCAACACCTTGCCGCTGGCTAGCTCCCACACTGACACTTCGGCGCCGGTTCCACGCTCCCCGCCTGCTACGAAGCTTCCGCACCTGGGAATAAATAAATAAATAAATAAATAAATAAATGAAGAAATGAAGAAAAAATAACATTATATATATTTGTGATAAGAAAAGGTATCCCCGCCTACTACGTAGCTTCTGCACCTGGGAACAAATAAATTAATAAATTCATTAATTAAGATATAATAAAAAAAACATATAAATTGTGATCAGAAAAGGTTTCCCCGCCTGCTACGTAGCTTCCGCGTCTAGGAATAAATAAATAAATAAATGAATACACAGTACTTCTTATTACGAGGTGTGAGGTTGAGCGGGCCAGCCCAATTGCTTGCACTGGGGTCAACCACCAGGCACCTGGGAATGGCAACAAAAACATTGAAGTCCTGATAAGAAAAGGACCCACCCCCACCCCCACCCCACCCCCACTGGGTACATAGCATCCGCACCTGGGAATAAATAAATGAATAAATAGTACGCCATCTTACGAGGCGTGAGGTTGAGCGGGCCAGCCCGATTGCTTGCACTGGGGTCAACCACCAGGCACCTGGGAATGGCAACAAAAACATTAAAGTCCTGATAAGAAAGGACCCCCCCCACACCCCCACCCCACCCCCACTGGGTACATAGCATCCGCACCTGGGAATAAATAAATGAATAAATAGTACGCCATCTTACGAGGCGTGAGGTTGAGGGGGCCAGCCTGTTTGCTTGCACTGGGGTCAATCACCAGGCACCGCTGGGTACATAGCATCCGCAAATGAGAATAATAAATAAATAAATAAATAGTAAGCTTTATTACGAGGGGTGAGGTTGAGGGGGCCAGCCCGTTTGCTTGCACTGGGGTCAACCACCAAGCAACGGGGGAATAATAACAGAAAACACAGAATTCCTGATGAGGCAAAACAATACAAACAAAGCCAACCAAAACACACACAAAAACAAGCAAAACCACACACACAAAACAAACCAAAATAAACAAACGAAACCAACCAAAACACACAAACCAAACCAAGCCAGACAAGCAAAATCACACACACAAAACTAACCAAAACATACAAAAACAAGCAAAACCACACACACAAAACAAACCAAAATAAACAAACGAAACCAACCAAAACACACAAAACAAACCAAGCCAAACAAGCAAAATCACACACACACGCACACACAAAACTAACCAAAACAAACAAAATCAAGCAAACCCCCACACACAAAACAAAACAAAACAAACAAACTAAACAAAACACAAAACAAGCAAACAAAATCAAACAAACAAACGAAACCAACCAAAACAAAACAAACCAAAACCACACACGCAACAAAACCAACCAAAGCAAAGCAAACAAAAGAAACTAAAACCACACACGCAACAAAAGAAAACAAAACAAACCAAACCAAAACCACACAAACGAAACCAACCTGCTGACGGCAGAGCAAACAAATGCCCGAGTGCCTTTCTTGGACTGGTAGAAGCAAAGCTGCATGGGCAGGGGTCAAATATGTATTGAGTCATATAAGTTGCTCATGCCCTGTTGGTATGTATTGGGCACATGCATGGATTTGTGTGTGCATGCGATTGTGTGTGTGTGCGTTGTGTGTGTGTGTGTGTGTGTGTGTGTGTGTGTGTGTGTGTGTGACGGCGGCGGTGGACTGGTAGAAGCAAAGCTGCATCGGTAAGGGTCAAATATATATAGAGTTGTATAAGTCGCTCATGCCCTGTTGGTAGATATTGGGCACATGCATGGATTTGTTTGTGCATGCGATTGTGTGTGGGTGTGTGTTGTGTGTGTGGGTTGGGTGGGGGGGGGGGGGGGGGGGGGGGATGTGTGGCATGTGTGTGGTGAATGTGTGTGTGTGTGTGTGTGTGTGTGTGTGTGTGTGTGTGTGTGTGTGTGTGTGTGGTGGCGGCGGTGGTCTGGATGAAGCAAATCTGCATGGGCAAGGGTCAAATATATAAATACTTGCTACCCGTAACAATTTAAAGGATTTTTGCCTAAACTGTAATAATCGACAGTGCTCGATGCCCAGGTCTGGGGTTTGAGGAATTGAAAACATTAAAACTAGGTAATGTTACGCCCTATTACGAGGCATTAGGTTGAGAGGGGCAGCCCATTGGCTTGCGCTGGGGACAACCACCAAGTGAGCAAGGTTCATTTATACTTGCTTAGATGAAAGCTTGTTTTGTTATGTGAATACATATCCTTTGAATACATATCCTTTGTTTTACAAACTCACTCACACACTCACCTCCACTCTCACCCCTCCACCCCTCCATCCTCTGCCATAGGTAAATTACGCACATCCACGCACCCACACAAGCACTCTGGCAACCCACCAAGTGGGCAAGGTTTGTTTATAAATGCTTAAATGAAAGCTTGCTTTTTATGTCTTGAATACATGGTAAATTACGCACATCCACAAACCCACATGACCACTCAGGCAACCCACCACCCACCAGCCCCGCCCGCACCAAGCATCCCAACCTATGCATACCTTGCACCCTTGCAGCTTCCTATGCACCCCAATCTAGGCATACTATGCAGCAACCTATGCGTACCGTGCAGCAATCTTAGCATCCCAACCTAGGCATACCTTGCACCCATGCAGCTTCCTATGCACCCCAACCTAGGCATACCTTGCATCCATGCAGCTTCCTCTGCACCCCAACCTAGGCATACCTTGCATCCAGGCAGCTTCCTCTGCACCCCAACCTAGGCATACCTTGCATCCATGCAGCTTCCTATGCACCCCAACCTATCTAGCAAACCTATGCGTACCATTCTCCCGTGCATAAACGTACGCACCCCAACCTTAGCATATCAGGCAGCAACCGATGCATCCCAACCGATGCATACCATGCACCCATGCAGCAAAATATTCAGTAATCCATGCATCCCAAATATCACGCACCTGGGAACGGTTTGAGGCATCATAGAGTACAACGAAGTTTCCTGCGGGATACACAATCAGCCCCCCAGGGTGGTGGGAGAGGGCCCCAGAGGAGGGGTTGAAGCCGATGATACGCTCCACTGTCAGCTGAGCTAGATCGGGGAGGGACTTCTTGTTGGAGGAGGGGACCTGGCAAGAACCAGTGCATTGGTTTCAGTTGGCAGTTGAGCCGGACGCTTTGTACTAGAAGGGGGTCGCCCTGTTCTCGCCAGCTGCGGTATTACAGTGCCAGGATGACCAACGAGAATCTGTCCAGTCGAAACAGGGCTAGGGGATCCTAGTTCAGCCACATTGCTCACCTCTCCCGGGGTGGTGCCTCTCGCGCTCGCTCGAGTTCTGGCTCCACCATTTCCGTTCATTGCTCTACTCGATTCGGCACTCGATTCGAAGCGTAGGCAATCGGCAGCTTGCGATTATTTCTGGGGCATGAAGGGGTAGTCGGTCCGCTTATGTTTGAACTTCTGGCGCAACAAGTGAACAGGATAACGCTCTGGAATCTGACAATTACGATTATGTTCGGACGTGCGCTGAGGAACAGGACCTTGATGTGGGGCAGATGGCTGTTGAAAGTTTTTGATTTTTCGAATCCAACTTCTAGAATGCTGAGATGTACAATCAAGGGGATGCGTGGTACGATCGGTTGGCGGTTGGGGGCGAGACACGGGGCGAGAGGGGGCGAGAGGGGGGGCATGCACGGGCTTGCATGAAATTCTGTGATCGAGCCGCTCTGTGGGAGCTGTAAGGGACCTTCCGGCGGTGAGTTCGCAAACTCCGTACTGCCTGAACTCGCTAAACTCAGCTAATTATCTGGATTATTAATATTGTTATAGACAACGTTTTGCCGCCAACAGGGCAACTCATGCGCTCTGGAAACGGTGCAACGAGATGGATCTCACAAATGCCAATATCCTGAGTTACCTTTATGGCACACTTATACAACCTATCCTTAATTACGGGTGTGAAGTGTGGGCTCCAGACCGTCTTGGTAATATTAATACTTCTTACCGGTCTCGAAAGGAAAATTGGAAACTATTCAAATAAGTTTATGAAAAGGCTCTTGGCGTAAGAGAGAACACCTCTACCGACTTGGTCCTCATATGAACTCGATAGGTCACCTACATGGGCTCAATGGTTGAGACAATGTGGAATGGAACCCCCTAGTACCGGTGTGTCCCTGCAACACGCAGCGGCCACCTCGACTTTATATAAGATTAAACAATCCTATTTCTGTACATCAGCTTGGATAATTATATACAGCAGGCAAGGATATTACTACGCCATTTTTGGTATTTCCTTGTATATGCATTTCAATATCTTAGGTAACCATTATGTAACCTATCTACCTGTAGTAGTATAGGTGTGCATGTACACCAGCTCGGCTTCATCTAAGATTAAACAATCGTTTCTCTGTAACACGGCTAGTATATTTCTGTGCGGCAGTACGGTAGTACGGCAGGGGGAAGGTAGTTCTTGGGGAGCTGACTATGTTTGCCATGGTCACTTTCCCCAGCTGCGGCGTACGGGAGGGTCCCCTTAACACCACGCCCCTCCAGGCGTTACCTTTTTTTTCTGGGGGACAGGGGGAGCCGGTCCGGGGGTGACCGATTAACCCTAACCCCCCCTAAAACCCCTAAAACCCCACCCCTGGACTGGCTTGGATATACTCGCATGATACAAGCGCTTCTGACCCTTATAGTACTCGCTGTCTAATGCACCAATACAAGCTCGAGCATTCCCATCTGCTTTAAGAATCTTCAAAGGAATCAGGATTCACGACCAGCTTCATATTGTGAGCTCGAAGACGTAGTCTTGCGGGGCGGCAGTAGTTTGGTTCGCACATGAAGTATTTTCGCATCAAAGGGCGGGTCTTCCTACGCTACAATGTCACATGTATGTCAGTCTACTATTGCTGGAAGCATAATTTCTATGCCATCTATTTGACGCTCTTGTGATGCCTATCGTGTCGTATGGGTGCGAAGCAGGGTTGTTTAAAGCCGTCTGAGAGGACATGTGGCACATGGCCACCCTGGCTCACCCCCCGGGCTTCGGTCCGCTCCATTCCGGTCGCCCCCTGTCGTTCCGTCGCCAACATTCTCCACCAATTTCCGTTTGCCTAGGACTGGTCGGAGACATCGGAAAAGAAAGAACAGCATTTTGGCCCGGCCCCCCCAGGGGGCAGAGTTTACCCCTTCCCGCTGACCCCCTCCAGGTCATCATTCACATCAGATTCACATCCCCAATTGGCTTCAGGCCCACCGACCGGCGACCGGCGACCGCAGCCTCGTTCCCACGCCGCTGTTCATGTCGTCTCTTTCCTTGTCGATCATTCTGTCCGCGTTCCCCAATTCCTGTCCCCTTTCTCGCTTCTCCTTGAATCCATACCCCTGCTCGATCCAGCACATAGATATATCGGCTTTATTACCAACTACAGCTGTGTTCACTTCTGCCCGGAGTGCTGCTCTTTGGCTTGGCTTGGTTGATACTCACAGCTGTGGTAACTTCTACCCAGAATGTTGTCATTTGGATTGGCTTAGTTGATACCCACAGCCGTGGACACTTTTTTTGAAGAGGGCAGCTAACCATGCCTGGGAGGGAGCTAATAACGCTCCAGTTTGGGAACTATGCCAACTATGTGGGGTCACACTTTTGGAACATGCAGGTATGTCTTGGTTGGGTTAGACTGGGGTGGGTTGGATGGTTGGGTTGGTTGGGATGTCTTGGTTGGGCTGGTTGGAACATGCAGGTATGACTTAGTTAGGTTGGTTTAGACTGGTGTGTTGTGTTGTGGGGTTGGTGTGGTGCGGGGTGGGGCGGGGTTGGGATAGGTTGGGTTGGATATGGGATGGGGTGGGGTTGGGGTTAGGGTTGGAGTTGGGCTTGGCTTGCCTTGGCTTGGGATGGTGGTGGGGGAGAGGGGTAGGTTGAGTTTGTGTAGAGGGGAGATGGGTGGTGCTGATGGTGAGGGGTAGGTTGAGTGTATGTAAGGGGGGGATGGGTGGTGGTGGCGGTGGTGTAGTGGTGGCATACATTTTGGGCACGACTCTTTATAGATTTACATACACCACGGAAAACCATTCACTAGACAGTTGGGCACATAAATGTTTAGCAATGTTCGTTAGTCTTAATTGACTCCATCAGGCCGCGGGCACGTTTGGAGTCTAGGTGGGCACCAGAGTAATTTAATCAACATCATCATTATCATCATCTCATACGTGGTTGGGGGATGGCATTAAAAGCATTGGCATGAAATAAAAAGTTAAACATACGTTTTTGGAGGCATTCTTTATGAAGGCATATATAATAACACTGCCCCTTAGGCAGCTGCCTATAAAAACAAAAATCATGCACCCCCCCGCCCTCCACTAGATTCCTCCCCATACACACACTCCACATAGAGGCCTGATGTTATCTACATCATGACTGGCCCCCTCCCCCGCCCACCCACCGCCTTGCCCCACCCCCGCCCTGAAACCTCCTGCCCACCGCCCCAACCCATCCCTTCCCCGCAACACCTCTATAAACTCCATGCTCCCCCACCCTCCCCTCCCTTCCCCTTGCCTGCAAGGATTAAGCCTTTTTTTTGGGACTGGTGTTTTGTGACACCATCCATATGTGGGGAGGCAAGCAGCCCTGGCTAGACCCTGAGGGTGTGGCTGTGTGCCCCCCCCCCCCCCCCCCCCCCCCGCCCCTAACCCCCGCCCTGTGCCCCACACACTCCCCAACCCACCGCCCTACCTCACCCTGTATACCTCATGCTCCCCCACCCCCCCTCCTTCCTTGCTTGCTGCAGGATGAAGCCTTGGGACTGAGTGGTGACACCAGTCACCGATTAGGGGAGGCAGCAGCCTGCATACACACTGAGGTGCTGTACTTTCCGTCCCCCCCCCCACCCACCCACCCACCCACCCCCCCTGCGACTCACGCATCCCCCAACCCACCCTCTGTACCTCACGCTCCCCCACCCCCCTCCTTCCTTGCTTGCTGCAGGATGAAGCCTTGGGACTGAGTGGTGACACCAGTCACCGATTAGGGGAGGCGGCAGCCTGCATAGACCCTGAGGGGCTGTACTCTTTTCGCCTGAACGAACAGGTGAGCAGTACATGTTATTGTAGAGCAGTACACGAGCTGTATTCCTTTTGCCTGAACGAACAGGTTAGTAGAATGTAGAGCAGTACAAGTAATTGAAGAGCAGTACAAGTGCTGTACTCCTTTTGCCTGAACGAACAGGCAAGCAGAATGTAGAGCAACAATATCTATTTCGACGAATGACTCAATGTTACAGCTCGTTGAAACAAGAAGGGTCACCCTGTTGTCCGTTTGTTTGTTTTTCAGATTGCGCGCAGAGAGTTCACTGACTGACTCACTGTCCTATTTGGCAAGCATGGGAGCAGACGTCAGAGTAGCAGATTTGTTTTTCAGATCACAGATCACAGGGTGTTCACTGACTGACTAACTGTCCTGCTTGGGGAGCATGGGAGCAGCATCCAGAGCAGTGATTTTGTTTTCAAATCTGAAATAGGTTTTTTCCTAGCTTAATAGTTTTAAGCCTCCTCCACGGACAGCGTTTTAGAGCTTTCTATAGCTTTCTATAGATTTTTGAAGCTTTTTAGGGCCATTTATCTCCATAGGTGCCTAAGTCCGAAGTCGATACAAGAATGTGATACAGAGCCGTACATGGCCCAAACTGCTCGGAATCGAATTCTGTCAGGCTCATATTGTTCGCGATGGTGTCAGCTATGCGTGCAGCTACTTTTCGTGCGCGTTCGCATCTGGTCGCGAGCAGCCTTGTTTGGCAGGCCGGTGGCAGTACATCAGATGTGCGATAATTAGTGATACAAATCCAGATCGCGTCAGATACGAGGCCGCGCGAGCTACTCCGAAGAAATTTACCTCGGGATGAACGGCTTATCGAACCCCTTGTACAAGGTCGGAGGCTGCGCTTCAGCCTTGGCCTCGGAATCTACTGAAATAGCTGTACATCTCAAGATTTCACCTCCCTGTGGCTCACCACA
The DNA here is from genome assembly GCA_013435795.1 of Chlamydomonas sp. ICE-L. Lineage (NCBI taxonomy): Eukaryota > Viridiplantae > Chlorophyta > Chlorophyceae > Chlamydomonadales > Chlamydomonadaceae > Chlamydomonas > Chlamydomonas sp. ICE-L. The sequence goes on from JACBWV010000730.1 coordinate 11,395,973, forward strand.
CCATGGCTCAAATTAGGGTGTGTTTTCATCGATCTACCCCAAATCAAAGACTGAGTTCAGATGTGGATGTTTGAAGACAAATTAAAAAAAAAGTTTGTTTTTTGAATTTATTTTCAAAAAATATTTGAATTTTGAATTTTGAATTTTCGAAAAAGAGGAAAAGTTGTTCTGCACGCTATATCTTGAGATAGAGCAAAGCCGAGGCCCAAAATGTTTCAATTCAGGCTGTGCAACTCTGACCTAGACTTAGGACACCCACGAAATGTAAATAATCAGTGTTTTGGGGGTCCGTACTCAACTGTACTGCCTGTGTACTGCCTTCCACGACCTTCCGTAATAACTACTGGTAGGGAAAGACGTTACACAACTTTTCTAACCAGTGTTCTTTTTAAATGGCTTGTTTCGGTCGCAATAGGCTCCGTGTCACTTCCTACGTAAAACCCATATCGACTTAGGGAACCCCATAGTAACGAATTAGTATGTTTCACTTGACCTGGTCCCCACCATTCGAGAAAACCCAAATCTGAGTATTTGTGTGCTGAACTGATGTGGTTGGGCAACTTATTAGCGAAAAATCTTTGTTTTGGGACTTGAGGGCATAGGCTCAATCCATCCGTATCACTCAGGGTCTGACTTAGGCACCTATGGAGATAGGGCAAAAAAAGAAAAAAAAACCTTTTTTTACTTCTATTATAGCGATAATTTTGCTAAAACGGGGTCAAAACTAGCGATCGCTATATATAGCGGAAATAAAAATCATTGATTCAGAGCAGCAGATTTGTTTTTTCAGATCTCATGTTAAAAATAATAGCTTATAACTAAAACTATAGTTTAAAACCAAGGTTTAAAAAAAAAACCACCTATTTAAAGGGGTACTTTTTAAATGTGTAGGGTGCTCACTGACTGACTAACTGACCTGTTTGACGAGCATGGGAGTATATCAGCGATACGACCAAGCAATGGTTTACAATCGTCATCTGGAATGGGGCTGTGTGTGTGTGTGTGTGTGTGTGTGTGCGTGCGTGCGTGCGTGCGTGCGTGCGTGTGTGTGGGGGGGTGGGGGGGGGGGTGGGGGTGGGGGGGGGGGGGGGGGGGGGGGGGTCAGCGATACAACCAAGCAATGGTTTACATTTGTCATTTGGAATGGGGCTGTGTGTGGTGTGGTGTGGTGGGGTGGGGTGGGCGGGATGTCAGTTTAAATGTGTAGGGTGTTCACTGACTGACTAACAGACCTGTCTGGCGAGCATGGGAGCATGTCAGAGCAGTACATGTTTATTTCAGATCACATTAGTACCAGAGTCCAACATCTCAATGCCTATGCCTTCCAGTCCTCTGCCTTCCAGAGGAGAATCATCTGCAATGCCTATGCCTTCCAGTCCACTGCCTTTCAGATGAGAGGCAGCCTTCCAGTCCACTGCCTTGGGAGATGTCAGAGCAGTAGATATTGTTTTAGATCACATTAGTACCAAGTTTATTCTGAAAGGGTGGCTCCTCCAAGCTCCCACCCACAGTGTTTCTTCCCTCAAATTCGTCATCCTGAAGGGTGTTTACTGACTGACTAACTCTTCTGTTTGGCGAGCATGGGAGCATGTCAGCGATTTGTTTTTCATATCAGATGTAGGGTGCTTTGGAACATGGGGGCATGGGAGCATGCCAGCGATACAGCCATGAAATGGTTGGACGGTAGTGGCAGAGCGGTCGTTAAATATGGTCACCACAGCCGGAGGTCTTCGGTTCGAATCAGCACCGACATGTGCTCTAGAAATCCCTAGTTTCCGTGAGTATCGCACGGGGGGTATTGTTAAATGCAATGTGCAGACGGTTAGACGCCATACCTGGCGTATAGAACCTTGTAGCAATTATTATTATTATTATTATTATTATTATTATTATTATTATTATTATTATTATTATTATTATTATTATTATTATTACTACAAGAAATGGTTTACAATCGTGATCTGGTCCAGATGACCGATAGGTGCTTGGGTAGAGTAGTATGGCTCGTCCTGCCAGAGACACAGATTGTGCGTAGTTGTTTACTGATAGCTCTGTTCGACTCCCCCTTCGGTCGCTCTTAGTGTTGCAGGTCGTTGTCAACCGCGATGGTAGCTTGTCCAGTTGTGGTAGGAGACCGCTCCCCACCCGTGTACGACGGGCTCCCCTAACACCACGCCCCACCAGGCGTTATCATTACTGATAGCTCTGTAAGGCAAACATGGGAGCAGAAGCCAGAGCTGTTGTTTACTGTTAGGCAAACATTTACTTCACTGCGTTGTTGTGTATTATAGCCATTCAGCGGATGATTTGGGTTCAAGGTTTCTGAAGAACCCGGACTTCGTACATGAAATCGAGAATTTGGCCTGGAACTCTGAGAACTCTCGCGAGAATTCTTGATAACTGGCCTGAGATTCTGAGAACCAAGTCCGAGGTACAAAGTGTGCTTCCCAAATCATCCCCTGAATTGCGATAACAGCTCTTCTTGCGTAGTTGTTTACCGATTAGTTGTTTACTGTTTGGCAAACATGTACTTCACTGCGTTGTTGTGTAGTAACAGCTCTTCATGCATAGTTGTTCACCGATTACTTATTTACTGTCAGGCAAACATTTACTTCACTGCGTTGTTGTGTATTAACAGCTCTTCTTGCGTAGTTGTTCACCGATTAGTTATTTACTGTTAGGCAAACATGTGAGCAGAACCTGTTGCAGCGCATTTGCTTGTCAGCTGGCACCTAGCATGCTTAGTTGCTTACTGACAGCTCTGCTAGGCAGACATGTCAGCAGGAGCCAGAGCTAGCAGTTGTTTACTGACAGCTTTGCTAGGCAGACATGTCAGCAGGAGCCAGAGCTAGCAGTTGTTTACTGACAGCTTTGCTAGGCAGACATGTCAGCAGGAGCCAGAGCAGCGCATTTGCTTGTAAGCTGACACGTTGTTTACTGCTTGTCAAACATGTGAGCAGAACCCATTGCAGCGCATTTGCTTGTCAGCTGACCCCTAGCATGCTTAGTTGTTTATTGACAGCTCTGCTAGGCTAACATGTCAGCAGGAGCCAGACAGGGTACTATAAAGCGCGCGCGGCAGCGCGATTTCACGCACGCTTTTTGAGCTCCACAGCGTGTTTCGTGCAGTTTTTCAACCCACTGTGGGCGCTGTGCGCAGTTTTTGCGCTTTTTGCACTACAAAGCGCTGACCAATTTGACGTTTGTGCGCTTTAAGCGCTGACCAATTTGACACAATGTAGTACCCTGGAGCCAGAGCAGCGCATTTGTCTTTCAGCTGACACGCAGTGTGCTTAGTTGTTTATTGTTTGTCAAACATGTGAGCAGAAGCCAGACCAGCGACTGACAGTCATGTTGAAAGGACATGTGATCTGTACACATGTCAGACAATGACACATAGGGTGTTCACTGACTGACTGACAGTCCTGTTGAAAGGATATGTGATCAGTACACATGTGATCAGTACACATGTCAGACAAAGACATGTAGGATGTTAGATTACAATCCTGTTGAGCAATACCATTCCAACCTCTCACCCCCAACCCAACCCAACCCGACCCAACCTGACCCGACCCAACCAAACCCAACCCGACCCAAACCAACCCAACCCAACCAACCAACCAACTACCCTTGCCTCTTCACAGCACAAGGAAGTTTACCAACCCAGGGCGGTGATGTTCGACCTGAAGGGAAGTTTGGGAGGTAGGTGGATTGCATGAAGTTCAAGCATGTACTTATGTATGTACTTATGTATGTACGTATGTATGTACTAGTACATTGCCCGTGTGGCCAGATTCCACCCCCCACCCCACACACCCAGGTCCTGGGTCCTGTTCTGGCCTGGGTTACATAACGTGCAACGCCCTTGAACGTACACCCTCCCGCCCCCCCCTTACTCACATCGACACACCCCTGATGTAATGGGGTTTTTTGCTTTGTGGGTGCTTTTTCTTTTTGTTTAAAGCACAGAGTCTCATACACCCTCGCGGTGTCAAGCAGACTTTAACATGTAATGTAATGTAATGTAATGTAATGTAATGTAATGTAATGTAATGCACACAGTCAAGATATTTCCCCCTTTGCAAAATATCGAACACATGCCCCCTTCCTTTACCCAAGATATATATACCCCCCCACCCCCAGCCCCCAGGACCTACATGATCCCCTAAATCTTCCTGCCCCCCATCCCCACCCCCTTGACACACACTGTCTATCTCCCCCCCTCTCCCCCCAGGCCACAAACACACACTTACTCCCCTTCTCCTTACCTCATACCCTTTACTTCAGAAAGAGGGCATTGGGTGAAGGCTTCAACCTGAATTGAACCTACTAAGAACTTGGGACAGCTCAGATTCCGATCCCGCTGAGAACATGTGACTTTTGCAATTGAAAAGCTGCAAACCTGTGGCTTGTTCTTCTCACGCAGTTTCCCATTCAGCCGACACTTTTGTATGATTGGTACAAGCAAATGTGAAGCAACAAATTTCACGTTAGTCGGTACAACTCAAAGAAATTGCATACATGGGATGAGCGGTGTAAGATCAAGAGCTCGCAGGGGGGTTCAATGGCCATGAGGATGTGAAGGAAGTCAATCAAACATCTGAAAACTTGGGCGCATGGTGGATCACTCAGTCAACTCTGGCGCACTCTTGCTTTCGCAAAATGCGCAGCGACAGACTTCGGAAGGCAGTGGGAAGAGGTTGCCTACTAAGAACTTGGGACAGCTCAGATTTCTATCCCGTTGAGAACATCTGACTTGCGCAATTGAAAAGCTGCAAGCCTGGCGCTCGGCCTGCCTGTCAGCATTTGTTTCTGCCTGCCCAGCAGCATATGCTAAACGTCGACGCTGATTCGCATCGCTCCTATCCTCGTCGTTCTGAAGAGCTCGCCTTTTGCTCTGAGGAAGAGCTCGCTGGCTGGCTGTATTCGCCGCTCTTCTACCTAAATTGTCTTGATTGTGCGCGTGCATGGTGGCATCGAGAAGCAAAATATTATAGACGATGAGTCTGAGTGCCATAATTGGTCTATACTGGCGCTCAGAACGAATGAGTCTGAGTGCCATAATTGGTCTATACTGGCGCTCAGAACGAATGAGTCTGAGTGCCATAATTGGTCTATACTGGCGCTCAGAACGAATGAGTCTGAGTGCCATAATTGGTCTATACTGGCGCTCAGAACGAATGAGTCTGAGTGCCATAATTGGTCTATACTGGCGCTCAGAACGAATGAGTCTGAGTGCCATAATTGGTCTATTTTGGCGCTCAGAACGAATGAGTCTGAGTGCCATAATTGGTCTATACTGGCGCTCAGAACGAATGAGTCTGAGTGCCATAATTGGTCTATACTGGCGCTCAGAGAACGAATGAAGTCTTAGTGCCATAATTGGTCTATACTGGCGCTCAGAACGAATGAGTCTGAGTGCCATAATTGGTCTATAACTGTCCTATGAGTCTGAGTGCCATAATTGGTCTATACTGGCGCTCAGAACGAATGAGTCTGAGTGCCATAATTGGTCTATACTGGCGCTCAGAACGAATGAGTCTGAGTGCCGTAATTGGTCTATACTGGCGCTCAGAACGAATGCAGAAGAAGATTTATCACTTTGCATTCATCTGCTCTGTCATTTCGAAATCTAGGTGGGGAGATGAGTGGGTAATCGGCTCAGTCAAGATACGCTATTAGTAACCCGCTACGAAAAATCCAGCCGATAGCCAGCTAGCACCAGCTCGCGCCAGCACGTGAATCTGTGTTTTTACATATATATATAGGTGTATGTATGTATGTTATGGTAGGTATGTTATGGTGCGTATGTATACATGTACATATGTATGTACGTTACAGTCCATGGGTAGTCCAAACAGGCCGAAGGGACTTCCCGACCGTGAAAGGATTTTTATTTCTATGTCTATTTGAGAAAGGCAGCATTGCTTTTCATTTCGGCTGCAAGGAGAGTAGCTTCTAGGCAGCTCCTCCAGCTGGCTATTCAACTGAACCTCGAGCAGCCTAGTGTTACTCGATGCATAAAAGGAAAATGTCTAATTAATTCACATATTAAAAATACTCACAGCCCCCCCACCCCCCCCACCCACCCCCACCCACCCACCCACCCACACAAACACACCCACACCCACGCACACCTACCCACCAAAACCCACACACGCCCCACACACCTACCATCCCCGTAGGTGAGACCCCCCACACACACACCCCACGCCCACACCCGCACCCACACACATGCCCATCACCACCCACACACACACCACGCACCCACTATCGTTGTAGGTGTAACACTCAGCAACGGCTACATGCTGTTCGCAGAAGGCGCAGCCCCCCGGTGGTTGTCCCCACCCACACACTCCATACTAAGCCACACACACGTGCCAACCAACACACGCCCACGCCGGCACACACACAAACTCACAAATGCTCCCCAACCCCCGCAACCCCCCCCACACCCTTCCCACACCCACCCACCCACCAACCCACCACCACACACCCACGCCCCATGCACCCACCATCGTTGTAGGTGTAACATTCAGCGACGGCTACATGCTGTTCGCAGAGGGCGCAGCCCCCCCAGTGGTTGTCCCCACCTGGGGGGGGGCTGTTGAGGTGCACAAGCAGGACAGAGTAGCGAAGAGTAGATTCGTGACTCAGCTAGAGGAGATGGAAGAGATGGCTGAGGAGGGAGAGGCTGATGAAGATGATGAAGCTGGTGAGTTGGGCTGCTGGGAGTGGTGTGTGTGTGTGGTGTGTGTGTGGTGTGTGTGTGTGTGTACAGGAGGAAGAGGAGGAGGATGTTAGGGGGGGGTGGGGGGGGAGGGAACTGGAGGAGGAAGAGGCTGATGAAGATGATGAAGCTGGTAAGTTGGGCTGCTGGGGGTGGTGAAGGTTGGTGTGATGTGGTGGGTAGGTGTGGGGTGGGGATGTTGGGGGTGGGGGTGGAGTGGGGGTGGGGGTGGGGTGGGGTGGGAGTGGGGGTGGGGGGCAGGTAGAGGTGCACAGGCAGGACAGAGTAGCTAAGAGTAGGTTCGTGACTCAGCTAGAGGAGATGGGGGAGATTGAGGAGTTTGCTAAGGAGGAAGAATTGTTGAAGATGGTGAACCGGTAACTTGGGCTACTGGGGGTGGTGTGTGTGTGGGGGGTGGGGTGGTGTGTGTGGGGGGTGAGTGTGTGTGTGTGTGTGTGGGGGGGGGGGGGAGATGGCTGAGGAGGGAGAAATGGATGAGGGGCTGGGTTGGTGTGGGTGTGGGTGGGTGTGGGTGTGTGGTGGGGGTGGGGGTGATGGTGGTGGGGTGGTGGGGGTGGGTGGGGGTGGGGTGGGGGTGGGGTGCGTGTGTGCGCGGTGCTTGTGTGGTGTGGTGTGTGGTGTGTGTGCGTGTGTGTGTGTGTGTGGTGTGGTGGGGGGGGGGGGTCGGTAGGGTATGTGTGTACATACAACAACCTCTACGCTGCACCAAATACCTCATGCGTGCAATCACACACTCTTCCCCAACCCAACCACACCACAGTGCAACACAAGCTGAACAAAAATAAACAAAGCTCAACTTAAGCCAAGCATGCCCTGCAAAACCAAACCAAACCAAACCAAACCAAACCAAACCAAACCAAACCAAACCAAACCAAACCAAAACAGACATAGACAAACCAAACCAAAACAAAACAAACCAAACCAAAACAAACCAAAACAAAACAAACCAAAACAAACCAAACCAAACCAAACCAAAACAAAACAAAACAAAACAAACCAAACCAAACCAAACCAAACCAATTAAGCCAAACCAAACCAAACCAAACCCAGTCCAACCTAACGCAACCAAACCGAACCCAACCAGTCCCAACCCTACCCATCCCATCCCATCCCATCAAAACCAAACCAAACCAAACCAAACCAAACCAAACCAAACCAAACCAAACCAAACCAAACCAAACCAAACCAAACCAAGCCAAGCCAAACCAAACCGAATCAAACCAAACCCAGCCCAGCCCAGCCCAGCCCAGTTCAGCCCAACCTAACGCAACCAGACCGAACCCAACCAGTCCCAACCCTACCCATCCCACCAAAACCAACCAAAACCACCCATCCCACCCATCCCCCCATCCCCATCCCATCCCCATCCCATCCCATCCCATCCCATCCCATCCCATCCCATCCCATCCCACCCATCCCAATCAAACCGAACCGACCCAAACTCAAACAAACCACACGCAAACCAAACCAAACCAGACCAGAAACCCAAACCAAACCAAACCAAACAAAACAAAACACAACAATTAAGCCAAACCAACCACCTCCACACCAAACACCTTGTCCCACCTAACTCAACCAACCGACCCACCAGCCCCAACCCTAACCCCATTCCCTCCCATCCCCTCAAACCCAACCCAACCAAAAAACCAAACTAAACCAAACAACAAACCAACCAAACCCAAACCAAACCACACCAAACCAAACCAACACCAAACCAAACCATAAGGACCAAACCCAACCCATCCCATCCCCTCCCATCAAACAAAACCAACCACACACCAACCAACCCTCCCATCCTCCCAGCCCGGTCCCAGACCAGCCCATCCCATCCCAATCCCATCCCAGCCCAGCCCGCCCAGCCCGGCCAGCCCATGCCCACCCACCACCGCAGACCCAGCCATCCCAGCCAGCCCCAGCCCAGCCCGCCCGCCCATCCCAGCCCAGCCCAGCCCGCCGCAGCCCATCCCAGCCATCCCATCCTGCCCATCCCACCCAGCCCCATCCCAGCCCCGCCCATCCCATCTCACCCCTCCCATCCACCAGCCCATCCCACCCATCCCAGCCCAGCCCATCCCACCCATCCCATCCCATCCCCATCCCAGCCCAGCCCTCCAGCCCAGCCCCAGCCCAGCCCAGCCCAGCCATCCCAGCCCAGCCCACCCAGCCCCTCCCATCCCAGCGCCATCCCATCCCATCCCAGCCCATCCCATCCCAGCCCATCCCATCCATCCCATCCGCTCCCATCCCAAAACCAAACCAAACCAAACCTAACCAAACCAAACCAACCAAACCCACCAAACAAACCAAACCAAACCAAACCAAATCAAACCAAACCAAACCAACCGAAACCAAACCAACAAACCAAACCAAACCAACCAAACCAAACCAAACCAAACAAACCAACCAAACCAAACCAGAACAAACCAAACCACCATTCCCATCCCATCCCATCCATCCCATCCCATCCCATCCCATCCCATCCCATCCCATCCCCCATCCCATCCCATCCCATCCCATCCAGCCCATCCCATCCCATCCCATCAAACCAACCAGACCAAACCAACACAAACCATCCCGTTCCATTCCATCCCACCCTCCCATCCATTCCCATCCCATCCCATCCCATCCCATCCATCCCCATCCCTCGCCGTTCCCATCCCATGTCCCATCCCATCCCATCCCATCCCATCCCATCCCATCCCATCAAAACAAACCAAGACAAAAACAAAACAACCCAACCCGCCAGCCCAGCCCAGCCCAGCCCAGCCCAGCCCAGCCCAGCCCAGCCCAGCCCAGCCCAGCCCATCAAAAACCAAACCAGACCAAAACAAAACAAAACAAAACAAAACAAAACAAAACAAAACAAAACAATTAAGCCAAAACAAACCAAACTAAGCCAAACCAAACCACAACCAAAAACACGATCACAGAGCAACAAGACGAGCTTGAATGTGCTGCACAGCTTCTAGGCTATACCACCCACCATCCAAACCAAGCCAAACCAAACCAAACCAACCAAACCACACCAAAACAAAAAAAGCCAAATTAAACCAAACTAAGCCAAGCCAAACCATATCAAACCATTCCATTCCATTCCAGCCAAACCAATCCAAACCAATCCAAAACAAAACAAAACAAAACAAAACAAAACAAAACAAAACAAAACAAAAAAAGTCAGCACAAAAGTAAACCAAACACGACCAAAACAAACCTAACCAATTCAATACAATCCAAACCAAACCAAACCCCCAACACAGAGCAGCAAGAGGAGCTAGAATTCGCAGCACAGCTTCTAGGCTATACCCACCCACCACCCAAATCAAGCAAAAAAAAAAAAAAAAAAAAAAAATCAAACCAAACCACAAATAATATATGTATATATATATATGTATATATATATATATATATATATGTATATGTATATACAAAACCAATCCAAACCAAACCAAACCAAACCAAACCAAACCCCCAACACAGAGAAACAAGAGGAGCTAGAGTTCGCTGCAGCGGCTAGGCTATACCACCCACCCAACTGCATGCATGCACAACCTCATCCCAAACAAAACAAAACCATCCCAGCCCACCCCAACCAATCCAATCCAATCCAATCCAATCCATACCATACCATACCCATCTCATTCCATTCCATTCCATTCCATTCCATTCCATTCCATTCCATTCCATTCCATTCCATCCATTCCCATCCATTCCATTCCATCCATCCCATTCCATCCCATCCCATCCATACCATACCATACCATACCATACCATACCATACCATACCATACCATACCATACCATACCATACCATACCATACCATACCATACCATACAATACCATACCAACTCAGCCAACCCAAACCAACCCAAGCCAAACCAAAACTAACCAAAACAAAACAAAACAAAACACACAAACACAGAGCAACAAGAGGATCTTGTATCTGCAGCAGCTTCTAGGCTTTACCACCCACAATCCTTACCAAGCCAGACCAAACCAAACCAAACCAGACCAAAACAAAACAAGACAAGAAAAAACAAGCCAAACCAAACCAAACAAGCCAAACCAAACCATACCAGCGCAAGAAAACCAATCAAAATCAAAACCAAACAAGACCAGACCAAACCAAATCAAACCAAACCAAACCAACCCAAACCAAACCAAACCAAGCCAAGCCAAACCAAACCAAACCAAACACAAAGCAACAAGAGGAGCTTGTATGTGCAGCAGCTTCTAAGCTTTACCACCTACCACCCAAACCAAGCCAAGACACACCAAGCCGAGCAAAGCAAAAAACAACCCATCCCATTTCAACCAACCTAGCCATACCAAACCAAACCAAAACAAAACAAAACAAAACAAAACAAAACAAACCAAACCAAACCAAACCAATCCAAACCAAACCAAACCAAACACAGAGCAACAAGAGGAGCTTGTATCTGCAGCAGCGGCGTTAGAGCAACTTGAGGGTGGGGTCAACTTCTGGACTGACTTTTCAAAGGTAGGTTGATTTGGCGGCATGTGTGGGGGGTGGGGAGTGGAAATTGGGGGTTGAGGGTTGAGGGGTGGGCGTGGGTGCCGGGGTGAAGGGGCTCTGGTTACATACTGGGTAATGTTTAAAGTAGTTTCCTGAGCTTGGGTTCAAGTTCTAGACTGACTTTTCAAAGATAGGTTTGATTTGGCGGGCATTTGGGGGGGGTTTTGGGAGGAGCAGAAAAGAAGAGGGGTAAGAAGAGTAGCCAACAGAAGAAGAAGAGATGCAGAAGAAGAAGCAGTAAGAAGAAGACGAATCAGCCAAAGAATACGAATCCTAATCCTATCAGAAGCATACCGACGCTCCTCCTCCCTCACCGCCCTGCCCAAAGCCCCTACCTCTATACGCACCTACTCCATTCACCTCTCCTTCTCCTCACTCTTCTCCGTATCCTCCTCCTCTCCGATCATCCTCCTTCCTCCTCCGACCTCCTCCTCCTCCGTCCTCCTCCTCCTCCGCCTCCTCCGTCTCCTTCCCTTGTTTTCCCTCTTTTTCCGTTTTCTTTTTCAGTTCTTGGGTACTCTTTTTCCTTCATTTTACTTCCTTTCCGACGTTTTAATTTGGAGGGGGGGGGTATGGGGGGGTGTACAACTTGCTGAAAATTTCAAAGGTAGTTTGTATTTGAGGGGGGGGGGGTGTGGGGGAAGTAGAAGGAGAGGCAATTTGGGGTGATGCGAGGGGGTAGGAGGGGAGAGCTTAGAGTTCATGTAACTGTATGACTTTCCAAGTGTGGGTCTGGATGACTTGGAGGGGGGGGGGGGGGGGAGATAAGGAGAGGGCATTTTGGTTGAGGGCAGGGGGAGGAGGGGAGGGAGCCGTGATTCTCATGAACTGACCCTGAACTTTTCGAGGTATGATTTGAGAGGGGGGGGAGGGGGGGGAGGGGGGGGAAAGTTTGGGTAAATAAGGGCTGACCTTCGAAGGTAAAGGTTTGATTTTGGAGGGGGGGGTGGGGGATTACACCGAAGGAAAACGGAATAATCGAGTAGGAGAAACTAAAAGAGCAGGAAACAACGGACAAAAGAGGGGAAGAGGGACGGGAGAAGGAGCAGGTAGAAATACTGGCAAAGGAAATGACGCATGTGAAGAAGGACAAACAGGAACAGGTGGACGGAAAAGGAGAAAAGAGAAGCAAAGGGAGAGATAGAAAAAGGGAGAGAAGAATTGAATGGTTGAGTATTCTACCGTATCTTTCCCTTAATGGTTTGCTTAGGGGGAGGGTGAGGAGGGAGGAGCGTGTCTGTGTAGTAATAACTGTGTGGTCTGTTCAGGTTATGTTGACATCGTACTGCTTGCTGACTGCAGGCGATGTTCGAGATGGCAATTAAAAGGAAGAAGAAAAGAAATAGTAAAGAAGGAAAAGAGAGAGGGGTTCCAACCATCAGTCCAAGTATACTAGACCTTCCGGGTCCTGCAGTTATGTTTTCCCTCGTCCTGGCTTGTTTTGTACTGGCAGAAGATGTTTTCAATCAAACCATCAGGCCGTATAGCTGTGTTGTCCCCGCGTCTGTTGAACCATCGTACTGCTGTGTTGTACTGCAGGTGATGTCCAATCAACCATCAGTCAGTATACTCCGTGGTCCTGCAGTTTATGTCGACCATCGTACTGCTATGTTGTACTGCAGGTGATGCTCAATCAACCATCTCTCAATATACTACCAGCCTGCTGGATGGCTGGGGAGGGAGCTGCATTTGTGTGTCTGGGTGTGTGGAGGGTGGGGGTGGGGTGGGGGGGGGTATGTGTGTGTGGGGGGGGGTGGGGGGTGGGGGGGGAGAGGCTGTTAGGGGTGGAGGTAAAGGTATTGGTGTGGATGGTGAGGAGGTGAACGATCCGCCAGTACACTGCGTGGTCCTGCAGCTTATGTTGACCATCGTACTGCTGTGTTGTCCTGCAGGTGATGTTCAATCAACGATCAGTCAGCATACTGCCCGGCTGCTGGATGGCTGGGGAGGGAGAGGATGAGACCTTTGCATCATTCTGTGACGGTGAGGAGTTGACCTCCAAGTCCGAGGTCCTGGAATCTCTTTATGACCAAGTGCGCTACTGGGGAGAACAATGCGACACGGTGGCAGGTAGGAGGCTGCAACATCTGCGTGTACTCATGCACTATTCCACAATCACACCACGCCACACCACACCACACCACACCACACCACACCACACCACACCACACCACACCACACTGTAACCCAAACGCAATGGCGAGGAGCTGACATCCAAGTCTGTGGTCCTGGAATCTCTTTATGACCAAGTGCGCTACTTACTGGGGAGAACAATGTGACACGGTGGTAAGTGGGATATTTATGTTGTGATATGTATGTTATGAATGTATGATATGTAAGCGACACGGTGGGAGGAAGGATATGTATGTTGTGATATGTGAAGGTGAGAAGTTGATTTCCAAGTCTGTGGTCCTGGAATCTCTTTATGACCAAGTGCGCAACTTACTGGGGAGAACAATGTGACACAGTGGTAGGTGGGATATTTATGTTATGATATGTCTGTTATGATATGTAAGCGACACGGTGGTAGGATATGTATATCGTGAAATGTATGTATGTTATGACCAAGTGCGTTACTGGGGAGAGCAATGCGACACGGTGGCAGGTGGGAGGCTGCAACATCTGCGTGCACTCATGCACTATTCCGCAACCACACCACACCACACCACACCACACCACAGTGTAACCCAAACGCAATGGTGAGGAGTGGACTTTCTGGTCTGAGGTCCTGGAATCTCTTTATGACCAAGTGCGCTACTGGAGAGAACAATGCGACACGGTGGCAGGTAGGAGGCTGCAACATCTGCGTGCACTTATGCACTACTCCACAATCACACCACACCACACCACACCACACTGTAACCCAAACGCAATGGTGAGGAGTGGACTTTCTAGTCTGAGGTCCTGGAATCTCTTTATGACCAAGTGCGCTACTGGGGAGAGCAATGCGACACGGTGGCAGGTGGGATATTTATGTTGTGATATGTATGTTATGTTATGACATGTAAGCGACACGGTGGGAAGAAGGATATGCCTGTTGTGATATGTAAGCAACACGGTGGGGGAAAGGATATGCATGTTGTGATATGTTGAGTTCCAAGTCTGTCGTCCTGGAATCTCTTTATGACCAAGTGCGCTACTTACTGGGGAGAGCAATGCGACACGGTGGCAGGTGGGATATTTATGTTGTGATATCCCACCACCACCACCACCACCACCACCACCACCACCAAATAAAACACCACCACGACCACCACCACCACCACCACCACCACCAAATAAAACACCACCACGACCACCACCACCACCACCACCACCACCACCACCACCACCACCACCACCACCACCACCAACCACCACCACCACCAAATACACAACCACCACGACCACCACCCCACCCCACCACCACAACCACCACCACCACCACCCCCACCACCACACCAAATACAACACACCACGAAACCACCCCCACACCAACCGACCCCACCACCACCCCCACCTAACCCACTACACCACCACCACCACCACCACCCCCACCACCACCACCACCACCACCACCAAATAAACACGCACACGACCACCCCCACCCACCCCCAATACCCATCAGCCCGGCACCCAGGTAACTGTACCTTCAGTGCTGTTTTCATCCCACCAACATCAGAGACACCAACAACAGACGCACCAACTTCAGACACACCACCATCAAGCACACCACCATCAAGCACACCAACTTCAGACATACCACCACCACCAAATAAACCGCCACCACCACTACCACTAGACACACCACCACCACATACACCATGAGTTACCTATGACTTACAACTTCCACCTGAACCACTGCAGGTTTTTCCCACCAACATCAGACACACCACCACCACCATTTACACCACCACCACCAAATACACCACACCCACACCCACACCCACATCTGCACCACTCCCTGACCCACACCACTCCCTGACCCACACCCACACCCACACCCACACCCACACCCACGCTCTCACTCACACTCTCACCCACCTGACCCCCACCGCAGATTTCCAGATTCTTGCAGAGGACCTCCCAGGCTTTGGATCCTTGGCCCACTCACCCACCTACCCACCTACCCACCTAAATCGCCGCACCATTCCCCAGCCTCTCCCCCCACACCCCCACACCCAACCCCAACCCACCAACCTGCCCAATAACCCACCCACCTACCCACCTACCTATCACCCCCACCACAGGTTTCCAGGTTCTTGCAGAGGACCTCTCAGACACACCACCACGAGACACACCACCACAACCACCATTACCACCACCACAACCAAATACTCAACCGAATACTCCACCACCACCACCACCACCACCACAGGTTTCCATTTCCACCACAGGTTTCCACCACCAAATACTGCACCCCCACCCCCACCGCAGGTTTCCAGGTTCTTGCAGAGGGCCTCTCAGGTTTTCAGGTTTTTCCCACCACCACCACTAAATACACCACCACCACATACACCACCAACACCACCATCTGACACCTGTGGCTCACAGCTTCCACCTGACCCCACCACAGGTTTCCAGGTTCTTGCCGAGTACCTCTCAGGCTTTGGATCCCTGGCCCACTCACCCACCTACCCACCTACCCACCTAAACCTCAGCACCATTCCCCAGCCTCTCCCCCCACACCCCCACACCCAACCCCAACCCACCAACCTACCCAATAACCCACCCACCTACCCACCTACCTATCACCCCCACCACAGGTTTCCAGGTTCTTGCTGAGGATCTCTCAGGTTTTGGATCCTTGGCCTCTGCTGTGTTGCAACAAGTCAGTGATGATTATTCAAACCGTGATGTGAGTACTTCTGCTGCTATTTCTGCTGTTGCTGATGCTGATGCTGCTCTCGCTGCGCTTGTTTTTGGTGCTGATGCCAATGCTGCTGCTGCTGCTGCTGATGATGATGATGATGCTCCTGAGGCTTTTCTTGGCCTCTGCTGTGTTGCAACAAGTCAGTGATGATTATTCAAACCGCGATGTGAGTACTTCTGCTGCTATTTCTGCTGTTGCTGATGCTGATGCTGCTCTCGCTGCGCTTGTTTTTGGTGCTGATGCCAATGCTGCTGCTGCTGCTGCTGCTGATGATGATGATGCTCCTGAGGCTTTTTCTTGGCCTCTGCTGTGTTGCAACAAATCAGTGATGATTATTCAAACCGCGATGTGAGTACTTCTGCTGCTATTTCTG
This sequence comes from Chlamydomonas sp. ICE-L, assembly GCA_013435795.1. NCBI lineage: Eukaryota > Viridiplantae > Chlorophyta > Chlorophyceae > Chlamydomonadales > Chlamydomonadaceae > Chlamydomonas > Chlamydomonas sp. ICE-L. The sequence continues at coordinate 11,412,484 of JACBWV010000730.1, forward strand.
CTGTTGCTGATGCTGATGCTGCTCTCGCTGCGCTTGTTTTTGTTGATGTTGGTGCTGATGCCAATGCTGCTGCTGCTGCTGCTGCTGCTGCTGCTGCTGATGATGATGATGATGATGATGCTCCTGAGGCTTATTCTTGGCCTCTGCTGTGTTGCAACAAATCTGTGACGATTATTCAAGCCGTGAAGTGAGTCTTGCTGCTACTATTTCTGCTGTTGCTGCTCCTGCTGCATCTGTTTATGTTGATGCTGATGCTGCTACTGATGCTGGTGCCAATGATGATGATGATGATGATGATGATGATGATGATGATGATGATGATGATGATGATGACCCTTGGCCTCTGCTGTGCTGCAACAAATCCGTGACGATTATTCAAACCGCGATGCTATTTCTTCTTCTGCTATTTCTTCTGCTGCTGCTTTTTCTGTTTTTGTTGTTGTTGCTTACGCTGTTTTTCTGTTTCTGTTCATGCTTCTACTGTTTTTGATGATGCTGATGCTGGTGCTGATGCTGGTGCAAATGATGATGATGATGATGATGATGATGATGTTTTTTTGTCTTTGTCCATGCTTCTGCTGTTTTTGTTGCTGCTGCTGCTGCTGCTGCTGCTGCTGCTGCTGGCATTAATTCATGGTGTTGTATACGCCCCCTGTGTCAGGCCCTCTTTTATTTTTAATATATTTTATCATGTATTATTTATCATTTTATTATTTAACATTTTATTATTTGCTATTTTATTTAATTTATATTGTTGTATCCTCCCCCTGTATCAGGTCCTATTGTATTTGTAATATAATGTGTTATTGTATTACTTAGTATTCTATTATTATTTCCTATTTCATTAAATTTGTGTCGTTGTATCTTCCCCCTGTGTCAGGTCCTCTTTTATTTATAGTATACTGTATTATTGTATCATTTTATTATTTACTGTTTCATTTTATTTATGTCGTTGTATCTTCCCCCTGTGTCAGGTCCTCTTTTATTTATAGTATACTGCATTATTGTATTATTGTATTATTTACTGCTTTATTTAATTTATGTCGTTGTATCCTCCCCCTGTGTCAGGTCCTCTTGTATTTATAGTATAATGTGTTATTGTACTATTTATCATTTGATTATTTACTATTTTATTTAATTTAATTTATGTTGTTGCATCATCCCCCTGTGTCGGGTCCTATTTAATGTACACTATTATTAATTATTGTAATATTTACTATTTTATTTAATTTGTGTTGTTGTATCTCCCCCCTGTGCCAGGTCCTATTTTTCTTAACCAACATTAATTCTGTTGTTGTATTTTATTTTTATGAACTGACATTAATTCATGTTGTTATATCCTAGCCCTGTGTTCGGTCCTTTGTTTTTTTAACCGAGTTTAATTTATGTTGTTGTATTCTATTTTTATTAACTAACATTAATTGACGTTGTTGTACCCCCCCCCCCCCCCCCCCCCCCCCCCCGGTGTCAAGTCCTATTTTATGTATCATTTAATTTATTGATTTATTATTTGCTATTTAATTTATTTATGTTTTTTTAAACAACCCCCCCCCCCCCCCCCCCCCCCCCCCCCCCCCCTGTGGCAGGTCTTATTTTCTCTCTCCGCAAGCCCTGCCCAGAGGCAGCGCAGTCGGATCTCAGCAGCCTTCAGCACATCAGGTGAGCATAAACCCTAAACCCTATACCCTAAACCCTAAACCCATATAAGCAGCCTTTAACACATCAGGTGAGCAAGATTCATTTGCCATTCTTTGCTATGTACACTTCGAGGTAGTGGTCAGGTGGTGGGTGGGTGGGTGGGTTGTGGTTCGGGGAGCCAGGGCCCAGAGCCAGGGTGGTCGGATCTCAGCAGCCTTCAGCACATCAGGTGCGCAAGGTTCATTTGCCATTCTTTGTTTTGGTGGTTGGTCGGTGGTGGTGGTGGTGTGTGTTTGGTATCTACACTTTGAGGAAGTGGATGAGTGGTGAATGGTGGTGGTGTTGTGTGTTTGTGGGTGTGGGTGGGTGTGTGGGTGTGGGTGGGTGTGTGGGTGTGGGTGGGTGGTGGGTGGGTGGGTGGGGTGGGTGTGGTGGGTGGGTGGGTGGGTGTGGGTGTGGGTGGGTGTGAGTGGGGGGTGGGTGTGGGGTGGTGGGTGTGGGTGTGGGTGGGTGGGTGGTGGGGGTGGGTGGGTGGGTGGTGTGGGTGGGTTGGGGTTGGGTGGGTGTGTGGGTGGGTGTGTGGGTGGGTGGGGTGGGTGTGGGCGTGTGGGTGTGGGTGTGGTGTGGGTGGGTACGTGGGTGGGTGGGTGGGTGGGTGGTGGTTCTGGGGTCCCAGAGGCAGCGCAGTCGGATCTCAGCAGCCTTCAGCACATCAGGTGCGCAAGGTCTATTTGCCATTCTTTGGTTTCTTCATTTACATGTAGTGGATGATTATTGGATGGTGGTGGTGATGTGTGTTTGTGTGTGTGTTTGTGTGTGTGGGTGGGTGATGGTGGTGTGTGTTTGTGTGTTTGTGTGTTTGTGTGGGTGGGTGGGTGGGTGGTGGTTCTGGGGGTCCAGAGCAAGGGCAGACGGATCTCAGCATCCTTCAGCACATCAGGTGAGCAAGGTCTATTCTTTGGCATCACACCACATCACATCACATCACATCACATCACACCGCACGCACAGTCACTTGGCGATGTTGATGGTACATTTTCCATTCTTTGCTATCTATATACTTTGAGGTAGTGGTTGGGTAGTGGTTGGGTAGTGGCTGGTAGTAGTGGTGGTGGTGGTGGTGGTTCATTTTCCATTCTTTGCTATCTACACTTTGAGGTAGTGGTTGGGTAGTGGTTGGGTAGTGGCTGGTAGTAGTGGTGGTGGTGGTGGTGGTTCATTTTCCATTCTTTGCTATCTACACTTTGAGGTAGTGGTTGGGTAGTGGTTGGGTAGTGGCTGGTAGTAGTGGTGGTGGTGGTGGTTCATTTTCCATTCTTTGCTATCTACACTTTTAAGGTAGTGGTTGGGTGGTGGATGGGTAGTGGCTGCTGCTGGTGGTGTTGGTGGTTCATTTTCTTTTCTTTATTATATATATATATATATATATTAAATTATTACAACAGTCAGGCTGTTCCGCAATGACAGTTTACTGCCATCTTGTAAAGTATACAATGGACAACCTGTTTTCACTAACAGAATTTATGTCACACCCAATTGAGTATTCACCAAACTTGTCCAACACACTCCAACACACTCCAACACACTCCAACACACTCCAACACACTCCAACACACTCCAACACACTCCAACACACTCCAACACACTCCAACACACTCCAGCACACTCCAACACACTCCAACACACTCCAACACACTCCAACACACTCCAACACACTCCAACACACTCCAACACACTCCAGCACACTCCAACACACTCCAACACACTCCAACACACTCTAACACACTCCAACACACTCCAACACACTCCAACACACTCCAACACACTCCAACACACTCCAACACACTCCAACACATCAGATGAGCATAAACCCTAAACCTATCTAAGCAGCCTTCAACACATCAGGTGAGCATAAACCCTAAACCCTAAACCCATATAAGCAGCCTTCAACACATCAGGTGAGCATAAACCCTAAACCCTAAACCCATCTAAGCAGCCTTCAACACATCAGGTGAGCATAAACCCTAAACCCTAAACCCATCTAAGCAGCCTTCAACACATCAGGTGAGCATAAACCCTAAACCCATCTAAGCAGCCTTCAACACATCAGGTGAGCATAAACCCTAAACTCTAAACCCATCTAAGCAGCCTTCAACACATTAGGTGAGCATAAACCCTAAACCCTAAACCCATCTAAGCAGCCTTCAACACATCAGGTGAGCATAAACCCTAAACCCTAAAACCATCTAAGCAGCCTTCAACACATCAGGTGAGCATAAACTCTAAACCCTAAAACCATCTAAGCAGCCTTTAACACATCAGGTGGGCACAAACCCGAAGCCCTGAACCCTAAACCCTAAACCCTAAACCCATGTAAGCAGCCTTCAACACATCAGGTGCAATGTACACTTGCCATTCTTTGCTATCTACCCACACGCACACACACTATCACACTCTCACCCACACTTTCACCCGCACCTACACCCACACCCGCACCCATACCCACACCCACACTCTCCCTCGCACTCTCACCCACACCACACACACACACCACACACCACATTCACACCCACACACGCACTCTCACCCACACCACACCCTCACCCACACCACACCCACACTCACTCACACCCACACCACACCCACACACACACCACTCCCTCACCCTTCCCCACACCCACCCACATACTCTCACCCACACCACACTCTCACCCTTGCCCACACCACTCCCTCACCCTTACCCACACCCACACACATACCCACACCCACACCCACACCCACACCCACACCCACACCACTCCCTCACCCACACCACTCCCTCACCCTTACTCACACCCAACCCACACACATACTCTCACCCACCCGCACCCACACCCACACCACTCCCTCACCCTTCCACAAACCACAGGAGATCGTACAACGAAGGGATGGCCCTGTCAACACTGACTGAGTACTGCTCCTTGTACATCCCTCTGGAGGTCCCTGTGTACCCTGCCAGCACCTTCCCCCACCTGCAGTACGATTACCTGGATAGGTATCGTACTGCTGCGATCTTGGGGGCGGCTGTCGACTCGGTGACTCTTCCTCTCAGGCTGCACTCTCAAGGTGGGCAGAGGCGGTGTTAAGGGGAGGGGGGGGGGGGGGGGGGGTGTTGATGTGTGTGTGTGTGTGTGTGTGCGTGAGGGGGGGGGAGGGGGGGGGGGGGGGGGGTACCAAAAAAAGCTTATTTCTTGGCTGCGATACGATTACCTGGACAAGTTTTGTACTGCTGCAATTTTGGGAGCGAGTGTTGACTCGGTGACTCTTCCTCTCAGGCTACACTCTCAAGGTGGGTGTGTTTGTGGGTGTGTGGGTGTGTGTGGGTGCATGTGGGTGTGTGGTGGTGGTGGTGGGGGCTCTCTCAAGGTGGGTCATGGCGGTGTGGAGGGGAGGGGCGTGTGAGTGTGTGTTTGTTGATGTGTGTGCCTTTGTGTGTGTATATGTGAGGGGGGGGGGGGGGGGGGGGGGGGGGGGGGGGGGGGGGGGGGGGGGGGGGGGGCTCTTTCTCTCAGGCTGCACTCTCAAGGTGGGTGTGGAGAGGAGGGTGGCGTGTGTGTGTGCATGTGTGTGTGTTGGCGTGTGCATGTGCGTGTGTGTGTGTTTTGATGATGTTGTGTGCGTGTGGTGTATGCGTTTTGTTGTGTTTGTGTAGTGGTTGTGCGTGTGGGTGTGGGTGTGTGTGCGTGAGGGGGGGGGGGGGGGGGGGGTACCAAAGAAGCTTATTTTCAATTGCAATTCGATAACCAGGACGCAGTTGACTCGGTGACTCTTCCTTTATAGGCTGCACTCTCAAGGTGGGTGTGTATGTGTGTGTGTGTGTGCTTGTGTGTGTGTGGTGGTGGTGGGTGGTGGGTGTGGGTGTGGGTGTTGGGGTGTGTGTGGGGGGGGTAGGTGGTGGGGGGTGGTGTGTGGGGGAGGGGGGAACTCTCAAGGTGGGCAGAGGCGGTGTTAAGGGGAGGGGTGTGTGTGTGTGTGGTTGATGTGTGAGTGTGTGTGTGTGCGTGAGTGGGGGGGTCCAAATAATGCTTATTTTTCCGGGGGCTGCATACAAACCAGGACGCGGTTTTGGACTCTCTGAAAAAAAACAAAATTTTGGAGCGGCTGTTGACTTGGTGACTCATCTTCTCAGGCTGCACTCTCAAGGTGGGTAGCGGCGGTGTTAAGGGGAGGTGTGTGTGTGTTGATGTGGTGAGTGTGTGTGTGTGCGTGATGGGGGGGGGGGGGGGGGGGGGGGGGGGGGGGGGGGGGGGGTTTTTTTGTTTGTGTTCTTTTTTTTTTCGTTGTTTTTTTTTTGCTGTCTTTTTTTTTTTATTTTTGTTTTTTTTTATTTCTTTTGTTTTATTTTTTTATTTTTTTTTTTTTTTTTTTTTGTTTTCTTCCTCCCCCTCCTTCTTTTTTCCTGTGGCTGCCCTTCCCTCCCCCGGCCGTTTTTTGTGACCTTTTGTCCCTTTTTTGGCCGTGTTGACCTCGGTGACTCTTCTCTCAGGCTGCACTCTCACTGTGGGTGTCTGTGGGTGGGTGGGTGGGTGGTTGAATGTGCATGTGTGTGTGTGGTGGAAGGTGGGGTGTATGGGTAGTTGGGTGTGTGGTGGTGGTGTCGTGGCACTCTCAAGGTGGGATCTGGCGTGTTGATGGGCGGTGTGTGTGTGTATTTTATGTGTGCGTTTTGTGTGTGTGTAAGTGAGGGGGGGGGGGGGGGGTGGGGTGGGGGGGGGTGTGGGGGGGTGTGGTGGTTGGTGGTGTGTGGTTGGGGGGTTGGTGTTGGGGGGGTTTGTGGGGGTTGGTGTGGATGGGGGGTTGGGGTTGTTTTGGTTTTTTTTTTTTTTTTTTTTTTTTTTTTGTGTTTTTTTAATTGTTTTTTGTTTTTTTTTTTTTCTCTCACTCTCCCTTTGTTTCCTTTCTCTTTGTCTTTTCTTTGTTTTTTTGTTTTGTTTCTTTTTCTTATTTTTCGTTTGTGTGTGTGTGTGAGGGGGGGGGATGGACTCTTACTCTCAGGCTGCACTCTCAAGGTGTGTGTGGAGGGGAGGTGGCGTGTGTGTGTGTGCATGTGTGTGCACTCTCAAGGTGGGTGTGGAGGGGAGGTGGCGCGTGTGCGTGTGCATGTGTGTGCATGTGTGTGCATGTGTGTGCACTCTCAAGGTGGGTGTGGAGGGGAGGTGGCGTGTGTGTGTGTGCATGTGTGTGCACTTTCAATGTGGGTGTGGAGGGGAGGTGGCGTGTGTGTGCGTGTGCATGTGTGTGCATGTGTGTGCACTCTCAAGGTGGGTGTGGAGAGGGGGTGGCGTGTGTGGGTGTGCATGTGTGTGCACTCTCAAGGTGGGTGTGGAGGGGAGGTGGCGTGTGTGTGTGTGTGCATGTGTGTGCACTCTCAAGGTGGGTGTGGAGGGGAGGTGGCGTGTGTGTTGTGTGTGTGCATGTGTTGCACTCTCAAGAGGTGGGTGTGGAGGGGAGGTGGCGTGTGTGTGTGTGTGTGCCATGTGTGTGCACTCTCAAGGTGGTGTGTGGAGGGGAGGTGGCGTGTGTGTGTGTGCATGTGTGTGCACTCTCAAAGGTGGGGTGTGGAGGGAGGTGGCGTGTGTGTGTGGTGTGCATGTGTGTGCACATCTCAAGGTGGGTGTGGAGGGGAGGTGGCGTGTGTGTGTGTGTGCATGTGTGTGCACTCTCAAGGTGGGTGTGGAGGGGAGGTGGCGTGTGTGTGTGTGCATGTGTGTGCACTCTCAAGGTGGGTGTGGAGGGGGGGTGGGCGTGTGTGTGTGTGCATGTGTGTGCACTCTCAAGGTGGGTGTGGAGGGGAGGTGGCGTGTGTGTGTGCATGTGTGTGCACTCTCAAGGTGGGTGTAGAGGGGAGGTGGCGTGTGTGTGTGTGTGCATGTGTGTGCACTCTCAAGGTGGGTCATGGCCGCCTTTTTGGTCTACCTAAGTATTGTAACAAAATACAACATATCCCATAAATCCAGGTGCATTGTCATCATGTTCTGTTGACATCATATCATTACCCCTCTCATCTCCCATCATCTCTACCATCTTCCCTCATCTCTCCCATCTCCCCATATCTCTCCCATCTTCCCTCATCTCTCCCATCTCCCCTTATCACTCCCATCGACCATTCATCCCTCCCATAAACCATCCCCCCCTCCCATCGACCATCCCCTCCTCCCATCGACCCCCATCTCTCCCATCTCTCCATCACCCCCCTCATCGACCATCCCACCCCTCCCATTCTCCCTAATGCTCTTCCCATCACCCCTCTCGTCTCCCACCATCTCTATCATTCCCATTCCCCCATCGTTTGTCTCCCATCTCCCAATCACCCCTCCCATCTCCCCTAATTTCCTTCCTCTTCCCCTCCCCCCCCCCCACCCCCCCATCTCTCCGATCACACCTCCCCCCCCCCATCCCCATCTTCTCTCCATCACCCCCCCCACCCACCCCCCCCTCAACCCCTCAACCCAACAACCCCCCCTACCCCCCCATTTCCCCCCCCATCACCCCCCCCCCCCACCGCCCCCCCCCCCCCCACCCCCCATCCCATCTCTCTCATCAACACCTCCCCCCCCCCCCCCCCCCATCACCCCATCATCACTCACCCCCCCCCCCACCCCCCCATCCAAAACCCCATCACCCCCCCCCCCACCCCCCCCATCAATCCGCACACCCCCCCCCACTCCCCCCATCAACCCCCGCAACCCTCCCCACCCCCCCCATCACCCCATCAACCCCCCCCCACCCCTGTCACCCCCCCCCACCCCCCCCATCAACCCCATCAACCCCCCACCCCCACCACCCCCCCCCATCACCCCATCAACCCCCCCCCACCCCCCCATCCAACCCCATCAACCCCCCCCCCACCCCCCACCCCATCACCCCCATCAACACCCCCCCCCCGCCCCCCCATCAACCCCAATCAATCACCCCCCCCCCACCCCCCCCCTCAACTAACCCCCCCTCCCCCCCCCTCCCCATCAACCCCATCAACCCCCCCCACCCCCCACCCCCTCGACCATTCGCCCAGGTGCATTGTCGTCAGGTTCTGTTGACATCAAGCCGTTGACACACACAGGAGGAGCCAAAATGGCGTCAACTATCATCTCCATCATTTGCCATCTCCCCAAATCTCTCCCATCTCCCCATCACCCCCTTCATTGACCATCCACCCCTCCCATCTCCCCCCATCTCTCCCATCGACCCACCCCCCACCCCCACCCCCCTTCATCAACCATCCTTCCAGTTGCATTGCCGTCGGGTTCTGTTGACATGACGTCATTGACACGGATGTTGACACACACACAGGAGCGGCCAACCTGGCGTCGACTATCATCTCTATCATTCCCCATCACCCCTCTCATCTCCCACCATCTCTATCATCTCCCCTCATCTCTCCCATCGACCCCCCCCCCCACCCCACCCCCCCACCCCCACCCCACTTACAAACACACACACACACACTCACTCATCTACCATCCATCCAGGTGCATTGCCATCAGGCTCTGTTGACATGAAGCCATTGACTCGGACGTTGACATGCAGAGGAGGAGCGAACCTCTCTTCGGCCATCATCTCTATCATTTCCCATCACGCCTCTCATCTCCCACCATCTCTATCATCCCCCCTTCTCTCTCCATCTTCCCTCATCTCTCCCATCTCCCCTATCTCCCCCATCGACCATTCACCCCCCCCCCCCCCCCCCCCCCTCCCCCCCCCTCATCGACCATCCGTCCAGGTGCATTGTCATCAGGTTCTGTTGACCATAAAGTCATTGACTCAGAAGCTGACATGCAGAGGAGGGGCCAACCTCTCTCCAACCACGATTTCTATCATTCCCCATCACCCCTCTCATCTCCCACTATCTCTATCATCTCCCACCATCTCTATCATCTCCCCTCATCTGTCCCATCGACCCCCCCCCCCCCCCCCCCCCCCCCCCCCCCCCCCTCCACTCACACACACACACACACACTCATACACTCACACTCACACACACACACATCACACACGCACACGCACGCACACACACACACACTCATTGACCATCCGTCCAGGTGCATTGTTGTCAGGTTCTGTTGACATGAAGTCATTGACTCGGATGCTGACATGCAGAGGAGGGGCCAACCTGGCGTCAGTAGCGATGGGCTTTCCTGCACCAGAGGTATTTAGTTGTTGCAGTTCAGGGGTATGAGGACTTATAGCCAACTAGATTAAAGTAGTAGCCCAGGAGGCAACCAGGCGTCAGAAACAATGGGCTGACCTGCACCAGAGGTTTTTATTTGGTACAGTCCAGGGGTATGAGGACTCATATGCTATAGCCAACTAGATTAAAGGTAGTATCTGAGGAGGGGCCCTGACGTCAGAAATAATGGGCTGACCGCCTGACCTGCATCAGAGGAACTTAGTTGTTACAGTCCAGGGGTATGAGGACTTGTATGCTAACTAGATTAAAGTAGGAGTCCCCCAGGGGTTATGAAGGACTTTATATGCTATAGCCAACTAGATTAAAGTAGTAGCAGCGGAGCAAACATGGCGTCAGTAGCGATTGGCTTTCCTGCACCGGAGGTAGGCATAAGGATGGAATGTTTGTCTTTTTTCCAATTCCAGGAGGTAATGGAGGACTCATATGCTATAGCCAACTAGATTAAGGTAGTAGCTGAGGAGGGGCCCTGACGTCAGAAATAATGGGCTGACCGCCTGACCTGCATCAGAGGAACTTAGTTGTTACAGTCCAGCGGTATGAGGACTTATAGCCAACTAGATTAAAGTAGTAGCCGAGGAGGCAACCAGGCGTCAGTAGCGATGGGCTGACCTGCACCAGAGGTATGTAGTTGTTGGAGTCCAGGGGTGTGAGGACTTATAGCCAACTAGATTAAGTAGTACATCGGAGCAACAGGTGTCATATCGATGGCTGACTGCATCAGAGACTTAGTTGTTAGAGTCTCAGGGGTAATGAGACTTTAGCCAACTATATTACAGTAGTAGCAAGCGGAGCAAACAACTGCGTCAGTAGCGATGGGATGTTCCTGCTCAGAGGAACTTAGGTTGTTAGAAGTCCCATGGGTATAGACCATTAACGCCAACCGAGATTACCGTATAGCAGCGGAGCAAACACGGTGTCAGTGCGCTGGGATTTCCTGCATCGATAACTTATTGTTACAGTCCAGGTATGAGGACTTATAGCCCACTAGATTAAATATAGCTCGGAGCACACCCTGTCCATTAGCTATGGGATTCCTGCATCAATGAACTTAGTTTGTTTGAGTCCAGGGGTATGAGGACTTATGCCAACTATATTGTAAAAAGTAGTAGCAGCAGAGCAAACACGGTATCAAAGTTAGCGCGATGGGATTTCCCTGCATCATAGAACTTGTTGTTAGAGGTCCAGGGGGATGAGACTTAGCCAACTAGAATAGTAGTACAGCGGAGCAAACAGGGCGGTGTCAATAGCGATGGATTTTCCTGCATGCCGATACTTAGTTGTTATAGTCCAGGGGTATGAGGACTAACGCCAACTAGAATTCAAGTAGTAGCGCAAGCAAACACGTGTCAGTAGTCTATGGGATTTTCCTTCATCTAGGAACGTAGTTGTATAGGTCCAGGGGTATGAGGATTATAGCAACTAGTAAAGAGTAGTAGCAGCCAGCACACACGGTGTCAGTAGCGCTGGGATTTCCCTGCATCAGATGAACTTGTTGGTTAGAGTCCAGTGGTAATGAGGACTTATATCCAACCTAGATTAAAGTAGTAGTCAGCAAGGCAAACACGGTGTCATTAGCGATGGGATTTTCCTGCATCATAGGACTTAGAGTTTGTTAGAGTCCAGGGTATGAGGACTTAATAGCCAACATATGAAAGTAGTAGCAGCAGAGCAAACACGGTGTCAGTAGCGATGGGATTTCCTGCATCAGAGGAACTTAGTTGTTAGAGTCCAGGGGTATGAGGACTTATAGCCAACTAGATTAAAGTAGTAGCAGCAGAGCAAACACGGTGTCAGTAGCGATGGGATTTCCTGCATCAGAGGAACTTAGTTGTTAGAGTCCAGGGGTATGAGGACTTATAGCCAACTAGATTAAAGTAGTAGCAGCGGAGCAAACACGGTGTCAGTAGCGATGGGATTTCCTGCATCCAGATGAACTAGGTGTTTTTAGAGTCCCGGGGTATGAGGACTATAGCCAACACCCTTAGATGAAGTCGTAGCAGCGGAGCAAACACGGTGTCAATAGCGATGGGATTTCCTGCATCAAGGAACTTAGTTGTTGAGAGCCAGGGGTGTGAGGACTTATAGCCATCAGATAAAGTATAGCAGCGGAGCAAACAACGGTGTCAGTAGCGATGGAATTTCCTGCATCAGAGGAACTTAGTTGTTAGGTCCAGGGGTATGAGACTTATACCAACTAATTAAAGTAGTAGCAAAGCAAGCACACACGGCGTCAGTAGCCGATGGGATTTTCCTGCATCAGAGAACTTAGTTGTTAGAGTCCAGGGGTATAGGACTTATAAGCCTACTAGATTAAATTAGAGCAGCAAGCAAACACGGTGCAGTAGCGATGGGATTTCGCTTCTGCTCAAAGGAACTTTAGTTGTTAGAGTCAGGGGTGTGAGGACTTATAGCCATCTAGATTAAAGTATAGCAGCGGAGCCAACCCGGGTCATAGCGATGGGATGTCCTGCATCAGATGAACTTAGTTTGTAGAATCCCAGGGGTATGAGGACTTATACCAACTAGATAAAGTATAGCAGCGGAGCAAACACGGTGTCAGTAGCGATGGGATTTCCCTGCATCAGAGGACTAGTTGTTTAGAGCCAGGGTGTGCAGACTTATACCATCTAGATTAAGTAGTAGCAGCGGAGCAAACACGTGTGTCAGTATCGAGGGGATTCCTGCATCAAATGAAACTTAGTTGTTAGAGTCCAGGGGTAGAGGACTTATAGCCAACTAGTTAAAGTAGTACAGCGGAGCAAACACGGTGTCAGTAATCGATGTATTTCCTGCATCAGATGAACGTAGTTGTTAAGCCAGGGTTGAGGACTTATAGCCAACTAGATTAAATGTAGTATCAGCGAGCAAACACGGTTCAGTAGCGATGTGGTTTTCCTGCATCAGAGGAACTTAGTTGTTAGAGTCAGGGTAGTGAGACTGTATAGCCAACAGATTAAAGTAGTATCAGCAGAGCAAACACTGTGTCCAGTATCGGATGGGGATTTCCTGCATCGATGACTTAGTTTTAGAGTCCAGGGTAATGAGGAATTATAGCCACTAGATTAAAGTAGTAGCACAGAGCAATACGTGTCAGTAGCGCTGGGGATTTCCTGCATCAGAGAACTTAGTTGTTAGAGTCTCAGGGTATGAGGACTTAATTAGCCAACTAGAATTAAGTAGTAAGCAGCAAGCAACACGGCGTCAGTAGGCGATGGGATTTCCTGCATCAGAGAACTTAGTTGTTAGAGTCCGGGGTGGGGGGGGGTGAGGACATAAGCCACTAATTAAAGTAGTAGCAGCAGAGCAAACACGGTGTCAGTAGCGATGGGATTTCCTGCATCAGATGAACTTAGTTGTTAGAGTCCAGGGGTATGAGGACTTATAGCCATCTAGATTAAAGTAGTAGCAGCGGAGCAAACACGGTGTCAGTAGCGATGGGATTTCCTGCATCAGATGAACTTAGTTGTTAGAGTCCAGGGGTATGAGGACTTATAGCCAACTAGATTAAAGTAGTAGCAGCAGAGCAACACGGTGTCCTACGTGGATTTTCCGCATCAAGGACTGTAGTTGTTAGCGTCCAGGGGTGTGAGGACTTATAGCAATCTAGATTGAATTAGTAGCACGGAGGCAAACACATTGTCAGTAGCGTGGGATTTCCTGCTCAGATGAACTTAGTTGTTAGAGTCCAGAGGGGTAAGAGGACTTAAGCCAACTAGATTAAGTAGTAGCACCGGAGCAAACACGGTGTCAGTAGCGCTTGTAGTCCTGCATCAGATGAAAACCTTAGTTGTTAGAGTCCCAGGGGGTTTGAGGACTTATAGCCCTAATGTAAGTAGTAGCAGCAGACACAAAACAACGGTGTCAGTGCGATGGTATTTCCTGCATCAGAGACTTAGTTTTTAGATCCAGGGGTAGGAGACTTATAGCCAACGAGATTAAAGTAGGAGCAGCAGAGCAAACCCGGTGTAGTTAGCGATGGGATTTTCCTGCACAGAGAAATCTTAGTTTGTTAGAGTCCAGGGGTATGAGGACTTATACCAACGAGACAAAGTAGTAGCAGCAGAGCAAACACGGTGTCAGTAGCGATGGGATTTCCTGCATCAGATGAACTTAGTTGTTAGAGTCCAGGGGTATGAGGACTTATAGCCAACTAGATTAAAGTAGTAGCAGCAGAGCAAACACGGTGTCAGTAGCGATGGGATTTCCTGCATCAGAGGAACTTAGTTGTTAGAGTCCAGGGGTATGAGGACTTATAGCCAACTAGATTAAAGTAGTAGCCAGATCAAACAACGTCGTCAGTAGCGATGGGATTTCCTGCATCAGAGGAACTTAGGTTTTTTTTTGTTAGAGTCCAGGGGTATGAGGACATCTGCCAACTATATTAAGTATAGCAGCAGACAAACACTGTGTCCAGTGCCTATGGGATTTCCTGCATCAAATGAACTTAGTTTGTTAAGTCCAGGGGTATGAGGACTTATAGCCATCTGATTAAAGTATAGCATCAGAGCAACACGGCTCAGTAGCGATGGGATTTCCTGCAGCGAGGAACTTATGTTGTAGAGTCCAGTGGGATGAGGACTTATAGCCACTAGATAAAAGTAGTAAAGCAGCAAGCAAACACGGTGTCGTAGCGATGGGAATTTCCGCATCAGAGAACTTAGTTGTTAAGTCCAGGGTATGAGACTTATGCCAACTAGATTAAAGTAGTAGCACCGCGGAGCAAACCAGGCTTCAGTAGCGATGTGTATTGGGTGCAAATCCTGAATGATTCCGAAAGGAAAGAATGAATCTCACTAAGTCCCGGTCGCTGCGTTGCGGCCGTATCTATTGTTTAGAGTCCAGTGGTATGAGGACTTATAGGCCAACTAGATTAAAGTAGCAGCAGAGCAAACACGGTGTCAGTAGCGATGGGATTTCCTGCATCAGAGGAACTTATTTGCTACAGTCCAGGGGTATGAGGACTTATAGCCAACTAGATTAAAGTAGTAGCAGAGAAGCAAACACGGCGACAGAAACAATGGGCTGAACTGTACCAGATGTATTTATTTGCTACAGTCCAGGGGTATGAAGTCTTATAGCCAACTAGAGTAACCAAGACAACTAGAGTAACCAAGACAACTAGAGTAACCAAGCCAACTAGAGTTACCAAGACAACTAGAGTAACCAAGCCAACTATAGTAACCAAGCCAACTAGAGTAACCAAGCCAACTAGAGTAACCAAGCCGACTACAGTAACCAAGCCAACTAGAGTAACCAAGCCAACTAGAGTAACCAAGCCAACTAGAGTAACCAAGCCAACTAGAGTAACCAAGCCAACAGAGTAACCAAGCCAACTAGAGAAACCGAGCCAACTAAGTAATAGCAAAGGAGCCAGCCTGCACTTGCAGCTCAACGCTGTTCCTCAGAAGGGGCAGGGGGCCAAGGACACACTCACCTCACACAACCTACCTGGCTACACCTGGACTTCAAACCGATCTGTCGTCGTACACACAGACACACAGACACACAGACACACGTGCTCGCCCCCTCACGTCTGCCCTTGCACCTTGCAGCTCAACCCTGTTCCTCAGAAGGGGCAAGAGGCCAAGGATACTCGCATGTCCCGCAACCAGTGGAGGGGGGATGCTAGTACTCACAAAGCCAGTACCCATAAGCCAGATCTCTTATACCCTTAACCCGATAACCCGATAACCTAAACCCTAAGCCCTAAACCCCTTAACCCTAGATCGAAGGAGATCTGGCTTATGGGTACTGGCTTTGTGGGTACTAGCTTTCCCTCACCGCAACCAGTCTGGTTGCCGCTGGACTTCAAACCAATATGTCATCACACACATACAGACACCCAATACATAAAGCAGGGACCATTCAAACGCAGATATGTCTGCATCACACATAGGCAGACACTACACTAGCGATAAACACACAGCATACAGGCACATACACTCTGAGCAGCACGACTACATCACAGCAGACGCACAACAGACAATCTGCGCCTCCCCACATCTTCCCTGCGGGGTCATCTGCGCTTTAGCAGGCTGCAAGCGTGGTTCCGCCGCAGATGAGTAATGTCTCTCCAGAACATCAAGGCATCCAACATCCATACGTCAAGACATCGCAACATCACGACGCACGCAGCTTCATCACGCGTCACTGCTACCAATCCAGCATCCAACTCCAACTTACCAGACCAGGCCACCATCAGGCCCACCAGCCATCATCCAACATCCATCCATCGCGCCACCACCATTCAGGCACCGCCCAGCCGTCGCAATCATCGGCAGCCACGGCCCAAGACTCAGACCCAGCGCATCAACTCTCGCCCCAGCTGCCCATCCCGTCCCTATAATCCCAACCCATCATCAAGCATGCCACTCAAACCATCCAACACTCGCAGCGGGCCATCTACCACCGACCATTCACGTGCATGCAACCAGCCATCCAACATCCACGCATCCGACCAAAACAAGCACCACGCAAATCGCACCGCGGCATCCAACGCAGCCATCGCCTCACCTGCACGTTCACGGCATCCAACATCCAGCCATTCCGACGCAACCACATCGCAACAGCCACCATACCAGCGCACTCACATCAGCTCCATCCACCATTGCCACATCCCCATCCCGACCACCACTCATGCACCGCCGCCACCATCTCAAGCATCCACCATCGCACCTCACCTATCGCTAACATCCAACATCCACATCTGTCATCCATGCCGACCACCACCAACGGACCAGTCTGGGCTACTACTCCATCTCCTTGATTTTAAGGCCATCGTTCTCCCTAGGCCAACATAAGCACATGCATACAGGCAGGCAGTGACAGCATACACAGAATTCTGTCCTATTGCAGCTCAACGTGGTTGCATGCAGAAAGAGAATGTCCGGCACAAGCGTCGCGTCTGCTACTCCTGGACTGCTGAATCTGTCCTTGTCGCAATCACAAGCACAGCATACATCACGTCATACAGCAAAATCTGGCCCTTTTTGGCAGCTCACGTCGTCTCAGAATGAGCATGAGGTCCTAAGGATTCTCTCTGCGCATGTTCGCCGCACCATTCTAGCGCTGGCTACAAAGACCTGGACTTCTAGCGCTTCTAACAATCTGTCGATCGTAATACTCACAGTAGCAGCGCACTGTCACATCTGACTCACCGACACACTGCAACATCTGCATCACATACTGACACCACAGCGTTCATACATACACTACAGCACATGACACGATCATTCACATCATCACCATTCCCAGCACACTAGCACTGACACGTCCATGGCATACACAGCAGCAGACAAGCAGCAAACACTCATGATGGCGCCTCTTCAACATCCGCCTTGGCAAATCTCACTTGGCAGCTCACGTGTCCCTCAAAGGCAGGAAGCCAAGGATCTTCCGGCATGTCCATATCAACTCTAACCTGGGCTACACGTGGAGCGTCAATCCCGTATGTACAATCGTTAACAACACTGTACGGTAGCATCGGCACCTGAGTCAGTCAGTAATCTGACTCATATGCCAGACACATCTAGTATCACTAACATACAATACACACGAGGCAACCATGACTATACATACACTATATTATTCAGGCAGACACATCAGTAGGCATTCATACAGTTACTACACATCAGCAGTCAGCTACGTGTCTTCCCGCCTCTTGGCTACATCATGTCCGTGGCTTGCAAATCTGCAGTCTTGCAGTCTGTCAGGAGCGTTGTTCCTTGCGCTCAGAGAAGCGCAGGAGGGCGGGCTAAGACAGCTTGGCATGTCCCGCGTCAAACCTGCACCTGGGGCTTCACCTGGAGCTTCAAACCAATATGTACCATCCGTAGCACCATCTCGATTTCACATGCTAGGATCACTGCTGGGACTCACCGTCCAACTGACTCACGCGACAGGGTTAACTACTAGACACAATCTCTCTGAGCATCAGGCATACAAGACATGGACAACCTACAACATCACTCAGTTCAGTGAGCACAGCAGCACTATCACATAGCTAAAGACACAAAACAGACATCAGAACACACGGATGCGTCACAGAGCACTGACCGCACAGAGCAGACAGATCACCAGCTAGACATGAGCTATGTAGATCATCTATCGTGCTTCGGCTTGCTCATCAGCATCAACACCGCCGGCTTCGCAAATGCTGTCACTTGCGATTGCTTATATGTGGTCGCCTTCAAGAAGGAGCAGGAAGCGCAAGGGTAGCTCGCATGTCGCACGCATCGTGGCTTGTTGGTCCTGGGCCGAGCTGGAGCTACACCGCAAGAGATCATGTCAATCGTACACGATTGGTCAAGAGCACACTAGTATCGCTACAGTATCATCACGACGAAACATGACGTGCTACTGATCAAACTACACTATCACTGGCACGTGTCGATACATACATACATCATAAGGTACACAAGCAGATAAAACTAGGCACAGGCACCATGGCACATCATATCATTACAATATGGTACGATCACCAATTTCAGACATGGGCATGGCAAGACACATATAAAGTACAGCCATGCTCGCAAATCCTTTCACTATGCTGCCCTTGCACTTGGGTGGGCCTGCTCAAATACATTGGTCGCTCTGCTAAGGAAGCATGTATGGTCGCATAGGATAGCTTGCGGCATGTCGGGACCGCTTATAAAGGCCATGTCTGGTATAGTCATGGCTTGACTTAAAGCAGCGGTATATGTCATCGTTACCAGGGCACACAAGCAAGCTCGCATAACATTAACTAGACGCATGTTTGTACACTGAACACTTAAGAGATTTAGGCAGTACACACTGGTTCAGCGGGTGCTATACAACTACACAGGCCAGATCTATAAAAGCAATACTCATACTATTTCAGACATGGCACACATACTCACTAACTACGATCTAGGCATAGCAGATCATAATATCAGCAGAACGCACTAGTCCACGTCTGCTGCGCCTAACCTGGTCCATCTGCCGCTTGCACTTGCAGTCTCAACCGCTAGTCCACCGTCCTCAGATTAAGAGCATGAGGCGCTAGGACATGGGCCTCGGGCATATAGCGAGCAGCAACTTCATGGAGGGGGGATGCTAGTGTACTCAGGGGGCCCAAAAAAGGGGGGCTAGTACCGGCGCCACCATCACAAAGCCATAGTCGGCCACAAAGCGTGTCGAGCCCAGATAGTGCGCCGGCCCACATACACACTGTGAGCTATACACAGTACGTGAAGTCTACCACAGACACAGCAGACACAGCGCATGCTGCGCGCCTGCGTTGGGCTTACATACACATGACGCGGCCCTTGGGCGGCTAAATCTGCAAGCTTGTCGCTGGGCACTTGCAGGCTCACGTGGTGCGGCTTCAGAATGAGCATAGCGATGGGCGCAAGGATACATCGCATGTCCCAGTCAAGCCAGGTCAGCAAGGGAGCAATTAACGCCGCTAAAAACCCTGTCCGCATTGGATGTTCTAATGTTGTTGTGGAGGGTGGACGCTAGTGCCAAATCCTCTGGCTCACCCACGCTGGAAGGTCTTGACCAGGGGGCTAATTGATGCGGGGGTCCGCGAAGGAATCAAAGAGCTTTTTGTTCCTAAGTGATGTTGTGAGCTTCGAGGGTAGGTTAGATTACTGAGTGGCTGTGTAGTTTTCTGCTGTCTTGGTCTTGCTTTGGGCATCTTAGGTTGGTCGGAAAGGGTTGAGGAGACCCCATGGTATAGCCTTTCAGCTGTCTAGCCTTGGAAGCTTGGCGCACATGATGTGTCATTAATGGGCCGGGCGTCGGGCAAGCAGAGTTATACATTGGCTGTCAGAGTGTGTTGGTACTTCAGGTAGGCATATAAGAGAAACTGATTGGCTCGGGCTGGGCTGCTGGGCTGCTGGGCTTTGTGTTGCTGTATGGTGTGGAGGGATGGTACTCTAGGTATGGCCTTTGCAACTGTCGCGAATTTCAATCTCGTTGCCAAGGGTGCATTGGTATGGGCTTGCCTACAACAAGGGCTAAAGAGCTTGTTGTCAGTGAGTGTGTTGAAGTACATTTCGTAGGTAGGTGGGATACTGATTGGCTGTGGTCGCTTGCCATGCTGTATGCTCGGGGGCGTGTTTGGGCTGTGAGGTGGTTAGAGGGTGGACGGGCTGTAAATGGCCTTTCACTGTCGTGCGGGGCCCTTGGAAGGCGTCGGGGGGCTCTAAAGGGTCGACATCAGATGGAGCGGGGGCAGGCTTCGTGGAAACAGAGAAGCTTGCTGTCTGGGTTTTTATATAATTACGTCGAGGATAGTAGATCTTTGATACTATCTGCCGTTGTTGCTGATTCTGTCTCAGGTCAGTCTGCTGCTCGTGGAGGGTGGGGCCATGCCGTAGTCTCTGCGAGGCCATCGTCGTCATCTTCGGAAGCTGAACTCAATGGTATCGCACGGGGGCACGCACGGCGAATGCAAAGACAATATGTTGATCTGAGTGTGTTGTCCTTTCCCTTCTAGGTAGGCTAGTGGATAATTAAAATTGGGGCTGTTGTTGTTGTTGGCTAAGTGGCTGTTCTTCTGCTGCTGGAGGTTGGAGGGTGGTGCTGCCACTACACTGCCTACCAGACTGCGGCTTGGAACTGACGATACAGGACATTGATGTTCGCGTGCCGCAACAAAGAACTAAAGTTGCTCTGAGTGTGTTGTCCTTTGATGTGGGTATAGATACTGATTGATTGGCTGTTGATGCGCTGCTGGGCTGCTGCTGGCTGGGGCTGTTGGAGGGATGGATTGGGGGACTGTTCAAACTGCGCTCACCATCCGGCAGGCTATGGTAGGTTACTGTGGCGCCAAATGCATTGATTGTCAGCGCTGCTTTAGTACAAAGAAGTCTTGTTATGCCTGAGTGTGTTGTCCTTGTCAAGGTAGCGTGTTTGCTACTGATGTGGCTGTTGTTGGGTCTTGGGTGCATGTCTTGGTGCTGCATGGCTGGCTGCTGCTGTGGGAGGTTGGAGGGTGGGCCTACTTGGGCCGGGCACGCGCTCCACGCTTCCTTAGCTTGGAATGCTTGAGCATTATAGCGCATTGATGGCGCCTGCAACTAAAGAACTTGCATGCCAGGAGTATCGTTAGTCGCATTCGAGTTAGGTGTTGATACGGGCTGATTGCTGTTGTTGATGTGTTGCTGCTGTCTGGCTGCTGCTGCTTCTGGCTGCTGCTTGCTGTCTGTGGGAGTTGCTTGGAGGTTGGGCCTCTTTGACTAAGGCGGGGCCTGCCGCAGCCGCTTCCAGCCTCGCTAGGCTTGGAATCCCCCCAAAAAAAAAACCCCCCGAAGCTTGACGGCCAAGGCTATTGATGTCGCGGCTCGGCAAAAAAGAAGTGCTTGTGATGGGCCTGAGTGTGTTGCTGCCTTTCAAGGTAGGTGTTGCATAAAAACTGATGTCTGTGTTGGCTGCTGGGGTCTGGGGCTGCTGCTGGCTGGCTGTGGAGTTGGAGGGTGGGCCCTGCTCGCAGTCCCATCTGCACCTCGTTCTAGGCCCTTTCGGAAGGCTTGACGACATAAGGCATTGATTGTGGCGCCGGGGGGGCAATCAAAGAACTTGATGGCCTGAGTATTGGTTGTCGTCTTCATGATAGGGTTATGGTGTTGATAAGCTGACTGTGGGCTAGTTGTTAGTTGCTAGGGCTTTGGCTGGGTGGGCTGGCTTTGGCGTGCTGTGCCTGGGCTGCTGGGGCTCGCTGTGGAGGTATGTTAGGTGTTGGGGACGGGCTGCGCGCAGTTCCGTCTCGTGGCACCTCGCTAGCTTTGGAAGCTTGACGGCGAAAGTTAGGGCATTGATGAGTGCTGGGCGCGGCGCGTCAGATTTCAAATGAACTTTGATATGTCCTGAGTGTGTTGTCTACTTAGTCGTATGTAGGGTGTTGATAGTCTGTATTGGCTGGTTCGCTCAGCTGCTGGGGGTTTCTGGGCTGCGGCTGTGGAGGTTGGAGGGTGGCGCTAGCCGCATTACCCATTCCAGCCTCGCTATCCTGGGAGGGGGGGGCATTGTATCGCTAAAGGGCTTGATGGGCGCGGCTAGCGAAGACATAAGAGCTTGTATGGCCTGAGTGGGTTGTCGACTTTGTCGAGGTAGGTTTTGATACTCGATTGAGGCTGGTTGTCTGCTGGGGCTTGGGCTGCTCTGTCTGCTGTGGAGAGTCTTGGTAGGGGTGGGTGGGGCTGGTCCAGTCACCCTCGGCACCTTCCGTGCTAGCTTAAGCTTGAGCCAAAGGCATTGATGGTGGGGTGGCTTGTCGCAACAAAGATATCATTGATGGGCTCTGAGTGTGCTTGTCCCTATGGGGCAGAGGATTAGGGTGTTGATAGGCGGTATTGGCTGTGTTGTTGGCGGCTGCTAGGTCTGCGGGGGCTGCTGTCTGGCTGTGGAGGTTGGAGGGATGTGGCGGTTGGGTTGCCTGACGCCGTCACCGTCCTTCCATCCTGCCTAGGCTTCGGAAGGTGCTTGTTACCAAGGTATTGTACCGTGGGTGGGACGCCTCGCAATCAAAGAAACAATTGATGCCTGAGATGTGTTGTCGCTTCCGAGTGGTAGTGTTGGTATAGCTGATTGGCTTGTGTTGGCTTGCTGCTTTTCTGGGCTGGGCTGCTGCTCTGCTGTGGGAGGTTGGAGGGTGGGGCCCGCCGTACCGTTCTCCACCTCTCTATGCTTGGAAGCTTGACTCAAGCAATTGGATATGGCGGGGCGGGCCGGGCAAGGCGTCAAAGATACTTGAATGCCCTTGAGTTTTTTGTCTTCTTCAGATGGTTATGGTGTTGATCCTGATTGCTGTTGGTTTGCTGGGGCTGGCTGGGCTGCAGGCTGGCTGCTGGCTGTGGAGGTTGGATGGTGTGGGATCCTCGCGCGCGACAGTCGCTCCCGCTACGCTCTCTATCTTGGATAGCTTGACCAAGAGGGCAATATGGGCGGCCGGCAAACAAAGTTATTACCTTGATGGCTGAGTGTGTTAGTCTCATTCGAGGTAGGTGTGGATAATAATTGGCTGTTGTTGTTGCTGCTGCTGCTGCTGTGGAGGTTGGAGGGTGGGCCTGCCGTACCCTCCAGTCCACCTCATTGTCTTCGTTAAGGCGTGACGAAGGACATTGATGGGCGCGGGGCGGCAACAATAAGAATGCTTGCCTTGTCTGAGTTGTGTTGTCGCTTATGAGATGTGGGTATAGTATAGGCCTGATTTGGATTGGCTGTTGATTCGGGCTGCTGGCTGGCTAGGGGCTGCTGTCTAATCGCTGTGGATGGTAGGGTTTAGGGGGAGCTCGTGCATCTGCTGCGCTTCCTCACACCTATCCCATCCCGGGCTTGGAGGTGAGCCAAGGCATTGATGTCGTGGCGGGCTGGGGCCGCCGCAACCAGAACTTGATGGGGCCATGTAGTGTTATGTCGCTTCGAGTCGTGTTGTTGATACTGATTGGCTGTTGTTGTTGCTGCTGCTGGTGGGCTGCTGTGGGCTGTGGAGGTTGGAGGTGTGGGGGTTGGGCTACTTGGCTTCGGCACCCTCCTAGGCTCGGGCTAGGCTTGGAAGGCATTGGACCAAAGGCATTGATGGGCGGCCGGCAACAAAGACTTGATGCCTGAGTGTGTATTCGCTTCGAGTAGGTGTTGATACTGATTTGGGTCTTTTGTTGTTGGCTGCTGTGCTCGCTGGCTGGCTAAAGGGGGGGGGCTAGGCTGTCTGGGGGCTGACTGGCTGGCTGGCTGCTGCTGGTGCGCATTGTCTGTGGAGGCGTTGGAGGGTAGGCGGCTCGGTTCGGGCCCGTGCAGGCCCTCCACGCTCTGTGCTAGCTTGAAGCTTGATGATCGCAAAGGCATTGACCGGGCGCCGCAACAAAGAAAATAGCCTCATATTAATTGGATGCCTGAGTGTGTTGTCCTATACGAGGTAGGTGTGTGATAGCTGATCTCGGCATGTTGTTGGGCTGGGGGGGCTAGCTGCTGCTGTGCTGTGGAGGGTGGAGGGTGGGCTCTGGTTCCGCCGGCCATCCCTGAGCCTCCTAGCTTGAAGCTTTGAGCGGCAAAGGCAGTGATTTGCGCCGCTAACAAGAACATTGATGCTGTAAGTGTGTTGTTCCTTCCGAGGGTATTGTGTTGATACTATATATGGGGCTGTGTTGGTTGCTAGCTCATAGGCTGTCTGGCTGTGGAGGTGATTGTGGTGGTCCTGGCCGTACATCCCTTCGTCACCGACATGCATAGCCTTGGAAGCTTGATCAGAAAGGACCTTGATGGCGGGCCCGGCAACGAAGTACTTTTGTCTGATTTTGTGTGTATGTACCATGCTTTGATGTGGGTATAGATAGCTAGATATGACTTGGCTTGCTTGATGCTCTGTACTAGGTATGCTAGTGCTCGGCTGGGAGTGGCGGGAGGGGGGACGGTCTATATCCTCGTCACGCATCTCATCTTCATCAGCTTGGAAGGATGAGCGGCAAGCTTGATGGCGTCGCGCAACAAAGAAGCTTGATGCCTGAGTGTGTTTTCGGCTCTCAACGAGGTTGAGGTGTTGATACTGATTGCATATATTGTTGGGCTGGGGGGCTGCTGCTCGGCTGCTGCTGTAGCTGTGGAGGTTGGAGGGTGCTGCCTGCCGCTCACCCTTCGGCATCGCCTCGAGCTTAGGCTGGAAGTCGTTGACGGCAAAGGTTCATTGATGGGCGGCGCGCAACAAAGAAGGCTTGATGGCCTGTAGTGTTATTCGTCCGGTCTTCGTATGGTGTAGGTGCTTGTATAGGGCCTGCCCGCACCCCACTCCTAGCGTGGAGGTAAGCTGACCAAAGGGAATGATGGCGCCGCAACAAAGAATTGATTGATGCTGAGTGTGAGTTGTCCTTCGAGTAGGTGTTGATATAATTGGCGTTGTTGTTGTGCTTGCTGTGCGTGGAGGGGGAGGGTGGGCCTGCCGTACCCTCCACCACTCAGCTTGGAAGCTTGACGAAGGACATTGATGGCGCCGCAACAAAGAACTTGTTGTCTGAGTGTGTTGTCCTTTGATGTGGGTATAGATACTGATTGATTGGCTGTTGATCCTGCTGCTTGCTGCTGCTGCTGTGGAGGGAGGGAGGGGGGAGCTGTCATATCCTCCACCATCCAGCTTGGAAGGTTGACCAAAGGCATTGATGGCGCCGCAACAAAGAACTTGATGCCTGAGTGTGTTGTCCTTCGAGGTAGGTGTTGATACTGATTGGCTGTTGTTGTTGCTGCTGTGTCTGAGCTTGATGCTGCTGTGGAGGTTGGAGGGTGGCCCTGCCGCACATCCCACCTCCTAGCTTGGAAGCTTGACCAAGGGTATTGACGGCGCCGCAAAACAAAGCACTGATGAAATGAGTGTGGGTTGCTCCTTCGAAGGAGGTGTTGATATGACTTGGTGTTGTTGATGACTGCTGATGCTGTGCTGCTGTGGAGGGTTGGAGGGTGGGCCTGCCGCACCCTCACCTTCTAGCTTGAAGATGACCGTCAAAGGCATGATGCGCCGCACAAAGAACTTGATGCTGAGCGTATTGTCTTCGAGGTAGGTGGTTGTTGATATATTGGCGTTGTTGCTGCTGCTGTGCTGTGTGGAGAGTTGGAGGGTGGGCCACCGCACCCTCCACCTCTCAGCTTGGAGGCTTGACAAAGGAGTGATTGGCGCCGCACACAAAGAATGATGCCTGAGTGTGTTGTCCTTAGAGTTAGGTGTGATATGATTGGGCTGTTGTTGTTGTCTGCGCTGCTTGCGGCTGTGTGAGGTTGGAGGAGAGAGAGGGTGTGTGGGGCGCCTGCCGCACCCTCCACCTCCTAGCCTGGAATGCTGACCAAGAAGGGCAGTTGATGGGCACTGCACAAATGATTGTAGCTGAGCTCTGTGTGGTCCTTCCGAAGGTTTAGGTGTGTTGAGGTAGGATTGTAGATGTATTGAAACTTGGTGTTTGTTGCTGCTTGCTCTGCTGCTGCTGCTGCTGCTGTGGAGGTTGGAGGGTGGGCCTGCCGCACCCTCCACCTCCTAGCTTGGAAGCTTGACCAAGGGTATTGACGGCGCCGCAATCAGAAAGACTTGATGCCTGAGTGTGTTGTTTCACTTTCACGGTAGGTGTTGATACTGATTCGTGCGTTGTTGCTGCTGCTGTGCTGTGACGTGTGTCTGTGCTGAGGTGGAGGGTGGGCCTGCCGCACCCTCAACCTCCTAGCTTGGAAGCTTGACCAAAGGCATTGACAGCGCCGCAACAAAGAACTTGATGCCTGAGTGTGTTGTCCTTCGAGGTAGGTGTTGATACTGATTGGCTGTTGTTGATGCTGATGCCTGCTGCTGAATGTGGAGGTTGGAGGGTTGGGGCCCCTGCGCCACCCTCACCTCATAGCCTGGAAGCTGACCAAAGGCATTGATGGCGCGCAACAAAGCGACACTGAGCCCTGAGTGTGTTGTCCTTGAGTTGTGGGTTGATCACTGATGGCTGTGTTGTTGCTGCTGCTGTGCTTGCTGTGGAGGTTGGGAGGGTGGGCCTGCCGAACCCTCAACCTCTAGCCTGGAAAGCTTTGACCAAGGCATGATGGCGGCCGCAACAAAGAAATTGATGCTGAGTGTGTTGTTTGCGAAGGTAGGTGCGATACTGATGGCTGTTGTTGCTGATGCCGTGGCTGCTGCTGCTGCTGCTGCTGGTGGAGGTTGGAGGGTGGGCCTTGCCGCACCCTCCACCTCCTGCTGGGAGCTTGACCAAGGGTATTGCGGCCCGAACAAAAGACACTGGAGGCATGAGTGTGTTGTCCTTCGAGGTAGGTGGTTGATACTGATGGTGTTGTTGCTGCTGCTTGACTGCTGCTGATGTGGAGGTTGGAGGGTGGGCCCTGCGCACCCTCCACTCCAGCGTGGAGCTTGACCAAAGATTGATGGGCGCACGCAACAAAGAAATTCTTGATGCTGAAGTGTGTTGTCTTCGAGGGTAGGTGTTGATACTGATTGGCTGTTGTTGCTGCGCTGCTGCTGCTGCTGCTGCTGTGGAGGTTGGAGGGTGGGCCTGCCGCACCCTCCACCTCTCCTAGCTTGGAAGCTTGACCAAAGGCATTGATGGCGCCGCAACAAAGAACCTGATGATCCTGAGTGTGGTTTCCTTCGAGGGTGTAGGTGAGGATACTGATTGCGATGTTGTCGCTGCTGCGCTGAGGCTGTGGAGGTTGGAGGGGGGGCCTGCGCACTACCTCTAGCTTGGAAGCTTGACCAAAGGCATTGATGGCGCCGCAACCAAAGAAAATTGATGCCTGAGTGTTTTGTCTTCGAGGGTAGGGGTTGATACTGATGATGTTTGTTGCTGATGCTGCTGTGCTGCTGCTGCGGGTGTGGAGGTGGAGGGTGGGCCTGGAAGCAACCTCCAACGCTAGTTGGAAGATTGACCAAGGGTATTGACGGCGCCGCAACAAAGAACTGGATGCCTGAGTGTGTTGTCCTTCGAGGTAGGTGTTGATACTGATTGGCTGTTGTTGCTGCTGCTGCTGCTGCTGCTGTGGAGGTTGGAGGGTGGGCCTGCCGCACCCTCCACCTCCTAGCTGGAAGCTTGACCAAAGGCATTGATGGCGCCGCAACAAAGAACTTGATGCCTGAGTGTGTTGTCCTTCGAGGTAGGTGTTGATACTGATTGGCTGTTGTTGTTGCTGCTGCTGCTGCTGCTGCTGCTGTGGAGGTTGGAGGGTGGGCCTGCCGCACCCTCCACCTCCTAGCTTGGAAGCTTGACCAAAGGCATTGATGGCGCCGCAACAAAGAACTTGATGCCTGAGTGTGTTGTCCTTCGAGGTAGGTGTTGATACTGATTGGCTGTTGTCGCTGCTGCTGCTGCTGCTGCTGTGGAGGTTGGAGGGTGGGCTTGCCGCACCCTCCACCTCCTAGCTTGGAAGCTTGACCAAAGGCATTGACGGCGCCGCAACAAAGAACTTGATGCCTGAGTGTGTTGTCCTTCGAGGTAGGTGTTGATACTGATTGGCTGTTGTTGCTGCTGCTGCTGCTGCTGTGGAGGTTGGAGGGTGGGCCTGCCGCACCCTCCACCTCCTAGCTTGGAAGCTTGACCAAAGGCATTGATGGCGCCGCAACAAAGAACTTGATGCCTGAGTGTGTTGTCCTTCGAGGTAGGTGTTGATACTGATTGGCTGTTGTTGCTGCTGCTGCTGCTGCTGCTGCTGCTGCTGTGGAGGTTAGAGGGTGGGCCTGCCGCCCCCTCCACCTCCTAGCTTGGAAGCTTGACCAAGGGTATTGCGGCGCCGCAACAAAGAACTTGATGCCTGAGTGTGTTTTCCTTCGAGGTAGGTGTTGATACTGATTGGCTGTTGTTGCTGCTGCTGCTGCTGCTGCTGCTGCTGCTGCTGCTGCTGCTGTGGAGGTTGGAGGGTGGGCCTGCCGCACCCTCCACCTCCTAGCTTGGAAGCTTGACCAAAGGCATTGATGGCGCCGCAACAAAGAACTTGATGCCTGAGTGTGTTGTCCTTCGAGGTAGGTGTTGATACTGATTGGCTGTTGTTGCTGCTGCTGCTGCTGCTGCTGCTGCTGCTGTGGAGGTTGGAGGGTGGGCCTGCCGCACCCTCCACCTCCTAGCTTGGAAGCTTGACCAAAGGCATTGATGGCGCCGCAACAAAGAAATTGATGCCTGGAGATGTGTGTCCTTCGAGGTAGGTGTTGATACTGATTGGCTGTTGTTGCTGCTGCTGCTGCTGCTGCTGCTGCTGCTGCTGTGGAGGTTGGAGGGTGGGCCTGCCGCACCCTCCACCTCCTAGCTTAGAAGCTTGACCAAAGGCATTGACGGCGCCGCAACAAGAACTTGATGCCTGAGTGTGTTGTCCTTCGAGGTAGGTGTTGATAGATTGCTGTGTGTGGACTGCTGCTGCTGATGCTGTGGAGGGCGTTGGAGAGGGAGGGGGGCGCTGAGCACGCACCACATACACATCCTAGTGCTTGGAAGCTGACCAAGGAGAAATTGATGGCGCCGCAAGCACAAGAACTTGGATGCGCTGAGTGTGTGTATTCGAGGTAGGGTGTGTACTGATTTGGCTGTTGTTGCTGCTGCTTGACTGCCTGTGTCTGTGCTGTGGGAGGTTGGAGGGTGGGCCTGCACTCACCTACACCCTCTAGCTGGGAAGCTTGACCAAAGGCATTGATGGAGGGCTCTGCGAACAAAAGAAACTTGATGCCTGAGTGTGTTGTCCTTCGAGGTAGGTGTTGATACTGATTGGCTGTTGTTGCTGCTGCTGCTGCTTGCTGCTGCTGCCTGGTGGCAAGTTAAAGGGTGGGCCTGCCGCACCCTCAACCTCTAGCGTTGGAAGGGTTTTGCAAAGGAGTGTGACGGCGCCGGCAACAAGAACTTTGATGCCTGAGTGTGTTTTTGTCCTTCGAGGTAGGTGTTGATTACTGATTGGCTGTTGTTGATGCTGCTGCTGCTGCTGTGGAGGTCTGAGGGTGGGCCTGCCGCACCCTCCACCTCCTAGCTTGGAAGCTTGACCAAAGGCATTGATGGCGCCGCAACAAAGAACTTGATGCCTGAGTGTGTTGTCCTTCGAGGTAGGTGTTGATATGATTGGTGTTGTTGTTGCTGCTGCTGCTGCTGCTGCTGTGGAGGTTGGAGGGTGGGCCTGCCGCACCCCTCCACCTCCTAGCTTGAAGCTTGACCAAAGGCATTGATGGGCCCGCAACAAAGAACTTGATACCTGAGTGTGTTTGTCCTTCGAGGTAGGTGTTGATACTGATTGGCTGTTGTTGTTGCTGCTGCTTCTGCTGCTGCTGCTGCTGCTGTGGAGGTTGGAGGGTGGGCCTGCCGCACCCTCCACCTCCTAGCTTGGAAGCTTGACCAAGGGTATTGACGGCACCGCAACAAAGAACTTAATGCCTGAGTGTGTTGTCCTTCGAGGTAGGTGTTGATACTGATTGGCTGTTGTTGCTGCTGCTGCTGCTGCTGCTGCTGCTGCTGCTGTGGAGGTTGGAGGGTGGGCCTGCCTCACCCTCCACCTCCTAGCTTGGAATCTTGACCAAAGGCATTGACAGCGCCGCAACAAAGAACTTGATGCCTGAGTGTGTTGTCCTTCGAGGTAGGTGTTGATACTGATTGGCTGTTGTTGCTGCTGCTGCTGCTGCTGCTGCTGTGGAGATTGGAGGGTGGGCCTGCCGCACCCTCCACCTCCTAGCTTGGAAGCTTGACCAAAGGCATTGATGGTGCCGCAACAAAGTACTTGATGCCTGAGTGTGTTGTCCTTCGAGGTAGGTGTTGATACTGATTGGCTGTTGGTGCTGCTGCTGCTGCTGCTGCTGCTGCTGCTGCTGCTGCTGCTGCTGCTGCTGTGGAGGTTGGAGGGTGGGCCTGCCGCACCCTTTACCTCCTAGCTTGGAAGCTTGACCAAGGGTATTGACGGCGCCGCAACAAAGAACTTGATGCCTGAGTGTGTTGTCCTTCGAGGTAGGTGTTGATACTGATTGGCTGTTGTTGCTGCTGCTGCTGCTGCTGTGGAGGTTGGAGGGTGGGGCCTGCCGCACCCTCCACCTCCTAGCTTGGAAGCTTGACCAAAGGCATTGATGGCGCCGCAACAAAGAACTTGATGCCTGAGTGTGTTGTCCTTCGAGGTAGGTGTTGATACTGATTGGCTGTTGTTGCTGCTGCTGCTGCTGCTGTGGAGGTTGGAGGGTGGGCCTGCCGCACCCTCCACCTCCTAGCTTGGAAGCATGACCGAGGGTATTGACGGCGCCGCAACAAAGAACTTGATGCCTGAGTGTGTTGTCCTTCGAGGTAGGTGTTGTTCTGATTGGCTGTTGTTGCTGCTGCTGCTGCTGCTGCTGCTGTGGAGGGGGGGAGGGGGGAGCTGTCATATCCTCCACCATCCAGCTTGGAAGGTTGACTAAGGGCACTGATGGGGCCGCAACAAAGAACTTGATGCCTGAGTGTGTTGTCCTTCGAGGTAGGTGTTGATACTGATTGGCTGTTGTTGCTGCTGCTGCTGCTGCTGCTGCTGCTGCTGCTGCTGTGGAGGTTGGAGGGTGGGCCTGCCGCACCCTCCACCTCCTAGCTTGGAAGCTTGACCAAAGGCATTGATGGCGCCGCAACAAAGAACTTGATGCCTGAGTGTGTTGTCCTTCGAGGTAGGTGTTGATACTAATTGGCTGTTGTTGTTGCTGCTGCTGCTGCTGCTGCTGTGGAGGTTGGAGGGTGGGCCTGCCGCACCCTCCACCTCCTAGCTTGGAAGCTTGACCAAAGGCATTGATGGCGCCGCAACAAAGAACTTGATGCCTGAGTGTGTTGTCCTTCGAGGTAGGTGTTGATACTAATTGGCTGTTGTTGTTGCTGCTGCTGCTGCTGCTGCTGTGGAGGTTGGAGGGTGGGCCTGCCGCACCCTCCACCTCCTAGCTTGGAAGCTTGACCAAAGGCATTGATGGCGCCGCAACAAAGAACTTGATGCCTGAGTGTGTTGTCCTTCGAGGTAGGTGTTGATACTGATTGGCTGTTGTTGTTGCTGCTGCTGCTTCTGCTGCTGCTGCTGCTGCTGTGGAGGTTGGAGGGTGGGCCTGCCGCACCCTCCACCTCCTAGCTTGGAAGCTTGACCAAGGGTATTGACGGCGCCGCAACAAAGAATTTGATGCCTGAGTGTGTTGTCCTTCGAGGTAGGTGTTGATACTGATTGGCTGTTGTCGCTGCTGCTGCTGCTGCTGTGGAGGTTGGAGGGTGGGCCTGCCGCACCCTCCACCTCCTAGCTTGGAAGCTTGACCAAAGGCATTGATGGCGCCGCAACAAAGAACTTGATGCCTGAGTGTGTTGTCCTTCGAGGTAGGTGTTGATACTGATTGGCTGTTGTTGTTGCTGCTGCTGCTGCTGCTGTGGAGGTTGGAGGGTGGGCCTGCCGCACCCTCCACCTCCTAGCTTGGAAGCTTGACCGAGGGTATTGACGGCGCCGCAACAAAGAACTTGATGCCTGAGTGTGTTGTCCTTCGAGGTAGGTGTTGTTCTGATTGGCTGTTGTTGCTGCTGCTGCTGCTGCTGCTGCTGTGAAGGGGGGGAGGGGGGAGCTGTCATATCCTCCACCATCCAGCTTGGAAGGTTGACTAAGGGCACTGATGGGGCCGCAACAAAGAACTTGATGCCTGAGTGTGTTGTGCTTCGAGGTAGGTGTTGATAATGATTGATTGGCTGTTGCTGCTGCTGATGCTGTGGAGGGTGGACCTGCCGTACCCTCCACCACCCAGCTTGGAAAACAAATAATGTCATATGATATGCTGGTCCCCAGATATAATTGCTGTTGCAAGCTCCTGAATTGTGTGGGCAGACGAACAAGAATCGAAGGCAGCATTTGTTCTGATCTATTCAGGAAATTGCAATGTTATTTCACCTAATCAGCTACCGTTTAACCTAATCAGCTACCATTTAGCCTAATCAGCTACCCTTTAGCTTAATCAGCTACCCTTTAACCTAATCAGCTACCCTTTAGCTTAATCAGCTACCCTTTAACCTAATCAGCCACTCTTTAACCTAATCAGCTACCCTTTAACCTAATCAGCTACCCTTTAAACTAATCAGCTACCCTTTAACCTAATCAGGTACCCTTTAACCCAATTAGCTACCCTTTAACCTAATCAGGTACCCTTTAATCTAATCAGCTACCCTTTAACCTAAACAGCTACCTTTTAACCTAATCAGCTACCCATGCTGCATCTGCCATAACACACATACCAACACCAAGATGCTCTCCATGCTTCCAAATTGATGTAAAACATCAATTTGGAAGCATGGATAGCATCGTGGTGTTGGTATGTGTGTTATGGCAGATGCAGCATGGGTAGCTGATTAGGTTAAAAGGTCATCTTACGAGCATGTTGGGGGGGGGAGGGGGGGGGGGGGCATGTGGTGTGTGTATGTTTGTGAATGTATGTTACAGTCCAGTGGTAGGCCAAATAGACAGGGGGTCTGTTCCGTTGCAGCCACGGATTTTGAAACCAGTTGCGTCGCAAGAAGCAGATATTTGAAACAGGCTGTGTCTCGAGAAGCAGATTTGTGCCCCCCCTAAACAACCCTAATGCTTGCCAGTCCAACACACTCACAAAAAGGCGCATGTCGCGTGTGTGTCCTTATTTGCCTGATATGCCTGCACTGTCCAGTTTACCACTGGTATAAGTGGAGCCCCAAACGTAATGATAATGATAACGCCTGGTGGGGTGTGGTGTTAAGGGAGCCCGTCGTACAAGGGTGGTGAGCGGTCTCCTACCTCAACTGGACAAGCTACCTTAGCGGTAGACGACGACCTGCAACGCCAAGAGCAACCGAGGAGTCGACCCCCCGACTCTTCATTCTTTAGCGATCTGGTCTACCACTAGACCATTGTAAATCACTGAAAGAGGCTGCCCCAAACGTATTCAGGTAGTCAAGCTAGAGACATTCCCAATTCAGAGAATTTATCAGATTAGCACGAAATCAGGGCACCCGTCGATAAAACAATTGTTTGGGGTTCAGTTAATCAGTTAGTTTCCTATTCTAGCCCCTCCTAACATATATCATGGATGGGCAAGTCCCTCCAGCCTATTTGGCTACCCCTAGACTGCAGCAACGTACACATTCCCAGGGCTGTAGAAATTGGCAACAACAAGTGACACGTAAGACACACTTTGACACTTAGTTGGCTACAAGGGACTTGCCCTGCCGTGATAGGGAGGGCTAAAAAGCAACAAGTCCTATGCAGCGTGGCAAGCGACGCGGAAAATTGGAGTGTGTTGGCAACAGAACGAAAGGTGGCAACGATGGAGCTGACCGAAGCGAGTTAGTTACGCGACCGTTGGCTGACGTGTCAGGCTTCAAGTTTTTTTTCGGTCGGACAAACGGACAAATGGGTAAACATGAGGGCTCCCGCCCCCTTGAAGAGGGGGCTCCGCCAAAAGTATTCATTTTACACCATTCATGTATACACCTTACAGGTGCAAGCAACAGCAGTGGGCCCCAGATGTGTGAGATCCATCTATCCTCCATATAATCCACCCATTCATCTATCCAAATATCTGCATCCCTTAAGTGTAATCCATCCATTCATGTATACATTATACAGGTGCTAGCAACAGCAGTGGGCCCCTGTCTTGTGCTTTGTCTCTGGATGCGATCAACAGCTCGCTACCACCCACGTGTATGCGTCACCGAGCTGTGACCACCCTCCCTTTGCCGTTACCACTGCCCTTCCCCTCAAGCCTATTTAAGAGCCAAGTTGGGCCTTATGGCCAGATCTTCCCGGGTTGGGACTTACCACCTGAGAGAGTGGCAGCAGATGGGGGTGATAAAGGGGAGAAACCAGAAGAAGGGGACGAGGCAAAGGTGGGTGAGGATGGGCGTAAGGCAGCTGGCAGTACAGTGGCAGTACAGTCATGTCCAGTGCTCGCCAGGCTGGCATCGTCAAGTGCGTTCCGAGGAGTGGTGGAAGGCGTGGGGAAGAGGTGGAAGCAGGCCCGGGGCATGCCGGGAGCATATCAGCTACACCAGACCTGGGGGGTCACTCAGGATGATGTAGCTGAATCCGAGGAGACGATTTTGAGCATGGCTTCCTCCTACTACATGGATGAGGAAGAGGACTGATAAATATATAGTGCGTCTTGTTACAAGGCGTAAGGTTGAGGGGGCCAGCTAGTTTGCTTGCACTGGGGCAAACCACCGGAAGAGGACTGAGATTATTGCTTGTATAGTTGTATCAATCAATGTTAATCATTCAATGTTGTTACAGTCTAGGGGTATCCAACTAGGCTACAGGTAGGGACGTACCCATCTTATATTGTTGACTTTGGTTAGGGTGTATGGCGGTATGTGTAAACTTCAACTTCAACTTGGTTACATAGCTTCAGCCAGCAATTTGGCTGCTCGCCGTCTTCGGCTGTAAAATAAATTATTACCAGGAAAATGTAAACGCGAA
Source organism: Chlamydomonas sp. ICE-L (assembly GCA_013435795.1). Classification (NCBI taxonomy): domain Eukaryota; kingdom Viridiplantae; phylum Chlorophyta; class Chlorophyceae; order Chlamydomonadales; family Chlamydomonadaceae; genus Chlamydomonas; species Chlamydomonas sp. ICE-L. Next base: position 11,447,219 of record JACBWV010000730.1, read on the forward strand.
CAAATCACTTTTTTCTCCTCTTCTTCTGAACGATTAAAACAGTGCAAAAAAACTATTCAAACCTATAAAAAAAGACTTGATCCAGTCTCTTCATACATTCATGGATGAGCAAAGGAAGCTTCTCTCGACCTTCAACTTCTGGATTGCACATCAGGTAATGTAGAGGAATCATTTTGCTCTCAGATTGGGAAATCAGGTATTCAGGTTCTGGTACTTTCTTCTCGAATTCAGCAAGGCTTCGTCAGTGCACTAAAAGACCACATGGTGTTCATCTCGAACTGTTCCATAATCAGAAAGGTGACACACTCGATCCTTCCAAGGAAGAATTGGACGTTTACATCTATCAGTTTCCGCTTTTAGGTAGTGGGAGGAAGTTTTAAATGTATACATATTACGCACCGCCTTCTGAGGTAAGACTCGGATTACATTACATTACATTACATTACATGTTAAAGTCTACTTGACACCGCGAGGGTGTATGAGACTCTGTGCTTTAAACAAAAAGAAAAAGCACCCACAAAGCAAAAACCCCATTACATCAGGGGTGTGTCGAGGACAAACAAACCAAACTCCCAACCACCGTTTTGGTGGCGTAGGTATTAAACCCCTTAGAGCCGGACCCAGATCTCAACCACTTACAGTGGCGGAGGTAAGAAGCTAACAAATGAGAAGTCACAAGAAGAAGAAAAAAAGGGATGATAAATTACGGTGCCACTAAGCAGTCCAGGGCTTCCTGTCTTGCTCTTCTACAAGTAGAAAGATAGTCGGCTAGGTTGCTCCAAAAAGACTTAGTGCCATTTCCATTCATAAAGGTTCTGAATGTGGAATCGCAGAATTCCACATTCCATACGGTTAAGTTGGTATCCTCATGGACATGCCTATAAATATCTGTAAACAGCTTCTGGTAGCGGAGGCGAATATCATTATAAAAAGGGCACTCAAACATATGCATTTCATCCTCAGGTTTTTGGAACCCACACATTTGACAGTGTCTCATTGAGCGAGGGATGTGTGCTCTATCTATCAGCATGTATAGCGGTGCTCTCACGCGTTTTATGACTTGGTGACTACTTATGTACTCCCTTAGAACTATCGGCTCTCCTGAGCCAGCTTCCCGTGGGACTGAGTCATCTTGAGATGACTCAGTGGCAGCTTCCTGTCACCTACGTCTCCGGTCTGATCTGTACCCTGTTAGGTTCCTGTCTACCGCCTCCTTTCACCACAGGTGCCCCTTTATGGGTCTCCTGTGTCTGTAACGTTATCCTTGTCTCCGTGTATAGATTGGTGCGTCTGTTTCGCTGCTTTAATCTACTGTCCACTCTACCGGAGTGATTTCAAGCTGATAGGTTACTGGGCTCCTCATCACTACCACTGCTTTGATAATGCAACTTCCGCGAGGGCCTCCTGCCGGCTTTGTGAAACTTACCAAACTTAATGGTGTTTCATGGGCTCGTGGGATCCGCAGTGTCATTGTGAGCAATGGATGCGACCGAATCCTCCCAACGGGGGTGAAGGTTCCTCTAGATTGGCTAGACGACTGCGCGCCAGCGGCCTCTGCTGCCGGAGAGGAGGGTCCTTCCGCCATCAAGGAAGTAACCCCCCCCGATCAATCCTCCAACTTTACGGTTCCTTCTCTCAATGTTCGACGCCTGTCCTCTGATGTTGAGGATGTCCTAATGAAGCTGTGTTGTGTACAGACACAGATCATCCGTTGTGCATCAGACCCGCAGCCTCATTGCGTCCCCTTCAATTATGATGAAGACTACTCTACTACTACTGATGATGAGGAGGACTTGAAGAGTGCTACGAGTGCTGACTTCGGTGGCGTGACCCCATCTGCTGCTGCCACTCGTGTCTTTGAGACTTCCGCTGTTTCGCCGGTGTATGAGCCTCCTGATCAGCAGATGCCTAATCGAGAGCTTTCGCCTGTGTATCAGCCTCAGCCTTCGTCGGCGCCTCCCTTTGAGCCTGTTCCCCCGGCTTACCCGGAGGTGGCAAAGCCCACTTTCTTGAAGGGCTTTGCTTCTTTTTCCTCTGCATCTGCCCCCATGGAGCGTGGCCTCCCTGGCTACCACACTCGCTCTCGCGAGGCTGCTGTTTCCTCTGCACGCACCTCTGCTGCTGGTGCCTCCCTGGAACCCCCTCCGCCTCCGCCGGTGGAGCTGCCTCCTGCCCCTGGCCCTCCTCCTATGCTATATACGCGGTCATGCGAATCTTGGGAGCATCTGCTCACTGGTGGATCTTCTCCGACTTTGAACTTGCGGGACTACCGCCTGATCAACCAGGATCGACGGGATGGTGAGTCCTTGAACCGCTCATTGTACGGTCGGATGGATATGCAGGCTACAATGGCAAATGTTAGTGTGAAGCTGAGGCATCGCCGAGTGATGGCTTTCTCTGAGCTTGGTACCAGGTGTCGTTCTTTTCTTGGTCCAGTCACTTCTGGGATTCTGTATCCCCCAGATCATGGTGTTTCCTTTGGTGGTACGAGGCGTAGTGATCACGAGAAGCTTGGTTATCAGTTTGTGCGAGTGCCTGTCCCTCGGTGTCCTGTTAGCCCAGATTTCGAGCTGCTTATGAGTGTTGCGAGGTCCATTCCTGTGATTAGGAACATAGACGACCAGCGCGCTCTTGACGCTGGTCTTGCTGCGGAGTATTTCATGGACATTCGTAGGTCCTTGGCTCCTGTCCCTTCTGCGATTGGAGCTGGGTCTAATACCCTCATTCATGGTGAGTCTCGGTTTGATCCTGCACTGTTGGGTTTCAGTGCACTGCCTCTCGAACGTCAGGAGTTCATGTGTTTAACTATGATGCTCGCGAACATGGAGGACGATATGGTCAAGGTATACCAGGACTTTGCCACCCCTCGGGATATCCTTTTGGATATCCGGAAGACGCAGTCTGATGCCCTTGCCTCTAGAGTCCCTCTCATGCGTATCGAACTTCATAATGCGCACATGGGCCCTTCTGACCGTGTCGATGATTTCTTTCGCATGGTTCGCAGTCTGTGCACTGACCTCCGCAGTGCTGGACATCCTGTCACTCAGCGCCACGCCATGGAAACCATTGTGAATGGGATCCGTTTGATCCGATTTGAATCGCTGCGGATCCAGTACGGTATGATGTTGGCTAACAGACAGACTGTAGATTACTGGTCTTGTCTAGAGGCATATCGGTCTCTCGACATTTTGAACATTGCTCTCCCCAGGTCCGACTCCAGGCATCCTGGTTGGTCCCGGGACGCTCCCCAGTTTCCTGCCAATGCTGCGTTTCAGCGTGGGCAGGGATCTGGTTCTCAGGGTTCTGGTTCCAACAAGCGACGTCTGGATTGCACTTGGGGCCCATGCCTCAGCAAGACGACCCACTCGGAGGATCGCTGTTTCACGAAGCATCCGCACCTGTGTAAGACCAAGCCTGGTGCACCGGTTACCAATCCGGTGCCCATGGCCTTGGCCCTTCCAGGTGTGCTTACTCCGCGGCAGCTGGCCTCCTTGCAGGCTCAGATTGATGGGTATGCTTTGGAAAAGAAATAGGAGGTACGCTCTGTCCTTTTCTCTTGCACTGCGAAATTTTCAAATGTCTGCAGCCCAAGCCTGTCTGAGGGTGTCTGGCATGTTGATTCTGGAGCTGGGATGTCAATCACAGGTGATATGTCTTTGTTCACTGTGTTTCATGCTTCTGAGACTGGGCCAGCAGTTAAATTTGGTGATGGTGTGGTTCAACGGTCTGTGGGTCAGGGTTCCATTGTGTTATGTAGTGATTGGTTACCAACACCAATCACTTTAACCAATGTTTCCCACACTGTCCGGTGAACCTCATGTCAGTAAATGCTGTTGCCCATGCTCACAACTGCAAGATTTCTTTTGATAGTCTTAGTTGTACTGCCACACAGGGCTCTTCTGTTCTGTGGTCTTTCCCTGCCTCCAGTGATGGTGTGTACAAGTTTGCATGTAGGCCTTGTCACACCCCTCGTGGCCGTTTGTATGGTGCTGAAAATTATCCAGCTTTTGCTCTTGATGTTGATGAGGATGGTGGAGTTGTGATCCCTACCACTCCTGAATGGTTGTGGCATAGGCGGCTGGGTCACCCTGGCTATGATGCCATGCACAACCTTGTAAGGAAGGGTTTGGTTCAGAACTTACCCCTCACTCTCCAACAGGTGCAAAGACTGTCTAAGATCCCATGTGATGCTTGTCAGAAGGCAAAGGGAAAACGTATCCCTTTTCCTAAAGAAAGCAAAACTAGGATCCGTGCCCCATTACAACGCCTTCACTTGGACATCATGGGGCCATTTAATATTAGGGGCTTGCGTGGGGAGTTTTATGTTCTGTGTCTCACTGACCAATACTCTGGCTATGCTGAGGTCTTGTGCTTGAGAACCAGGGATGAAGCTCCCTTAGCAGTTCAAACTACCATCCTCACATGGATGACTCAGCTGCATGGATTTGTTTTCAAGTGTCTTAGGTCTGACAGGGCTAAGGAATTTATAGTGAAGTGGTTCGAGGATTGGTTAGAATCGGTTGGTGCTGTGCATGAATTGTCCATGGCTTACACTGCTCAGCAGAATGCGACTGTGGAACGGTACAATGGGGTCCTTCAGAACGTAGCTAGGAGCATTCACTTGGAGTCTAAGCTCACTAAGTCCTTCTGGCCCTATGCCTTCCTCGCCGCGTGTTACCTACGCAACCGGCTGCCTAATCAGGGTGACAAGACTCCTTATGAGTTGTTCTTTGGGGTTCTACCTGATGTATCGTTATTGCGCGTGTTCGGGTGCCCATGCTATGTTACCTTAGTGAATGGGAAGAAGCGCAATAAGCTTGACGAAAGGGCGTTATCTGGTAGACTGGTTGGGTATTCTCTGGTGAGTAAGGGTTATTTTGTTTGAGTTCCGAAGTTGCGCCAGGTGGTAGAGAGTCGTGATGTGCTCTTCTATGAACAGTTTAGCTATAACTGTATCCCTGGGCTTTTTCCCTATGATGGATCTCAGTATTTTTCTCGCACCCCTGCCGCTATCATCGGTAAAGGGCTTGATACTACTGACAATGTCCTGGGCCCTTTACCAACCCCGATTGTTGACCGCTTTACTGGTCATGGGATGACGATGCGTCCCAGGCCAGGTAATGATGGTGCTGTATCGCGTGCGGCGGCATTGGGCCAGGGGGAGTCTGATGTTCCTTCAAGCTCTAATTTATTCGAATCTCAGGGGGTCGCCGGGCCTTCCTCTGCGCCACGTTTCGTCGGTGAAGTCGTAGGATTAGGACAGCCTCGGGTCATAGTGGAACCTAGTACAGGTCCACTGCCCACTAGTCGCCACCCCCCGTCCACCTATTCGGATAGCTCGCGGGAGTTGTTGATCACTTCACCCCCTGCTATACCTGGTGGTTTATACCGGACCAGGCATTGCGACGATGTGGCCGTCACAGATGATGTGAGTGATGACCTCGAACACTGGTCCGGGTCAGATACTGCGTATGGCTGGGGTTTTCCAGTGTACCCAGGCTTCGACGATTTAGAGGCAAAGGAGGCCGGCCTTGTTCAACCACGCATGAGTGCTGCGCTGGGGGCTTTATTACCGGTTACTGCTGATACTGCTGATATCCCCGCTGCCCATGTACAAGTACACTGCTTGTACGTGGGGGCTTTTATTTCTACCTCTACTGAACTCTCTTATAAAGCTGCAATGTTACCTACCAACCCAGACAGAGATCTCTGGCTGCAGGCTATGAAGGATGAGATGGCCTCCCTCCATGCTCATGGCACTTGGGTCCTCACTCCACAGCCTCCTAGGCAGAGGATTCTATCTGGCAGATGGTTATTTGTCAAGAAACATGGGGCTGATGGTTCTTTGCGTTTTAAAGCTCGTTTTGTAGTTCGTGGTTTTCTGCAACGTCCTGGGCTGGACTACCATGATGTATATGCCCCCGTCTCCTCTAAAGCAGGTCTTCGTGTGCTCCTTGCTGCCATCACTCATAGAAAAATGTTTGTGAGGCAGCTGGACATCAAGACTGCATTCTTGAATGCCAAGCTGGAACCTGGTCTGGACCTGTTCTGCTACCAGCCTGAGGGCTTTCATGAACTTGGTCCTGACAATGTTCCCCTTGTGTGCAAGCTAATTAAATCTCTTTATGGTTTGAAGCAGGCACCCAGGGCTTGGAGCAAAGATGTAAAGCAGGTTTTGGTTGCCCACGGTTTTACCATGTGCAAAGCTGAACCTGCTCTGTATTTCAGGAGGGATTCTACTGGTGGGTGGAGCTATGTCCTGACCTATGTGGATGACTTTATCTGTGCTTTTAGTGAGCTGCATAGGTATGCCTTGCTGATCAAGGCTATGGAAGCAGCTGGGTGGGAAGTCAAGGAAATGGGTGTACCTGTCCAGTTCCTTTCATTGGACATGACTTGTACACTTGATTCTGACGGCAGGTGTGTTAAGATCGACCTCTCCCAGCACTCCTACATTGTTGAGCTGGTGGAGCAGTTTGGTCTCACTGCTGCTACCTAGCCCAAGTTTTCAGTTCCCATGTCCAAGTGCACTGTCACTGATCCTCCTGGAGAACCTCTGGCCTCTAATAGCCAGTACCTCTCTCTTGTGGGGGCTTTGCTGTACCTGGCTACCTGCACAAGGCCTGATATTTCTTTTGCTGTTAGCTACCTGTCCAGGTTTTCTGCTCAACCCACTGCCCCCCTGTGGGCTGCAGCCAAGCGCTTGCTTTTGTATTTGAGAGAACATTCCCATCTGGGCCTCACTTACACTCACAGCCCTGGTTTCTCTTTTACTGTCTTTAGTGACTCATCCTTTGCTGATGATGGGTCTGACAGGAGATCTCAGACTGGCTATGCTGTGCTTGCTGGAGGCTGCCTTGTGAACTGGATGAGCAAAAGGCAACCCACTGTTGCTGTTAGCTCCAGTGAGGCTGAGTATCAGGCCCTGTCTCAGACTGCCAGGGAGGTGCAATGGTTGAAAAAGTTGAGAATTGATCTAGGGCTGCCTTGTGACCTGGTCACCATTCAAGGTGACAACTTGGGGTCCTTGAGCTGGGCCAATGACTGTCAGCTGCTCCCTCGCAACAAGCACATTGATGTCATCCATCACTATATCCAGGAGCTGGTGGAGGATGGCCAGGTGGATGTTGCCTATGTTAACACTAAGGACAACTGTGCTGACCCCTTCACCAAGCCCCTTGATCCTATGGTGTTCTGGCGTTTCATTCGCATGTTTGGAATGACTGCTTCTCCTTAAACCATTTTTTTTGGTTACATGTATTCTAGAATTTTGGTTACATGTATTCTGGAATTTTTGGTTACATTTTAAGGTTTCTTTGGTTACATTTAGAGTTTCTTTAAGTTATCATTGATTGGCATTAGGTTCCTATTCCCGGATCGGGTTTTCTATACCGTTGTTACCCGACTTTGATATTTAGTTGTCCTCTTATATCCACTTGGCATTTTTTGGTTCTTTGCCTTGCTTCATACCTTCCCTTACACCCTTCGGGTTCATTTGAAGTTTCTCTCGATTTTTTTTTTCGGAGTTCTTTGATTTTTTTTTTTTTTTTTTTAATTTGTTACATATAGTTCTATGTCACCAGTGCCATAGGTGGAGTAGTACTATTGTATGTCACCTGTGTCATAGGTGGAGTATCAGCATGTATAGCGGTGCTCTCACGCGTTTTATGACTTGGTGACTACTTATGTACTCCCTTAGAACTATCGGCTCTCCTGAGCCAGCTTCCCGTGGGACTGAGTCATCTTGAGATGACTCAGTGGCAGCTTCCTGTCACCTACGTCTCCGGTCTGATCTGTACCCTGTTAGGTTCCTGTCTACCGCCTCCTTTCACCACAGGTGCCCCTTTATGGGTCTCCTGTGTCTGTAACGTTATCCTTGTCTCCGTGTATAGATTGGTGCGTCTGTTCCGCTGCTTTAATCTACTGTCCACTCTACCGGAGTGATTTCAAGCTGATACTATCCACCACCCTCATTCTTTCTGTGTTCAGCCAATGGGAACCCATTCTAAACTGTGCTATAGAACGAATCTGATCCTGCTTATGTAAGGCGGATGTAAAGGGAATCAAGCCATTCTCATCATTGCTGTTGGCTGCGAACCATTTTTGGTATCGGAGGCGTTTAAAGCCAACCCTTCTCTCATCAGGGATGTCTCTAACTGCATTGGTGTCACTTGGGTACTTAAACCTCCATGACTCAAAAACTTCAGACATAATACCTTCGACATCGACAGCCTCCAAAATGTTGATGTTTTTACTGGATCCTAGCTTGTGGAGAGCACAACGCAAATCATGAACCCAGCCAGTGTTGGAGTCAAAAGATTCCTCAAGAGCCATTCTAATGAGATCCTCAGGTTCTTTATGTATGGTCTTGTTCCAGAAGCGCAAAGCTTGTTTAAGCCAAGCAAAACACAACGGGGTTCTACCCAGCTCTTCCATGATAATATTAGATGTAGTAGATTGGCAAACACCCAACATTTGTTTAAGTATACCTCTATGCCATTTCTCACAAGCATGGTCATTTGAGATAAGTGTGTTGTTCAGAATAGAAGGAGCCCACACCTCACAGCCAAAATTCAGGATAGGTTGTACAAGAGAATCAAACAGGTGGGTGAGAATATCAATATTGTATATCTCCATAGTATGGCATCGCCTACGGAGCATGTGGTGTGCCTTTTGGGCCTTAGTGAGCATCCTAGAAAAAGCAGCTTTTGCACGATTGCTTGAGTCACCATCCACAAAGAGGGATCCCAAGTAGATAAAAGATAACTTTGTAGAAAGTTGTGCTCCATCATAGACAAATTTGTAATCAGGATCCATGCGGGCCTCATCACAGAATTGCTTGTTGAAAACGACAATCTCAGTTTTCTTTATATTCACAGCCATCTTAGTAGCCTCACAGAAATCTCTCAGACAGTCAAGCATCGCTTGCATATCTGCCGGGGATTCTGCCATTATAGCTAGGTCATCAGCATAAAGTAACAGTTGCAGAATCTTTCCCCTAAGCTCAGCCCCTACATTTGGGAGCTTGGATTGGAGGAACGATTCAATTCTATCAATGAACAGACCGAATAGGAGTGGGGATAGGGGGTCTCCTTGTTTAACTCCTACAAGGGATGGAAAGGAGGATCCAATGTCCCCATGTAGGCGAACTTGGAAAACAACATGAATATACATGGACTTCAGAATACTGAGATAGGGGTCCTTGACTCCTAGCCTTGCTAAGCAATCCCATAGCAAGTCTCTGTTGACCCAATCATAAGCCTTCTTGAAATCAACAAAAGCCACAAAGAGTGGTTTTTTCTTTTCTCTATATTTATCTACAATATGGTTAAGAATGAATGATGCATCTGCAGTACCCCTACCACTTCTAAATCCATATTGGCCAGCGGCTCTGAGGTTGAATTCTTCTGACCAATCATCTAGTCTACGTAGCATGCAAAGGGAGAAGATCTTTCCTATGGAGTTGCTCACCGCAAGACCTCGATAGTTGTCCTTGTCATACACACTGCCTTTGGATTTGGGTACGGGTACCAAGGCAGCTGCAGCCCATTGGCTAGGGTAAGAAGTCTTCCAGATGAGATTAAACAGGTTAGTCATAGCTTGTACAAATCGGGAGTTGGCTTCATGGGAAGCAAATCTGTACCATTCTGCAGGGATACCATCTACCCCGGGGGAGGAGTTTTTCCGTAGGGATTGGAGAACAGAAAACACCTCCTTGGTGGTAAAGTCTTGACATAACCATGTTGGTGCGGCCTCTATCTGAGGTCCATCAGCTTGAGGGACAAAGTCCCTAGCATCCAGACTTGGATCAATACCTACTTGCACATCAAAGAGGTCTGCAAAATAATCAGTCCAATCATGAATTGTGATGTCTGCCGTAGTGGCCTTGTTAGGCTCACGCACGTCTTTCCAAAAACTTTTCGGATTATGCCGAAGATTCGTATGAAGGTTCTTCATGCGTGTTTCTAGCCACTTCCTCTTCTTTCTTCTGAGAATCCTCTTGTACTCCTTGTGCATAGAACCAGCCAAGTCAGAGCTAGAGCCATGTTGATGTTCTGCTTGGCTTGCTGCCTGTCTAGCACGATTGCATTCATCATCATACCATGCGTTCACGGGCCACGGGATGAGATAATTGGGCATCTCGGGTTTCCCACTCTCATCCCATGAGGAGGACAGGCAAGTCATTCATTCCAGTCATACAGCATTCTTCCTTCCTTGTGATCCCGAGCTTTAATCTCTAGGGCGTGCATCTAATGACTTGGTGCAATAGCAAAATAAAAAATGAGTGGAGAATAAGAATCTTTCCACTTTGTTGTTTTAAACTGGTTTTAGTTTAAAAGGTCCCACATCTCAATGTAAATTGGTGGCCAAAGATTCATCCTGGGAATCTTACAAGAGGTACGACGTCGCTAGGGCATGTGTAAAGAAATACGTGAGAGTGCAGTACAGCGTATAAGCATGTATTGTGTGTGATGAAAGATGATTCCTCATTTCCTGATGGTTTAAAAATGTATGGTAACGGCTAAAAAAGAAATGGTTCACAAGATGAAAGAGTCCTATGTCCAGAACCTGCTACTTTTAGCTGAAAATAATGACACTAGCATGTGAAGGACCGAAGTTGTACATACATGCACGACGAATATTGACTACACATGTCTCTGACCACACAAGGGGCTCGGTGACTCGGTGAGCACTGTGCAGGCTGATATGCAATGTTATCAAACCCCAGATACAAGTTATATGCAGCGTCACAAGCGTCGCAACAAATGGTGGAGAGTGTTCCCAACGGAGCGACAGTTGGCAACAGAAGCGAGTTAGTTACGGGACTGTTGGCTGACGTCTCAGGCTTCGTCTTGAGGGGGCGGTCGGCCTGCGGACGGTCATACGGACAACGGGGTAACCCTGCCTGGGGGCTCCTGCTCCCCAGAAGGGGGGTTCCACCAAAAATGAAACAGAAAACCTCATAAAGCCTGTTACAAGTTGGTTACAGGAAAGTATCCACCTCCACCAGTCCAGCCTCTCCAGGTACTCGAAGTAATAATTGGACGTGGGATAAACTGGTTCACCAAAATAACTCCAATGCAACTTTAGTTTGATGCACGACAAAGCAATCCATCAAAACAATTTTAGCAAAATTAACTAAAATTGCAACAGCAAATGCGCAGTAAGATCTTGCTACAGGCACTGTCTGGCTCCTGTGCTCTATGGCATTTATTTTCAGCTATGAGCAGCAGATTCTAGGCAGCTCCCTGAGCCAGCCCCTGGGCTAAGCCCCTATATTTCAGCAGTGCCAGACAGCTGGTTGTGTCAGCTTCCAAGTGCACTAGGTTTCTCTAGGTTTGACTGGATAGCCAGTCAGGAAAGCTGCCTAGAAGCTGTTGCTAGTAGATGAAAAGAAAAGCTATGCTGTGCTGTAGGGAGGGCACTGGCACGCCTGCTCGCTGTAGATCCTCCTTTAGTAGTCCTGTTGTTGTCCCATGGTGCAGAACAGTCTTGAAAAGCCCACAGGGGGAGCTGGTCCTGTTACTAGTGCTTATGCTGCCAACCGCCATGGTAGCTTTGTCCAGGTAAAGTAGCAGCCCGTTCCCTACAGCCATAAGACGGGGCTCCCTTTTTTTCCTGGAAAGCCCACTGGGGGAGCTAGTCCTGTGTCCGGTAATTCGGCTGTTGATAGCACACTGGAGTCTTTACCTGCGGCCTGAACTTCACTACGGCAGTACACAGTGTGCTTCACTACAGCACCACCGCCTGCACTGCACTACGGCAGTACACAGTGTGCTGCACCACGGCACCACGGCGCGTGCTGCACTACGGCAGTGCGGAGTGTGCTGCACCACTGGGATTATAACAAGTCCAGTCCCCACATGTCCGTCAAGCTGACAGGCTCCAGAGCTCCAGCAAAGACACAGGCACGCCTACCTGGCGTACCTCCTCCTGTTGTCCAGAGAAGACACAGGCATGCCTACCTCGCGTACCGCCTCCTGTTGTCCAGTCCCTACCAGGGTAGTTCAGGGGGAATCCAAGATCTGCATCTTGAGACACACCCAGTTCCAAGATCTGCATCTTGAGACGCACCCAGTTCCAAGATCTGCATCTTGAGTCGCACCCAGTTCCAAGATCTGCATCTTGAGTCGCACCCTGTTCTAGGATCTGTATCTAGTGTGATCCACCCCCTCCTGGGACCATATCTGCAAAGCATGTTTGCCTACTACTCCGCTGTTCTACATGAATGTCCCGAGGATGCTCATTCATACCAACTTCCCAACCTCCACATTCTGAGATGCGCCCTGTTCCAAGATCTGCATCTTGAGACCCACCCAGTTCCAAGATCTGCAACTGAGATGCAAGACAGACCCTCCAAGAACGCAACTAACATACTGAATCTGTGTCCATGAGAGGCAACGGACTCTCTAAGATCTGTGTCTTTAGATGCAAGACACAGCGTTTTGAACAATCCTGGTCCCTACCAGTTGGCATGCATGATTGCCATACGTTATTGACAGCAAGAGCCATACTACTCTACCAATGAACCTATCGTCGATCTGCTACAGATGACTGATAGGTGCATTGGTTGAGTAGTATGGTCAACCTGACACCTCAATTTGAATCCCTACAGGTGCGCTTTAGTGTTCGCATTCGCTGTCAACCGCCATGGTAGCTTTGTCTAGGTAAAGTAGCAGCCTGTTCCCTACCGCCGTAAGACAGGGCTCCCCTAATACCACGCCCCACCAGGCGTTATCATTACTTGGTCAACCTGCCACAAGTCCATCAAGCACTGGCTGCAAGCGCCTCTGGGCTCCTATGCTCTAGGGAGGGCACCGGCACACCTGCTTGCTTTAGATACTCCTTCAGTTGCTGCCTGGCAGACGTAATCATTACTTGGTCAACCTGACACAAGTCCATCAAGCACTGGCTGCAAGCGCCTCTTGGAGTTGGCAAGTGGCCGGCTGGTACTTGGAGTGCCGCCCCCTTGGGGGTCAAGTTTTAGGCCGCTTCAAGAGGGCCCTTTGGGGCCCCCTCGCCAAGCAAGTATTAGGCAGCTAAAATCAAGTGGGACCCCCCGGGGGTCCCACTTGCGAGTACCGCCCAGGTACAGGGGCCATCCAAGTACCTTTAGGGCCTATGACTCTGGGCATTAAGGTACTCCAGGTACCTTTAGGGCCTATGACTCTGGGCATTCAAGCCTTAGGCAGCTAAAGTAAAAGCTGCCTAAGGCTCGCAAGTACCGCCCAGATACAGAGGGCATTAAGGTACTTGAAGGTACCCGCGAGTATAGTATTAGGCAGCTAAAGTAAAAGAGGGCTGCCTAATACTTGGCGAGCCTTAGGCAGCTTTTATTTATTGTAGCTGCCTAAGACTTTAAGTGGGACAATAAAGCAAAGCTGCCTATGGTAATACTCGCGGGTACCTTCAAGTACCTTTACGGCCTATTCCCCTGGGCGGTACTCGCAAGTGGGCCCCTTTCAAGTACCTTTAGGGCCCCTGTATCTGGGCGGTACTCGCAAGTGGGCCCCTCCCCCTAGGGAGGGGTCCCACTTGATGCCCCCTAGGGAGGGGTCCCACTTCAAGTCTTATGCAGCTAAAGTAAAGGCTGCCCAAGACTTGCCAAGTATTAGGCAGCTTTTATTTTAGCTGCCTAATACTCGCGGGTACCGCCCAGAGGAATAGGCCCTAAAGGTACCTGGAGTACCTTAATGCCCAGAGGGCCGGTACTTGGAATGCCCAGGGGAATAGGCCATTCAACCCCCCCCCCCCCCCCCCCCCCCCCCCCCCCCCCCTAATAACCCCCCTACCCCCTTGGGGTGACCCTAAAGGGGTCGGCCCAAGGGGTTTAAGGGGGGGGGGTTATACCCTGGAAGGGGTTACTTAATTATTAAGACAATATACAAGTTATAGCTTTAGATATAAAACTATATTGCTTAGCAAGCTATTTTTGCCACGCTAAAACAACACCCCTTTATATCCCCCCCTCAGGGGCTATGCCCCAAGGGCTGAACCCTGCCCTATGGGCATTGGCCCCTTTCTGATTAGGGGGTGGTGGTCTGGGGTAAGGCCACACTCTTTAAAATAGGGCACCCTAAGCTATACGGGAGGGGGTGCCCCAGCGCAGGGCTCTCCCAGGAATTATTTTTTCGAATAAAGAGCAAAGTTAGCTTTGCAAATAAAAATTAACTGAGAAACTATTATGGCAACTAAGCTGTTTCCCAAATTTAGTCAAGGTCTAGCACAAGATCCAACTACACGTCGTATTTGGTTTGGACTAGCGGTAGCGCATGATTTCGAAAGTCATGACGGTATGACAGAAGAAAATCTATACCCAAAAAAATTTGCATCTCACTTTGGACAATTATCTATTATTTTTTATGGACATCAGGGAATTTATTCCATGTAGCTTGGCAAGGTAACTTTGAACAATGGATTACTGACCCAATTCACGTTCGTCCAATTGCTCACGCAATTTGGGATCCACACTTTGGTCAACCAGCTGTTGAAGCGTTTACAAGAGGTGGAGCTTCAGGTCCAGTAAATATTGCAACATCAGGTGTTTACCAATGGCGGTATACTATTGGTATGAGAACAAACCAAGATCTTTATACTGGATCTGTTTTCCTAGGTTTAGTTTCAGCTCTTTTCTTATTTGCTGGTTGGCTTCACTTACAACCAAATTTCCAACCATCATTATCTTGGTTTAAAGATGCTGAATCTCGTTTAAACCACCACTTATCTGGTCTTTTTGGCGTAAGCTCACTTGCTTGGACAGGTCATTTAGTACATGTAGCAATCCCAGAATCACGTGGTGAACACGTTCGTTGGGATAACTTCCTTTCTGTATTACCTCACCCTGCGGGATTAACTCCATTCTTTACTGGTAACTGGGCTGTTTATGCTCAAAACCCAGATACTGGAAATCATATTTTCTCAACTTCTGAAGGTTCAGGAACAGCTATTTTAACTTTCTTAGGTGGTTTCCACCCTCAAACTCAAAGTTGATGGTTATCTGATATGGCTCACCACCATTTAGCTATTGCTGTTGTCTTTATTGTAGCAGGTCACATGTACCGTACAAACTTTGGTATTGGTTACAGATTAAAAGCAATTCTTGAGGCTCACACTCCTCCTGCTGGTGGACTTGGTTCTGGACACTCTGGGTTATATGACACAGTTAACAACTCTTTACACTTCCAATTAGGTCTAGCATTAGCATCTGGTGGTACAATTACATCATTAGTTGCACAACACATTTACTCATTAAGCCCATATGCATTCCTTTCAAGTGATTTCACAGCTCAAGCAGCACTTTATACTCACCACCAATATATTGCTGGGGTTAGGAAGGAAATGCCCTTACTAAGTGCTCTTTAAAATAAGGGTGGGCCAGAGAGTGTTTAAAGCCACATACCGGATATAAAATGCAAATTACACTTAAACATAATACTATAGCTTTAGCTATTATATTAAGCTGTCTTATGGGCAATAACCCCAGCGCAATAGGTTCGGATCCCTTGGACTTGGAGTGGCCCTCTTATCTAATACATTTATTTATATAATCACCAAGTAAATTATACGAATCCACTTGGTGTGAGGTCATAAAACCTCTCATTATTAGTAATCGCCTGTTTGTTCATCCTGCCTAAATAAGCTGCTACTGTAATATTTATCTGGATAAAGGCATGACTGATGCTACTGCTAGCCCCTTCAGGGTTAGCAGGTGTGCCCCTAGGCAAAGGTCCTGTGCTTGGTAGAACCTCTGGGGCTAATAGCACCTATGGTTCAGGTAATTGGATTCTTATGAGTTTCAGTTCGCATCAACAATCTCAGGACTCGCTAAACATATGCTTTACATACTTTAAAGTACCTTTCTTTAAAGTACCTTCAAGTGGGACCCCTCCCTACCCTAGGGGGCCCTAAGGGAAGGGGCCCACTTGCCAAGTATTAGGCAGCTAAAATAAAAGAAATCAAAGCTGCCTAATACTCGCGGGTACCTTCAAGTACCTTTCAAGTACCTTTATGGCCCCTGTATCTGGGCGGTACTCGCAAGTGGGCCCCTCCCCTTACCCTAGGGAGGGGTCCCACTTGGTGGCCCTCTGGGCGGTACTTGCGAGCCTTAGGCAGCTTTTAGCTGCCTAAGACTTGAATGCCCCCCCTTTGGGGGGGTTAGCTAGTCCGCCTATTTATATGGGCGTACTAGCTTACCCAGAGTCATAGGCCATTTAGGTACCTGGAGTACCTTCAAGTCTTAGGCAGCTAAAGGAAAAGCTGCCCAAGACTTGCGAGTACCTTGGGCGGTACTCGCAAGTGGGCCCCTCCCCCGAACCTATTGCTCTAGGGAGGGCACCGGCACACCTGCTTGCTTTAGATACTCCTTCAGTTGCTGCCTGGCAGACGTAATCATTACTTGGTCAACCTGACACAAGTCCATCAAGCACTGGCTGCAAGCGCCTCTGGGCTCCTACGCTCCATGGAGGGCACAGGCACGCCCGCTTGTCTTAGATCCTCCTTCAGTTGCTTCCTTGCACCCTCAGGAGCATGTTCAAACGAAACGACCAGCAGGCTCGCAATTCCTTGGGTGCAAGAGCTCAGCTTGGGTCGGATTTGGGCCAGCATGGCCTCGTAGAACTTCTTGTCCTTGACCCCCTGCTGGCCCAACGCCTTGACTAGCTTGGCTACGTAGAAGGGCTGCAGGTCGGCAGCACAAGCCAGTGCCCGGGCAGCTGCAGCAGAAGCGAGCTCAGGTGTCATGGGTGGGCCGACGCGGCGAAGAGATTGGGCGAGGAGGGCTAGTGACTTGCCATCAAAGGTCGGCATGCAAACAACGGCTTGGGCCGTTATGGCCGCAACCAGATCGGGGGAGGAGAACCGCAGGACTGACAACGCTGCAGCAACGTTGGCTAGATGCTTGGGGCCCACCTCGCCCATGTGGGCGAGGAGATGCACTGAGCTAGCCTCTAAGAAAGGAGTGTGCCGTTCCTGGACTCTAGACAAGCTGTGTAGCATCGCAGTCAAGTTTTTCACACCCATGCTGCTGATCCTGGGAGTGGTGAAGTCACATAGGCGCTGCCAGAAGACTGGGTTGCTGAACTCCTGTGAACCGAAACCGTAAAAGATGTCCTTCAATGAATCCTCTGCAGCCAGCTCTAACCGCTGGCATTTGTCTTGGATCAAGACGGCAGCTAAGGCCAACAGGGACTCCTCCTTGAGTTTGTGGTTGCTGTTGTTCAGACCACGCACGACCAGTGACGCCTGCCAGGCTGTCAGCCTGGGGGCTCGGGAGGCAGCTAGACGCTCCAGCTCAGCAGCTACCTTAGCCACATGCCTGGTCAAGCTCTTATCTAATTGGTACAGCTGCTCCAGCCTAAGTGCTGCCAGAGCTATGTGTGAGGGTGAAATCTTCTTCCTGCATTCGAACAGGATGTCGTCCAGCTGGACGACAGTCTCCGCCTGGCGGATGAGGCGAGAGATATGGCCGCCTCGGAACGTTGACATCTCCTCTACCACCTCAGGCCGCGGGCCAGGCATTCCGTTCCTGCCTGCCAGGGAGGCCCACGAAGAGGCTGATGTTGAGATCTCACGAAATGAGGACATCTCCCCTGCCACATCAGGCCGGGTATTAGGCAGGCCAGAGCGTCCTGCTAGGGGTGCCAATGAGGAGGCTGATGTTAATATGTTGTGGAGCGGCCTTGTCTTGGGTAAACAATGGCTTGTCTATGCCAGTGCAATGGATGAATGAATGAATGTGGACTTCTCCCCTACCACCTAAGGCGAAGGACCAAGCAGGCCAGTGCGTCCTGCTTGGGTGCCAATGGGGAGGCTGGTGTTAATATGTTGTGGAGCGGGCTTGTCTTGGGTCAACTATGACCTGCCTAAGACAATGTAATGGATGAATGGATGCGTGTATGCATGAATGCATGAATGAGTGAATGAATGATATGAATGTAGACTTCTTCCTTGCCACCTAAGGCTGGGTACAAGGCAGGGCAGAGAATCCAGGTAAGGGTGCCAATGGGGAGGCTGATGTTAATATGATGTGGAGCGGGCTTGTCTTGGGTCAAATATCACCTGTCTATGACAATGTCATGGATGAAAGAATGGATGGATGGATGGTTGGATGAATGAATGAATGGATGAATGAATGATTTGAATGAATTTGAACTTTTCTCTGCCAACCCCGGCAGGTTACCAGGTAGGCCACAGCGTCCTGCTAGGCGTGCCAATGGGGAGGCTGATGTTAATTTGTTGTGGAGCGGGCTTGTCTTGAGTCAACTATGGCCTGTGTACGACAATGTATTGAATACTATGAATGAATGAATAATTGTGGACACATCAGGCGAGCGTCCAGGCAGGGTAGAGCGTCCTGCCAGGGGTGCCGATGGGGAGGCTGATTTAAATGTGTTGTGGAGCGGGGTTGTCTTGGGTCAACTTTGACCTGTCTATGACAATGTAATGAATGAATGACTGACTGACTGAATGGATGGATGATTGAATGAATGGATGAATGGATGCATGGATGCATGGATGAATGGATGAATGAATGAATGAATGATGAATGATATGAATGCATGTGGACTTCTCCCCTCCCACCTCGGTCCAGGTATCAGGCAGGCCAGAGTGTCCTGCACGGGGAGGCTGGTGATAATATGTTGTGGAGGGGTTTAGTCTTGGGTCAAGTATAGCCTGTTCGTGACAATGTAATGGATGAATGAATGGATGAATGAATGAATGAATGAATGAATGAATGAATGAATGAATGGATGAATGAATGAATGGATGAATGAATGAATGAATGAATGTATGAATGAATGGTATGCATGAATGGATGGTATGTATAAATGGATGGTATGAATGAATGAATGAATGAATGAATGAATGAATGAGTGATATGATGGAATTAAATTGGACTTCTCCCCTGCCACCTCAGGCTAAGGACCAGGCAGGCCAGAGCATCCTGCTAGGGTGCCAATGGGGAGGCTGGTGTTAATATGTTGTGGAGCGGGCTTGTCTTGGGTCAACTATGGCCTGTCTAGAGCAATTGAATGAATGAATGAATGAATGAATGAATGAATGAATGAATGAATGAATGAATGAATGAATGAATGGATGGACGAATGCATGAATGAATGAATGAATGAATGGATGAATGAATGAATGAATGGATGAATGAATGGATGAATGAATGGATGAATGTATGCATGGATGGATGAATGAATAATTGGATGAATGATATGAATGAATGGATGAATGATATGAATGAATGGATGAATGATATGAATGAATTATTGATACGAATGAATGTGGACTTCTCCTGGCCACCTAGGGCCGGGTACTAGGCAGGCCAGAGCGCCCAGCTAGGGGTGCCAATGGGGAGGCTGATGTTAATATGTTGTGGAGCGGGCTAATCTTGGGCATTCTATGACCTGCCTATGACAATGATATGAACGGATTCGGGCTTCTCCCAGCCACCTCAGGCGCAGGACCAGGCAGGCCAGAGCGTCTAGCTAGGGATGCCCACGGGGAGGGTGATGTTAATATGTTGTGGAGTAGGCTTGCCTTGGGTCAACTATGACCTGTTTATGAAAATGTAATGAATGCATGTGGACTTCTCCCCAGCCACATCAGGCGCAGGACCAGGCAGGCCAGAGCGTCTAGCTAAGGATGCCCATGGGAAGGGCGATGTTAATATGTTGTGGACCGGGCTTGTTTTGGGTTAACTATGGCCTGTCTATGGCAATAGTTGTCTATGGCAATGTAATGGATGAATGAATGAATGCATGCATGAATGAATGAATGAATAATATGAATGCATGTGGACTTCTCCCCTAGCACCTCAGGCGAAGGACCAGGCAGGCCAGAGCATCCTGCTAGGAACGCCAATGGGGAGGCTGATGTTAATATGTTGTGGAGCGGGCTTGTCTTGGGTCAACTATAACCTGTCTACGACAATGCAATGAATGAACACATGGATGAATGCATGAATTAATGAATGGATGAATGGATGAATACGTACATTAAATTGTCACAAAATGACTACTCATAATCTGCATAGCCTGGGCATGGCTTAAAACTGCCTGGACATACATGGTCGCATTATGTACTTGAGAGTGTGTTGCAGTTCTGCCTGAACTGCATAGGTTTACTCTGCCTGCAGAGGGTAAGCAGCCTGCTGATGGTTGAGCATGTGCTGAATCCAAATCCAAGTTATAATCTTCACAGTCTAATGAGTTAGAATTGGCTAATATACTTGTATAATGGTGTACAATGATGTACAATGTTACAATGCATAATGTACCTGCTGGGATCAAACCTGAAGGTGTTGAGATAAGGCTTGAAGATGACCGTGGCTGTAGCTGTTGCGGTGGCACATGAGTGTGCAGGAGGGAGGTAGCTGTCCACCTGCCACCTGCCAACAGATCAGACGTCGACGTTGCCAGTTGCTGGGACGAGCAGGCTGTGGCCCATTGATCTTGCGATCGCACAAGGCTTGCAGCTAAACTAATCACACGTCTACGCATCTAGGAGTGGCTAGTGGCTATCGAACTCGCAGCTGAGGGGCGTGGGCCCGTCAAAAGGGATGAGAGGACGAAATCGCCGACAGACGTGGCTTGGCGGTGTGTTAATGCGTCTTCGTGCTTACACCCTTCTGATTACTTAATGCAGTCAGGAGTGCAGTACAGTAGTGATTCTACCCAGGATAACTCCGCCCGCAGAAAGAGAGAAAAAAAGGGATGCACAATTGGCGTGGCTCAAGGAACGGGACAACAGAAGATGGGAAGTCTGAAGGCAGATGGAGCTTGTAATCACGCGATGGGTACATGGAGGGTGGGGTGTAGTGGACAAAGTGGCGACCATGTTTGGCGTGGTTTCGTGAGCTTGTATGGACCAATGTATCTGTATCCGGTACAGTTGCAGCTCTGGCAGCCTCTGCTGCGACTTATGCGCTGTCGCCACCGCCTCCGTCTCTCTTTCTCATCACGTATTGACATCCCGGTGCGTATTTGTGGAATTGTTTGCGGCCGCCATCGCCTCCTGCCACGCCCCCTGTGACGATTTTTACCCACCCTGCTTCTTTCTTTCCCTTGCACAGTCAAAATGTCCAGCGCTCTTGTATGGCACTGCATCCGTGATGGTAACTCCTTCATGAAGAAGACTCACAATGGTGAAATCTTCTCCACCGAGGCCGGAAACTTGTTC
Source organism: Chlamydomonas sp. ICE-L (assembly GCA_013435795.1). Lineage (NCBI taxonomy): Eukaryota > Viridiplantae > Chlorophyta > Chlorophyceae > Chlamydomonadales > Chlamydomonadaceae > Chlamydomonas > Chlamydomonas sp. ICE-L. The sequence continues at coordinate 11,468,405 of JACBWV010000730.1, forward strand.
AACAAGCACAGCTACAAGTACTCAGGTAATATTTGCGCACTGTATCCAGCTTCCTTAAGCCATGCCGACTTGGCCTATCGCTTTCTCTCAATGGGTCTCCGCCTGAGTATCTCGGAATTTGGGCCGGAAAGGGATCGAAGAAAGCTAGGCAAGAAGTATACGAAGTCGGGAAGGAAAGATTAGACTCCTCAGGCTGCTGCAATAGATATAGAAGCAATCGAGTGCAGCCGGACCAAATTTATCCCTTGTCGGCAATTAACTGGTCCCTGGGTCTGTTCTGTCGCTACTGGGATCTGGGGGTATTGCGGGGTCATGGAGAACATTGTCTAGGTGATGATGGTCGGAAGGCCCTCTTGTCGAGTGTCAACACTGGCCTTTCTATGCCAGTGAACAAAAGAAGAAATAGAAGAATGTTAACTCTCCTGGTCTGAAATCCCTCCCCCCCTCCCCCTCCCCTCTACCCCTCCAACCCCACCTGCTCACTCACTCCCTTCCCTGCCCTCCTCAGGCATTTGCAACGGCAAGACTGTTGACCTCCAGCCAGCAGGCGATGTTATCTCCATGACCGTTCGCAAGGGTTCCAAGACCGCCAACCAGCCCAAGAAGGCCACGCAGTCTTACACCATCAAGAAGGGAGCTCGCAGGACGATCGGATCCATCAGCAAGCAGGTGTCCAGCTACAGGCCTGATCTCACCGTAAGTTCACGCTCAAGGACAGGGTGGGGTGGGGTCGCTGGCGAGTGTTGGTGTGCATGGGCGTGTTGTGATAGTGTGGGTGGGGTCTGGGGGTGGGGTGAGGGGTACAGCATAACACCATCAAGAAGGGATCTTGCAGGGCCATTGGCAAGCAGGTGTCCAGCTACAGGCTGATTGCAATTAAGTTCCCACAGAGGGACAGGGTGCAGTGGGGTCACTGGTGTGCGTGTGAGCGCATGGCCATCGGATCCATTGGCAAGTAGGTGTCCACCTCGAGGCCTGATCGCAACTGGAGCTCATGCAGAGCGACAGGGTGCAGTAGGGTCACTGGTGTGTGTGCGTGTGAGCGCAGGGCCATTGGATCCATTGGCAAGCAGGTGTCCAACTACACGCCTGATCTCACCTTAAGCTCACACAAAGTGACAGGGTGCAGTTGGGCAAATGGTGTGAGTACGTGCGCGAGTGAGCGCTTTGCCATTGGATCCATTGGCAAGCAGGTGTCCGACTACAAGCCTGACAGCAACTCGATCTCGTGCAGAAAAGCAGTGTGTTTTTGTGTGTGAGAGCGAGTTGTGATCGTGTATGGAGGGGATTGGCGGATGGGGGTGGAGTATGTCATCACTCCATCAATCAATGACCAGTCGGCATGACTGAAGGAAATGATTCAGGTGGGATGAGGTGGGTGAGGTGTGGCGTCTCATGGGTCACACACAAGTCCCTGTACGCCCACACGCGCATGCACACACGGGAGAAATCACGTACAGACAAACACACTAATCCCAAGACGCACGTGCACACGCGGTACAGACACACACATACTGCTCATCATCAGTTGACTAACACACTAATCCACACATGCACATGCGGTACAGGCACACACATGCGGCTCGTCATCAATTGATTAACACACTAATCCACACATGCACATGCGGTTCAGACACACATGCTTCTCATCATCAATTGATTAACACACTAATCCACACATGCACGTGCGGTTCAGACACACATGCTGCTCGTCATTAATTGATTGACACACTAATCCACACATGCACATGCGGTTCAGACACACATGCTGCTCATCATCAATTGACTCGGCTGCTTGTGTTCACACCTGCATCACATGGCTCTGATAACTTGGGTGATCATCAGAACTGCATACCTTCCGGTAGCAACTGCAGTGCATACTAAACGATAATCAAGTTGGGCCAATGATCTGGGAGGTCGGTAAATAATATTTCTGGGAAAAGGTCTTGTGTGGTTGGTTTATCTGTCCCCCCCCTGCGCCTCTCTATTCCCCCTCCCTCCCCCCCCCCCCCCCCCCCCCCATGCATGCATGGCGCCCCCTCCTATCAATTTCTTCTGCTTCTGGCTACCATAAGATATACATAAACCACCCATGTTTTCTTTGTTGCAGGGTGCCGCCAAGGCCCGCATTGCAGCCATTGCCAAGAGCCTGCGTGTGAAGAAGGCCCTGGCCAAGTAAATTATCAACTCTTAGCAGTGTAATTCGCATGGACGTTTAATCAGTTCTGTCTCCTCCCCCTTTTTTGTATTGAACATAGAACTTGGTTCCATGGCATGTGTATCGAAAGGATTGTCATCGAAGTAAATGAGACCCCGTACGCAAAATAGCCAGTGCTTTTCTTTTCGGCTACTAGCAGCAGCTTCCAGGCAGCTCCCTGCCTTATCCAATGGGCTCTGCGCAGACATTTCAGCAAGTGTAGCTTTATGGAATGGCAGCGTCCAGGTGCATTAGACTGTTAGGTTTGGCTGGATAGGGAGGTAGGGGAGTTGCCTAGAAGTATGGCTCGTGGCTGAAAAGAAAAACACTGAAAACAGTGTCCCCTGTTTACACCACATGGTGGCGAGCCTTTCTCTCTTAATCCTCAGTGCTGCTATAGTAGGTTAGTGTGTTTCTGGCGGAACCCCCCCCCCTCTTTCTGGGAGGCGTGAGCCCTCAGTGTCATAGTCCGTCCGACAAGGAACCTTGGACCTGCCATTAACCCTGGCTTGGGTCTGCTGCACTCGATTCCGGTGCCCCCTTCCGCTCCCATAGCCATCACTCTCCGCCAATCTTCGCAAGCGACACATGACTAGTAACTTGAACTTCATTACATGGCTCCATCCTTGATGGCTGCTGGCGTTTTTGGCAGTATCCCCAATCAAAATCAGAGCATTGTTATTACAAAAGATTGTTCTTCACAGAAACCAAAGCATGACGTTTTATACATACTCGGCATGTACAAGAGACAGAGTGTGCTTGACAGATTGCAGGGTATAGTCAACAGGAGATAAGAGGTGTCAAGGAAAGATCAAAGAAACCAAAGCAGCTTCACTTGTGCTAAGACCTAGGATACATTCCCAATAAAACTATTATCAGTATGCGGGAAACATGCGGCTCTGCTCATGGGTGCTTGCCAGGCTCACTGATCAGAGAGTCTAGGGGGTGCATTCTACAGCAACACAATATAGTATTGGAGGTCTCAGAGAGACAGGGTGTGCTGAACCAACCGAAGGGCACATCAAAGTCCTATGGTGAAGTTCTGAGACAAATGTTTTCAAAAAACTACGTGTCATGAGCCCAAATCTACGTTGACAACCTAACTGCCCCTCCAAAACTGTGTTTGAGACGTTGAAGCAGTGTTCAGAGAGACATAGCGTGCTAAACCTAGAGCAGGGATCAAATGTCTACATCACATGGGGGGCGGGGTTGTTCAGGTTCTGGTAACCAGCAGACAACGTGCTTAAGGAGAATGCCCTAAAGTCCATAACAAACATACATTCAAATGATCAAACAACAGGAAGACAGGAAACGGTAACAAAAACAGACACGATGCAAATGCATAGGCCTAGGCAAAGATGCAACCTAAGAGGTGCTCGAGTGAGAGTATACTAGTAAAGGTTCCTACCCAGGGTTGTCCAGGAGGACCCCCAGCTCTGCGTCCCGAGACGCAACCAATTTTACAGCTTGCGTCCCGAGACGCAACCAATTTCATAGCCTGCGTCCTGAGACGCAACTGACCCGCAACCGATCCATAACCGATGAACCGACCCATAGCTTGCTGCAACGCAACCAACCCACCCGGAACCTTCGACGTTGTGCCTGGGACGGAGGACGCAGCATCTTGTACAACCCTGATGAGGGTATGACGGAGAAATCAATGAAAACAAACTTGAACCTGGTTATACCGTACCTCCAGCCAGCAATTTAGCTGCACGCCGTCTTCGGCAGTAAAATAAATTACCAGGGGAATACCGTAAACCAAAGCACAGCGTGCCACGCGCCAGGATATCCAAGGTCTACCTTTGTGATAGTCAACATACTCACCTACCGGTATTCACCCACCCATACCCACCCATCCATACCCATCCATACCACCCGTGCACCCATACTCACCCATTCACCCACCCATACTCACCCACCAACATTATCCACCCATTAAGCCCCCAATACTCCCACCCGGGTATTAAGTGGTGCCAATGAATTGCCCGTGTCGACACAATCTCAATTGTGGTCTCAGGATGTCATTTGGAGGTGTGAGTAAAAAAGGTAGCATAAAACCTTAGGAGGGCTGACCCCCCCCCCCCCCCCCCCCCCCGCAAATGAGGTGCACAGAATGACCTGGAAATTGCCCAAAACATCGCCATGAATCATGCCATTACAGCCCCATTCTCAGAAAAATGATCGGGATGAGTAAATAAGTCGAGGCCTGGGCACCTCCTGGTGGGCAGTATGACTCCCCCAGCCAGTCCCTACGGGACTGCTGAAGATCACTCTTCAGTCCCTATTATGATGCGGTTTTGCCCCCCCCCCCCCCCCCTGAACGGTTAGATTTTCCAGGGGAACCGAGCCCTTGTGCGACACCCCATGAACATGGAGGGAGCGCAGTAGAGGAGGGAGCGTGGAGGTGAGGGCGCCAAGGAACAGACGAGCGGTGTCGATTGAGGAGACGGTGGTGCCGTTAGAGCCGAGAAGAGTGATGTGAGGAGTGTTTTGGGCGATGGCCATCGTCGATGGTCGGGGTGTAGCTAGATTGCGGGACGCGGATTGTGTACATCGGATGCTACCGCGGAGCTACCGGCTGCCCTAGTAGTACTTTTTGGCTACTTCAGACCTACAGCGTGGAAGGGCTTTCGCCACCCATGGGAGGACCCACGCAGGCGCGCCTGCACTGTCAGCACCCTACCCACCCTACCGTTGCTACCGCGAAGGATAAGCATAAATACACCCGCACCGCGCCCCATTTAATTCATTCATTATTCATCCATTCATCCGCTGATCTGCTTTCGACACTAGCAACCAGACTTGTCTCTTACTACGGCAAGCCCCCGGATTCCTCTTCAACTCGGTCGCTGGCCTTTCTTTTTTACCCATTCTGCCCCTTATTTCATCTGCCATTGATACTGGGAGATCGTTCCTTAACGATAGCCAGAAGGGCGCGACGAGCTTGAGTAGGCGCGCGTGGTTCACCACAGAGCGCGCAACAAGTGTGGATCTGGCAAAAACAGACTCAGCAACGAAAGTTTTGTTTCGAGAATGGCTTCACCAGTAAGCTTCACCGTCATCACCTGCCTGCCTGCCTGCCTACCTGCCTGCCCCGTCCTGCCTGCTTGTCCGCCGTCTTCCTGCACCTACGCGCACGCCCATACATGTCTTGTAATAAACGAGCGCAGATTCCCACCCAGACGTACGTTCTTTCTTTCCCTCGTCGTAAGCGAATATCTAGGCTACATCCGATACCTCTAATATGAGAAGCGAATGTCCTCCCTCCCCATGACACACCTCCCTTGCACCTCACCTATGGCTTACACACTTCCAGCCCATTTCCCCCTGCGAAGGATACCCCCATCCCACCCCAACCCACCCACACCCTCACCCACCCATCCAGCTTGATTTACCCCTGCCCTTGCTCACTGCCTCCTGCCCCTCCCACAGGTGTCCTTCACCAACAAGCGGATGCTCAGCCTCTGCCTAGGTTTGATCCTCGCCTCGGTGGCATGCCCTAGCTACACTTATGCACAGGGCGGGGACACCTCCACCGTGCCTGAGTTTCAGGAACCCATGGAGCTGGAGCTCCCACCTGAGAAGATGTACACAGCTGCTAACGCCCCTGCTGGCTCCGAGCCTGACATTCAGCTGACTGGACGCTTTGTGTCAACCTCTGCCCACAACACCCTGGACTACTCCCTCCTCCTAAGTGGGTGCTCTCCCCCATGCAGTCTTACCACTAGGGGTCGGCTATGTTATATAATATTAGCGAATACATAATATTATATAATATTCTATATTATTAGTCGGAGGAGCCGTCTCACTAGAATTTCAAATTTATTTGAAAAACTAATACTATTGTGACACTGTAATAATATTAGTTAATATTAGTTTTCCAAACACTAATATTAGTTGCCGCTCCCTACTTACCACTAGCACGTTTTTTGTGCGACGCGCCCCCATTCTGTCGGTGCATGGCGAAGCATGGATCCGGCTAAACTAGTCAGGAATGCCCCCCCCCCCACCCCCCCCACCCCCCCCCCCCCCCGAACCCTCCGCGATTCGCGCTCCGGGGGGTTCGGGGGGCACAGCGTCCCACTGGGGGCGCACTGGGTCGGTCAATTTGCGTGCCTTCCTCACACCCACCACCACCACCACCACCACTAGTCCCTGCATCTCACCCACTCCCTGCATCCCTGAACTCCTTTCATAGGCGATGGCTCAGGCACTGTCGTGGTGCTTCCTCGGAGGCCCCTCTATCCCCTCCCTGATGGCAGTGATGAGGAAGGAGCGCCTGTTGGCCTCGGAGACCTTATCGACCTGCCCTGTACCTTCCTCACACCCACCGCATCTGGAAACGATGTACTGTACTGCTCTGGCATGGGTCTGGCAGTCTTTGTGGAGGGTCCTGTCCAGGCCCCCACCAAGGTATCCGCAACTGGAGAGACGACAACCAACTATGATATCAAGATGCTTGTCGCTGTGCACACGGCCTCCAGTTGCAGTGGCGTCCAGCAGAGCCTATCGCTCTCTGCCATGCGCGCCAAATACGTCCAGGTGTCAGAACAGGTGAAAACTTGCTGTATGGCACACACACATACACACACACACACACACACACATACATACACACACCTCTCACACACACGCACACACACACCTCACACATACCCCCCCCCCCCCCCCCCACCCCACCCCACACACACACACCACACACCCACCACACACACCCACACCACACTCATCCCCACCCCACCCACCCACCCACCCACCCACACCCACACCCACACCTGTCACAAACACACACACAACCCCTCTCACACACACACATACACACACTCCAGGCTGACACACATGCTCATACGGCTCCATGAGAATGCCCCAGGGGGACCTCGACGTCATCAGCATCGCCTTCAATGACTGTGCCGCTTACGCTAACTGTGACTACCTCACTCTCTTACACACACACACACACACCTCGCACACACACCTCACACACACGCACACCTCCTCCTCCCCCCCCCCACCCCCCCACCCACCCACCCACATACACCCACCCACCCACCCACACACACACACACACTCCACACACACCAGGTGAACACACGCTCCTACGGCGCCATGAGAATGCCTCGATGGGACCTCGACGTCATAGGCATCACCTTCAATGACTGTTCCGCTTACGCTAACTGTGACTACCTCACTCACACACACACACACACACACACACACTCCAGGTGAACACATGCTCCTACGGCTCCATGAGAATGCCCGAGGCGAACCTCAACGTCTTCGGCATCACCTTCAATGACTGTGCCGCTTACACTAACTACGACTACCTCACACACACACACCTCTCTCTCTCACACACACACACCTCGCACCCACACTTCACACACCCACACACACACCTCCCCCCCACACACACCCACACACATACACACACACCTCTCTCACACACACACACCACACAAACTCCAGGTGAACACATGCTCCTACGGTTCCATGAGAATGCAAGAGGCGAACCTCAACGTCATCGGCATCACCTTCAATGACTGTGCCGCTTACACTTACTACGACTACCTCACACACACACACCTCTCTCTCTCACACACACACACACCTCGCACCCACACTTCACACACCCACACACACACCTCCCTCCCACCCACACCCACACACATACACACACACCTCACACACACACACCACACACACTCCAGGTGAACACATGCTCCTACGGCTCCATGAGAATGCCCCGGGCGAACCTTAACGTCATCGGTATCACCTTCAATGACTGTGCCGCTTACACTAACTGTGACTAACTCACTTACACACTCACACACACACACTCCAGGTGAACACACACACCTCACACACACACCTCTCTCTCTCTCTCTCACACACGCACACACCTCGCACCCACACTTCACACACCCACACACACACCTCCCCCCCCCCCCCCCCACACACACACCCACACACATACACACACCTCTCTCACACACACACACACACCACACACACTCCAGGTGAACACATGCTCCTACGGCTCCATGAGAATGCCCCAGGCGAACCTCAACGTCATCGGTATCACCTTCAATGACTGTGCCGCTTACACTAACTGTGACTACCGGGCCCTTGCCTCCAGCTCTTGGACAGCTGTCAGGGCTCAGCTGGGGGGTGAACCCCAAAACACCTACACCCACTGGAGTATCGTCCTTCCCTCAGGCACGGCTTTTGTATGCTTTTTTGGGCGGAGCCCCCTCTTCAAGGGGGCGGGAGCCCCTATGTTTACCCATTTGTCTGTTTGTCCGACCGAAAAAAAACAAAAATTGAAGCCCGACACGTCAGCCAACGGTCGAGTAACTAACTCGCTTCGGTCAGCTCCATCGTTGCCACCTTTTGTTCCGTTGCCAACACACTTCGCCAATTTTCCACTTCGCTTGGGACGCTGCATAGGACTTATCTCTCCCATTTTAATGATTTTTTGCTGTTCTAAAACGAGAACAAGGCTAAACACCAACACCCACTGGAGTACCATCTTCCCCTAAACATCCTTTGACAAGGATGTTCTATGCTTTTCTCTCTCCCATTTAAATGATTTTTTGCTGTTCTAAAACGAGAACAAGGCTAAACACCAACACCCACTGGAGTACCATCTTCCCCTTGTTTTTAATGAATTGTTCTCTCCCGTTTGTATTGTTGTTTTGCTATTATAAATACAAAAACATTTATTTTTTGTTCTGTTGAAACCAGTTTAAAAGCTTATTAGAAGTACGACTTTTGTTTTCAGGTATTGCAGATTTTATAACCATCTGCAATGAATCCAGCTAATCAAGGATTGTCATCCTTCCCACAGGCTTGGCTTGTGATAACCTATGGTCAGGTATTTAGAACAGGCCATGAACCACCACCACCACAACTCCTCCACCACCACCACACCACCACCACAACCACACCACCACCACCACCGCCACCGCCACACCATCACAACACCATCATCCAAACTCCACACCACACCACACCACACCACACCACACCACACCACACCACACCACACCACACCACACCACCATCCTTCCCACAGGCTCGGCTTGTGATACCCAATGGTCAGCCTTAGCATATGTTGGCATGGGCTATGACACATATTTGGGAAGGCCTGCCACTACGTGGTATACCCCTGGCTGGTATGGAGCACAGCGGGTGGCAACCATCATGCAGGTGGGGTGCTAGTGGGTGTGGGTGTGTGTGGGGTGATGTGGGTGTGGGTGTGTGGGGGGTGATGTGGGTGAGTGTGTGTGGGGTGGGGTGGGGGGTGATGTGGGTGTGGGTGTGGCTAGTTTGGAGCACAGAGCGTGGCAACCATCATGCAAGCAGGGGGCTGGGCTTTTCTGTTCGGTATTTGTTTTCCGGTATTGGGGACTTCTCTTTTCTATATTTAGGTTTCTGAGCAGCTTCTAGGCAGCCCCCAGGGTCAGCAGCTGTGCAACACCCAAATATGTCTGAGCAGCTTCTAGGCAGCTCCCAGGGCAAGCAACTGTGCAGCACCCAAACATTTCAGTAGTTCTGTACATCTGAGAGAGTCAGCTTCAAGGTGCCCCAGGTTGTGAGCGGTTAGGCTGAATAGCTGGACATGGGAGCTGCCTAGAAGCTAAATTGTCTAATCTAATCATAACCACCATCATGAAGGAGGATCTCCTCATCACCACCCACCAAACCACCGAACCAATACCGACCAAACCACCACCGAACGATCAAACCAAGACACACCAAACAACCAAAACACCACTCACCGAACCACCACCCACCACCCACCAGACCACCACCCACCAGACCACCACCCACCAGACCACCACCCACCTGACCACCACCCACCAGACCAACACCCACCTGACCAACACCCACCTGACCAACGCCCACCTGACCAACACCCACCTGACCAACACCCACCAGACCAGCACCCACCTGACCAACACCCACCTGACCAACACCCACCAGACCAACACCCACCTGACCAACACCCACCAGACCAACACCCACCTGACCAACGCCCACCTGACCAACACCCACCTGACCAACACCCACCAGACCAACACCCACCTGACCAACACCCACCAGACCAGCACCCACCTGACCAACACCCACCTGACCAACACCCACCAGACCAACACCCACCAGACCAACACCCACCAGACCAGCACCCACCTGACCAACACCCACCTGACCAACACCCACCAGACCAGCACCCACCTGACCAACACCCACCAGACCAACACCCACCAGACCAACACCCACCAGACCAACACCCACCAGACCAGCACCCACCTGACCAACACCCACCTGACCAACACCCACCTGACCAGCACCCACCTGATCAACACTCACCAGACTAACACCCACCTGACCAACACCCACCAGACCAACACCCACCAGGCCAACACCCACCTGACCAGCACCCACCAGACCACACCCACCATCATGTAGGAGGACCTCCTCATTACCACCCACCAAACCACCTACTTACCAAAGCACCACCAACCAAACCACCAAACCACACACCATCCACCACCAAACCACCACCCACCACCCATTGAACCACCAAACCACCAGACCACCTAACCACCTAACCACCACCCACCACCCATTCAACCACCAAAACACCAGACCACCTAACCACCTAACCACCTAACCACCAAACCACCACCCATTGAACCACCAAAACACCAAAACACCAGACCACCTAACCACCTAACCACCGCCCACCACCCACCGAAACACGCACCATCCATCACCAAACCACCCACCAAACCTCATGTAGGAGGTCCACCACAACTTCGGACTGTTCCACAGCTGCAAGGATACCGCCCCTGATGCATGGGAGCTGCCTAGAAGCTGCATAGCCTAATATAATCAAACGTACCCTCTTGTAGGGCCACCAAACTAATACCCATTAAACCATTAAACCTCGAAACCACTTAACCACCAAACCACCACTAACAAAACAACTAACCACTAACCACTAACCACCACCCATCGAATCTCCAAAACACCAGACCACCTAACCAACAAACTGCCGCCCACCGCCCACCAAAACACGCACCATCCACCACCCACCGAACCTACCCTCACTCATGCAGGAGGTCCTCCACAACTTCGGGCTGTTCCACAGCTCCAAGGACACCACCGCTAATGACATATGCGCTTGTCATACCGACTCGTCCGTCAGCTGCGGTAACTGCCACTCCGAGTATGGAGACTACTCCTCATGCATGGGCAGAGGAGACGTCTGCCCCAATGCCGTGGAGGCCTACCGCGTGCAGTGGGTTAATGCCATCGAAACTCTCACGTCATCGAACATGGGTGTGGGCCAGATCTTCTCGTACACCATCCCCCCGCTGGATTCAAGCTCCACCCCGCTGGTTGTCGTACGACCCTCCTGGGCCTCCACCTACAAATTCAACTTGTACTTCAGCACAAGGCGGTCCTCAGGCGGAGACTCGGGGATCAGTAGCACGTTTCGGAACTCCATCTCGGTGCACTCCATCGACAAAGATATCGACCTGAGGGGCAGCAACGAGAATGCTGACATTCACATCCTGCGCACTGTCAGTGCAAACACGCGCCAAGTGTTCTCGGCCCAGAAGGTCGTCCTCGATGTGGGCACCGTCGCAAATGACGGATCCATCGGAATCACTCTCTGCCGTTACAGCTCCTCAGACTCCCAGTGCAATAACAACCCTGTCACCTCCTCCCCTCCCCCCCCCTCCCCTTCTCCCCCCGGCAATCCAGTTACCTCCTCTCCTCCCCCCCCCTCCCCTTCTCCCCCCAACAGCCCTGTTGCCTCCTCTCCTCCCCCCCCCCTCTCCATCCCCCCCCACCAATCCTTTTTCCCCCAACAATCCTGTTGCCTCCTCTCCCCCCCCCCCCCTCTCCATCCCCCCCCCAGCCCCCCAGCCGCCCCAGAGGGCCAAGAATACACTATTACCAAATTTCTGCGCAAAACTCTCGCCGGTGCTACAGTGCTTTCCGGCATTTCAGTGAGCACCGCACCTGAGGTTGTTCTCACCAACATCTCTTGTCGCTTGGGAGGTAAACATGTGAACAGGAAGTCACCTGGAACAGCGTGCGCAATGTTCAGGGGATCCGAGGCAGGTGCATTGGGGTACTCAGCAGACACAGCCTATTGGATTGCTGCGGCGTACATAGCTAAGCCCAAGAGGTGGTTCATGGTTAAGGTCACTGTGCAGGTGAGATACGATGGTGGGGGTGGTGGTGACATGTGGTGGTGGGGGTGATTATGGTGGTGGTGGTGCCGGTGGTGACATATGGTGATGGGGGTGGTATATGGTGATGGGGGTGGTGGTGACATATATGGTGATGGTGGTGTTGAGGGTGGTGGTAGTGGCGGTGGTGATACATGGTGCTGATGGTGGTGGTGGTTATATATGTACTGACATTCCAACTTATTTTTCTTGTGCAGATGCGGGGCAATGATGCGGTGGCTTTTGCCTCCGGAGCTAAGAACTTTCGCACGGCAACGTCAGAAGCCAATGAGTTCAATATTAACGATTTCTGGACCCGGGGGAAAACTGTGGCCGTAGCTGAAGCATATGGTCAACCAAGTTATGGAGTTTCGAGCTTCAGCTATTCTGGCACAGAGTGTGAGTCCACTTTACCCTACTAAGCCAAGCTAACTTGCCCCCACCCCACCCCACCTAACCTCATCCCACCACACGCCACCACACGCCACCGCACCCTTCACCTCAACCCTCACTCCACCCTACTAAGCCCACCCCACCCTTTCCTCACCCCTTCCTAACCTTTTCCCTACCCACAACACCCCCATCCCCACCCTTTCCCCACCCCTTCCTCACCCTTTCCCTACCCACAACACACCCTTCCCCACGTTACATCAGCCTACGTTACAACAACCCCTTCCTGCCTGCCCACCCACTTACCCCCCCTTCAGTTATTGTGGTGAATGACTTCCTGTGCAACGCTCCAGCCTCTGCAGAACCTTAGCTTGCTCTGGATGTTGTCTCGGCCTACCCCCTCCTCACCCTACCCATAACAACCCCTGCCTGCCTGCCTGCCTACCCACTTACCCACCTACCCACCCTCCCACCCCCCCTGCAGTGAGTGTGGTGAACAACTTCCTGGGCAACGCTCCAGCCTATGCTTGCTCTGGTTGTTGTCTTGGCCTACCTCCTCTCCACCCTAACCATAACAACCCCTACCTGCCTGCCTGCCTGCCTGCCTGCCTACCCACTTACCCACCTACCCACCCTCCCACCCTCCCTGCAGTGAGTGTGGTGAACAACTTCCTGGGCAACGCTCCAGCCTATGCTTGCTCTGGTTGTTGTCTCGGCCTACCTCCTCCCCACCCTAACCATAACAACCCCTACCTGCCTGCCTGCCTGCCTGCCTGCCTGCCTGCCTGCCTACCCACGTACCCACCTACCCACCCTCCTACCCACCCCTGCAGTGATTGCAGTGAATGACTTCCTGGGCAACACTCCAGCCTCCGCAGAGCCTTTGCTAGCCCTGGATGTTGCCTCAGCCTACCATGTGGAGCTACTGGACCAGGGCTGTGTGATGGGTGGCAAGTCGATTAGTAAGAACCAGCCTGGCCAAGCTTGCCGAGTCTTCCGCGGCCAGGGTACTTGGGACCTGGACAGCGACGACAATGTGGCGAATTGGCTTGTTGTTTCCAAGAGTGCCAATAGACTTTTCATCTCCAACGTTGTAGTGGAGGTGGGTGATGTGATGGCAATGATGCATGGGGCAACGACAATGTAGCGCATCGGTTTACCGTTTCAAAGAATGCCAATAGACTTTTTATCTCCAACGTTGCAGTGGAGGTGGGTTATATGATGATAACAATGCATGGGGTAGTATTGGGGGCCCGTCAACCCTATCCCAGCACCCTCGCTAACACCCCACTAACTGAAGGACACCCTCTCTGATACTTTGTGCAGCTCATAAATGAATTACCCATGGCATACGTTCTTTGTAGCTACTAAGTCAGCATTGGGGCCCCATCAACCCTATCCCAGCACCCTCGCTAACACCCCACTAACTCCAGGACACCCTCTCTGATACTTTCTGCAGCTCATCAATGGATTGCCCATGGCGTACGTTGTTTCAAGCAGATTAGGCGGGAACGGCACACCCCTGAACAAGTTCACTGCTGAGTTGGCGCACTATATGTTCAAGAAGAAAACGAGGAACCAGCCTGTGGCTCTTGGCTGGGGTGGACCAGGTGTAGGTGTGGCCACGGTGACGTACACACAGGCCACTGTAATGCCCACCACAAACTTCCTCCCGGTCACCCTGGCCACCGCCCAGACTCTGTACGGAGTAGGCTCATCCACGGAGATCACTATGGTGGATGATCACTGCATGATGGCAGGTAGATTCGTTAACAGCAAGTCTCCGGGCAGTCCGTGCCGGGTGTTCTTGGGCACCCAGACCTCCGGAGGGCCTCATTGGATTGCTGCCTACCACCGGGTTAAACAAAGGCAGGTGGTGCTAGCGAGGATCAACACACCAGTGGTGGATGGCGTTGTTGTGGCCTATGTTGCCGATGCTGGCTATTGGAGTGATGGGGGTAAGACTCTGGCTTCCTTCGATGCCGCAACGATCAACAGCCTGTTCAGCAAGAAAAAGAACTTGAAACAGGTGACCTCATGGGGAGATAAGTGGGTGAGTATGCCGTCGGTCGGGTACCAGGTGACTTCCACAGACCCCCCACCATGCGAACCCGGCGCTGCCTCCTCTCAAACATGCTCTTCAGTCCCCATTGGTACTGATTTTGCATGCTCCTCTTCCTCCCTCTCTCTTACGGATGTGATCTCTTCCGATGCATGCGCTAGCAACTGCTCTTCGCAAGAGGATGCTGTTGCTCCTTTCTGCTTCTCCTATAACGAGCAGTCAGGGGCGTGCCAATGCGCCATCGGTCCAGCTACTGCCATCGCATCAGCGGGCTCAAGCATGTTCTACCACATGTGTTAAAAGTTCTATTTTGCGTCTCGTACAATGCGCAGTCAGGGGCGTGCCAGTGCGCCAGCCATCCAGCTACTGCCATCACCTCTGCAGGCTTCAAGCATGTTCTACCGCGTATGTTGAGAGTTCCACTGTGTGGTTCTCCTATAACGCACAGTCAGGGGCGTGCCAGTGCGCCAGCGGTCCATCTACATTCAGCGTCAGCTACTTTCAGCTACATGCCAATGCGCCATCGGTCCAGCTACTGCCATTGCATCAGCTGGCTCAAGCATGTTCTACCACGTGTGCTAAAAGTTCCATTGTGTAGTCTCGTATAACGCGCAGTCAGGGGCGTGCCAGTGCGCCAGCGGTCCATCTACATTCAGCGTCAGCTACATTCAGCTACATGCCAGTGCGCCAGCGGTCCAGCTACTGCCATTGCTTCAACAGGCTCAAGCATGTTCTACCATGTGTGTTAAAAGTTCCATTTTGCTTCTCGTACAAAGTGCAGTCAGGGGCTCACCAGCGGTCCAGCTACTGCCATTGCTTCAACAGGCTCAAGCATGTTCTACCATGTGTGTTAAAAGTTCCATTTTGCTTCTCGTACAAAGTGCAGTCAGGGGCTCACCAGCGGTCCAGCTACTGCCATTGCTTCAACAGGCTCAAGCATGTTCTACCATGTGTGTTAAAAGTTCCATTTTGCTTCTCGTACAAAGTGCAGTCAGGGGCTCACCAGCGGTCCAGCTACTGCCATTGCTTCAACAGGCTCAAGCATGTTCTACCACGTGTGTTAAAAGTTCCATTATATGCTTATCGTACAGAAAGCAGTCAGGGGCTTGCAAATGCTCCAGCAGATCAGCTACGTTCAGCTACATGCCAGTGCTCCAGCGGTTCAGCTACATCCAGCTTCAGCTGCATTCAGCTTCATGCCAGTGCTCTTTGCAAGAGGATGCTGTCCCTCCATTTAGCGTCTCGTACAACGCGCAGTCAGGGGCGTGCCAGTGCGCCAGCCGTCCAGCTACTGCCATCGCCTCTGCACGGCTTCAAGCATGTTCTACCGCGTATGTTGAAAGTTCTATTGTGTGGTTCTCCTATAACGCGCAGTCAGGGGCGTGCCAATGCGCCAGCGGTCTAGCTACTGCCATCGCCTCTGCATGTTTTTTGCACGTGTTGACTGTTTCACATGGGTTAACTGTTTCACACGTGTTGACTGTATCACGTATGTTCAGTGTATCACATGTGTTCACTAACTCACATGTGTTCACTGTATCACGTGTGTTCACTGTTTCACGTGTGCTCACTGTTTTCTGTGTTTTTTCACGTGTTCACTGTTTCACACATGTTAACTGTTTCACACGTGTTCACTGTTTCACGTGTTTTAACTGTGTCACGTGTGTTGACTACTTCACTCGTGTTCACTGTTTCATGTGTGTGTTTCTATTTCACGCGTTTTGTTTCACGTGTGTCTACTCTTTCACGCGTGTTTTTCACGTTAGTTAGTGGTTTCACTTGTGTTCACTGTGTCACGTGTGTTCACTGTTTCACACGTGTTGACTGTTTCACGTGTGTTTTTCGCGTGTGTCCACTGTATCACGTGTGCTCACTGTTGCACATGTGTTCACTGTTTCATGAGTGTTTTTTCACGTGTGTTGAATGTTTCACGCGTGCTGACTGTTCCATGCGCTTTTTTCACGCGTGTTCACGTGTGTTCACTAACTCACATTTGTTCACGGTTTCATGTGTGTTCACGGTTCTGATCAATTTGATAAAAAGAGCCATAGCCTGCTTTATAGATCAAACCCCCGAGCAATAAGGCCACGTGGGGGCACCCCCAGGGGGGGTAAGGCGGGTGCTTCATTGATTAGTGCTGGTGTAGTATTTTCCGTCCTTTTTCTGAATCATCAGTGGGCGCTGTTTGGTGTACTTGATGTGGTCTCGTCTAGACCCAGGGTTTGAATAGGGTACTACATGACGCGCACTATTCCGCGCTACCGCGCAAGGTTTTGGAGCCCGACTGCGAAATCTTCAATTTCAAACCCCCTCTGGGCGCAGCACGCAGGTTTCCGTTTTCAGTTGAGTCAAAAGCGCAAACCAAAAGGAGGCAGTTGCGGGAAAAGCGGAACCCAAAAGGAGGCAGTAGCGTCAACAGCGCAACCCAAAAGGAGGCAGTAGCATCAAAAGATCAAATTAATCGAACATGACCAAATACCCTGGTTAGGAACTGTTTGGCAGAGCCCCCCCTTCTGGGGAGTGTGAACCCCCAGGGTTACCCCATTGTCAGTTTGCCCCACCGACGGACTGACAGAAAATTTGAAGCCTGGCACTTCAGCCAACTGCCTCATAATTAACTGGCTGCGGTCTGCTACAGTTACCTACAACTCGCTTGCGACGCTGCATAGGACTTGTTTAGTTGTTTTCAGTTGGATATGGCAGCTCTTGCTTCATCGGCACGTAGTCAGTGTTGTTGTTCAAGTCCCTGTTGTGCCAACTTTTGCCTATACTTTATCTGGTGTGGTCAGTCTAGGGTTTAGGGGTTTATCTGGTGTGGCCAGTCTAAGGTTAAGGGTTTTATCTAGTGTGGCCAGTCTAGGGTTTAGGGTTTTATCTGGTGTGGCCTGTCTAGGGTTTTGGGTTTTATCTGGTGAACAGTTTAGGGTTTGGAGTTTTATCTGGTGTGGCCAGTCCCAGGCTGAATATCTTGGAGAGCAACTTGAACTTGATTTTGGCTCCAGCCAGAAATTCAGTATTTTTGTAATACTGCTGAAGACGGCGAGCAGCCAAAATAAATATAATTGTTTTTTACTGCCGAAGACGGAGAGCAGCCAAATTGCTGGCTGAAGCTATGTAACCAAGTTCAAGTTCTAGAAATTCAGTTCATCAGTGTTTTTTTGTTCAGCCCCTCCAGATACGGTATCATGATCGGGCGAATATGTTTAGCCTATTTGGCTACCCCTGGGATGTAACATATAACAACATAAACAATTTTGGAGAGCAACTCATATGCTCCCTGTAACCCAAATCGCTCCCCTCACATTTTAGGTCCCCATAGCGATTTAATTTCAAATTCAAGTTAAGATAATACCCAAATCCCCTTATTGAAAAGATGCAGGAGCTTGCGGTTTGTAGTAAGAGTAAAGTAATAATAGTATTAGTAAATTAATAATAGTAAAGTAAATGTACCGGTATTAAAATAAAAATAAATTGAACATCCAAGAATTGTCACAGAATGACCTGACGGTATAGGACAGTTCGAATCATTGAATCATTGACGATATATTCCGCTGCGCCCCCCTAATCTCTTGTCCGTCTCATGCGTCATCCACACTGCCATGCCATTGGGAAGTGTGGGTGGGTGGGTGGGGTGGGGTGGGGTGGGGTGTGTGTGTGTGTGTGTGTGTGTGTGTGTGTGTGTGTGTGGGGGGGGGGGGGGGGGGGGGGGGGGGGGGGGGGTACCACAACGGACACACCACCCGTTCTACCAACACCACCACTTCTACCATCATCACCACCTCCACTTCTACCACTTCCACCACCACCACTTCTACTACCACCACCACAACCACTTATACCACCATCAGATCTACCACCACCGCCACGCCACCATCACCACTTCTACCGCCACCACTTCTACCACCACAACTTTGACCACCACCGCCACCAATTCTACCACCACAACCACACGATATGGCACCACCACCACCACCACCACCACAATTTTATCACCACCACTTCTACCACTGCCACCACTGCCACCACCACCACCACCACCACATCTACTACCACCACCATCCATAACCACTTCTACCACCACTGCCACAAACACCACCACCACTTCTACCACCAACGCCACGACCACCACCACCACTTCTACCACCACTGCCACCATCACCACTTACCCTTTTACCACCAATTCTACCACCACTCCTATTACCACCACCGACCACAACTTTGAACACCACAACCACCACTTCTACCACCACAACCATACTTATATCACCACCACCACCTCACCACTTCTGCTACCACCACTTCTACCACTGCCACCACTGCCACCACCACCACTTCTACTACTACCACCATAAGCATTTATACCATCACCACCAGAACCACCAGAACCACTTCTACCACCACCGCCACGGCCACGGCCACCACTTCTACCACCACCTCCACTTCTACCACTACCACCACCTCCACTTCTTCCACCACCACCACAACCACTTCCACCACCACCACCAATTCTACCACGAGCACCACAACCACTTCTACCACCATACCTCTACCACCACCACCACCTCCACTTCTACCACTACCACCACCACCAGTTATACTACCACGCACCACCAAAACAACTTCTACCATCACCACCACAACTTCCACCACCACTTGTACCATCACCGCCGCCATCACCACTTCTACCACCACAACCAACACACTTCTACCATCACCACAACAATGTTTACCACCACAAACACCACTTCTACCACCATCACCACCGCAACTTCTACCACCACCAAACGTTTACCACCACCTCTACCACCGCAACCACCACGGCCACCATCACCACTTCTCCAACCACCACCACTTCTACTTCCACCACCACTTCTGACACCACCACACTTCTATCACCACCACTTTTCTACATACCACTTCCACAACGTCTGCCACCAACACCAACACCAGCTAATCCCCTACGCCTCACATCTCATAACTT
>JACBWV010000730.1:11493287-11508287 GCA_013435795.1 Chlamydomonas sp. ICE-L
ATATTATAATGCATAAATGTATTCCTATTATATTATAATGCATAAATGTATTCCTATTATAATATAATGCATTATTATATTATAACGCATAAACTGGTATATTGAAATTGAAATTGTTACATCCGTATAATACAGTTACTCACAGGACGTGAAGTTAAGGACACCATAGCGTAAGCTGGAGCTAGCTATAGTCACCGTAGGACCACCACATTGTAAAGGTTCACCGCCGATGCAAGCACCGTTGGCCACATTAAAACTGGTATATAATAATAGGCGTCGGCGAAATGTTTTTAGTGATGCGCGGTCCACCATAATAAATGGTCGACCTGGAACAGAATGGTCGACCTGGAACAGAATAAATATCCAAACGTAATTGTGTGTAATGCGGCCAGTGAGGAAGACTAGCATTAGGAGTGCGCCTATTTTTTGTAGGAGTGGCAACGCCATTCAAAGTGAATCCTCAGTGTCGCTGGTTTTTGTCATGAGACCCACCTCCTGGGGTGAAATTCCTTTCACAACAAAACAAGGAGGTGGGTGAAAGAGTAAGGAGTTAACTTGTATTGTCCAGCCCATTTCAGTGATACAATTGGTCTAGTGGTACACCAAATTGCTTTAATGACGAAGGGTCGGGGGTTCGATTTCCCCTACTGTCACCCTTAGCATTCACTGTCACCGACCAAGACTTAGCTGCCGTAGGATTAGCTGAATAGCTAGGCAGGGAAGCTGCATAGAAGCTGCTTCTGGTAGATGGAAATAAATGTCATGATTCCAATTGCACAATATTCTGTCTGATTGCATACTTATCTCAAGAGTGCGGTGCGGAAGTGATTGTACTACCCACTTGATGGCATTGTGCACTCTAGAGTGCAGTGCAGTAGTGATTGTACTACCCATGTGATAGCATTCTGCACTCTAGAGTGCGGTGTAGTAGTGATTGCACTATCCATGTGATGGCATTCTGCACTATAGAGTGCGGTGTAGTAGTGATTGTACTACCCATGTGATGGCATTCTGCACTCTAGAGTGCGGTGTAGTAGTGATTGTATTACCCTTGTCAACTCTGCCTGCCCGCTTTTGGCTGAGTATTAAGTCAGGGGGGCAGCCTAGAAGCTGTTGCTTGTAGTTGAATAGTAAGTAAGGGGAGCATCCTAGAAGCTGTTGCTTGTAGCTGAATAATGAGTCAGGGGATCAGCCTTGAAGCTGTTGCTTGTAGCTGAATAGTGAGTCAGGGGAGCAGCCTAGAAGCTGTTGCCCGTTTGGCTGAATAGTAAGTCAGGGGAGCAGCCTAGAAGCTGTTGCTGGTAGCTGAAAATAAAAGCTATGAACTACTGCCTACAAGGCACCAGCATTCTTGCCACACGTCGCATGAAGGAGTCCCTACCGACTGGAGGGTGACACATACTGTGTCTACCATGGTGACTTTCCCTGGCTGTGGTGACTTTCCCTAGCTGTGGTGTGGTGTTTGCTAGCTGTGGTGTGGTGTTGGCTAGCTGTGGTGTGGTGTTCCACAGCTGGCTAGCTGTGTTGGCTAGCTGTGGTGTGGTGTTCCCTAGCTGTGGTGTGGTGTTGGCTAGCTGTGGTGTGGTGTTGGCTAGCTGTGGTGTGGTGTTCCCTAGCTGTGGTGTGGTGTTGGCTAGCTGTGGTGACTTTCCCTAGCTGTGGTGTGGTGTTCCCTAGCTGTGGTGACTTTCCCTAGCTGTGGTGTACGAGAGGGTCCCCTTAACACCACGCCCCTCCAGGCGTTATATATTTTTCATCTCAAGGCCAGATGTGCTGTGACAGCACAATGCTTTCCTTTGTCAAGGGGATTCTCACTCACTTCTGAGGGCCCTAAAAGTCATCGTCCTCGTCATCCTGCAGAGCCAAAGAGGATGTTTTAATTCGAATTTGAATTGTTACTTGTCTTTAAGGCAAGAAACCAGTGTTTTAATTTGAATTCGAATTGATACCTGTTATCTGAATTTGAATTGTTACCTGTTCTGCAGGCAACGAACCAGTGTTTTGTATTTGAATTATTTATTTGAACTCTGGGGGGCTACTAGCAGTTTTTGCCCCAAACCCTTAAGTGACCCCCCTGAGGCTCTACCGTAGCACCCCCTAAACATGGAGGTAAATAATGTAGCACTTGTGCTATACAGGTATATTTATTTCCGCCTTATATAGCGATCGCTAGTTTTGACCCCGTTTGGGAGAAATTATCGCCCAAAACAAGGTAAACGAAAAAAAGGATTTGTTTTTGGCCCCATAATTGCCCCAAATGGCCCCAAACAGCTACACAAAGCTATATAAAGCTCTGAAACGCTGTCCCTGGAGGAGGCCTTGAACCATAACGCTGCAAAAACCCCACTTTTAGATTTGAAAAAAATCACTGGTGCTATACGTAGGCTCTTCAATAAAACCCTGGTGCCAAATGATGGTGTGTGCGCATTATTGCTGTATGCATGCTGCAGTCCAAGGGCAGCCAAATAAGCTAAAGGGATTTGCCCAACCTAGATATCAGGAGGGGCTAAAACGAAAACACAAGCACTGATGAAGTGGGCCCCAACATTTTTGTATTTGTGCCAAATGATGGTGTGTGCGCATTATTGCTGTATGCATGCTGCAGTCCAAGGGTAGCCAAATAAGCTTAAGGGTTTTGCCCAACCTAGATATCAGGAGGGGCTAAAACGAAAACACAAGCACTGATGAACTGGGCCCCAACATTTTTGTATTTGTGCCACATGATGGGGTGTGTGAATTAGAGATGTATGCAAGTTACTGTCCAAGGATGGCCAAATAGGCTTAAGGGACTTGCCCAACCTCGATATCAGTAGGGGCTAAAACGAAAACAAGCACTGATGAAGTAGGCCCCAACAATTTGTGCCAAATTATGAACTAGGCCCCAAAAAGGTGTGCCAAAGACGGCGAGCAGCCAAATTGCTGGCTGAAGCTATGTAACCAAGTTCAAGTTCTAGAAATTCAGTTCATCAATGTTTTTCGTTCAGCCCCTCCTGATATGATCGTGTGCCAAATTATGGGGTATGTGGCTTAAAATTAAACCACAGAAACTGTTGTACTACTGCTTCTACTACTACCACCATTGTATGTATGTTACAGTCCAGGAGTAGGCCAAATAGGCTAAAGGGACTTGCCCAACCGTATAGGAAGGGCTTGTGAGAAAAAGCACTGATGAACTGGGCCCCAAACAATCGTTTTACCAACGGGGGCCCCGAAGTCGTGCTACAGTGATAATTTAATTCTACAACATTATGACTTCTTACATGATATTAGTATTATATATATTGGTATACATGATATAAGTATTATATCTATTGGTATACATGATATTAGTATTATATCTATTGGTATACATGATATTAGTATTACATCTATTGGTATACATGATATTAGTATTACATCTATTGGTATACATGATATTAGTATTATATCTATTGGTATACATGATATTAGTATTACATCTATTGGTATACATGATGTTAGTATTATATCTATTGGTATACATGATATTTGTATTATATCTATTGGTATACATGATATTAGTATTATATCTATTGGTATACATGATATTATTATTATATCTATTGGTATACATGATATTTGTATTACATCTATTGGTATACATGATATTTGTATTATATCTATTGGTATACATGATATTAGTATTATATCTATTGGTATACATGATATTAGTATTATATATATATTGGTATACATGATATTTGTACCGCGATCATGTCAGCTCCTCCATAACCACCACCACCACCACCACCACCGCCACCACCACCGCCACCGTAATCCGAGCCTGAGACAGACACTTGTCCGCCGTCACTGTTGCCATCACCTCTACTACTACTGTTGTCACCACCACCACTACTGCTTCTACTACCACCATCACCACTACTACTTCAACCACCACCATTATGACTTATCGCGATCATGTCAACACCACCGTAATCATTGCCCCCGCCGCCTCCACCGCCACCACCGCCGCCACCACTGAAACCGTCATCTGAGCCGGCCGCAGACACTTGTCCCACGCCACTGTTGTCACCACCACCACCACTACTATTACTACTACTTCTACTACCACCATCACCACTACTACTTCTACTACCACCATCACTACTACTACTTGTCTACTTCTACTATTACCATCACCACTACTACTTCTACTACCACCATTATGACTTACTGCGATCATGTCAACCCCACAGTAATCATTGCTGCCACCGCCACCACCGAAACCGTAATCTGTGCCGGCCGCAGACACTTGTCCGCCGTCGCTGTTGTCACCACCACCACCATCACCACCACTACCACTGCTTCTACTACTACCACCATCACAACTACTACTTCTGCTACCATAACCATTATGACTTACCGCGATCGTGTCAACCCCACCGTAATCATCGCCGCCTCCACCACCACCACCACCGCCGCCACCACCAAACCGTCATCTGAGCTGGAGACATTTGTCACGCTTCGCTGTTGTCACCACCACCACTACTACTACTACTACTACTGCTTCTACTACTACCACCATCACCACTACTACTTCTACTGCCACCACCATTATGGCTTACTGCGATCATGTCAACCCCAAGGTAATCATTGCCGCCACCGCCACCGCCACCAGCGCCGCCACCACGGAAACCGTCATCTGAGCCGGCCGCAGACACTTGTCAGACGCCTCTGTTGTCACCACCACCACTTCTTCTACTACTATTACTACTACTTCTACTACCACCATCACCACTGCTACTTCTACTGCCACCACCATTATGACTTACTGCGATCATGTTAACCCCACAGTAATCATTGCCGCCACCACCACCGCCACCACCGCCACCACCGAAACCGTCATCTGAGCCGGCCGCAGACACTTGTCTAGCTTTGCTGTTGTCACCACCTCCACCATCACCACCACTACCACTACTTCTACTACTACCACCATCACAACTACTACTTACACCATTATGACTTACCGCGATCATGTCAACCCCACCGTAATCATTGCCGCCTCCACCACCGCCACCACCACCACCACCACCGCCGCCACCACCGAAACCGTCATCTGAGCCGGCCGCAGACACTTGTCCGCCGTCGCTGTTGTCGTCCTCATCGATGCTAGGTTCTGCACTGTCCTCGTAATCCAAAGTGCCCCTTGTCTTCAGATGGGAGAAACGGTGGGCATGAATATCAGCAGATGTATGTGTGTTGTGTATGCATATATATGAGTATGCATGTATGCATATGTATATGTGTTGTGTGTATGCATGTATGCATATGTATATGTGTTATGTATGCATATATATGAGTATGCATGTATGCATATGTATATGTGTTGTGTGTATGCATGTATGCATATGTATATGTGTTGTGTGTTGTGTGTATGCATGTATGCATATGTATATGTGTTGCGTCTTGTGTGTATGCATATATGTGTATGTATATGTGTTGTGGGCATATGTTGTATATGTGTATGCACATGTGTTATGTGGGCATGCATATCCGTGCATGTGTAAGACCCAGAGAGAGAGAGAGAGAGAGTGTGCGCTTGTGTGTGTGAGAACGCTTGAGCGTGTGAGTGCGGAGGATTTTTAGTTATTCATTGATACAAAGTTCTGCGCTGTTCTAGTAGTCCAAGGTGCCCCTTGCCTTCAGAAGAGAGAAAGGGTGGGCGTGCATATCAGTATATGAGTTGGACCAAGAGAGAGTGCGTGCTTGTGTGTGTGAGTGCGGGGGAATTTCAGTTATTCATCGATACTAGGCTCTGCACTGTCCTCGTAATCCAAAGTGTATGCAGATGTATATGTGTATATGTATATGTGTATGCATATGTGTTATGTGAGCATGCATATCAGCGTATACGTATATGTGTTGGACTGAGAGAGAGTGTGTGCTTGTGGGTGTGTGAGTGTCCTTGTGTGTGTGAGTGCGGGGGAATTTCAGTTACTCATCGATGCTAGATTCTGCACTGTCCTCATAATCCTAATTGCCCTCTGCCTTCAGATGCGAGGGAGGATGGGCATGCATATCAGTATTTGTGTTACACCGAGAGAGTGTGTGCTTGTGTGTGAGTGCGCTTGTGCGTGTGAGTGTCCTAGTGATCCAAGGCGCCCCCCGCCTACAGATGGGAGAGAGGGTGTGTATGTGTTTGAAAGCAGTTGGGAATGGCTTGTGTGGCTTCATGGTATGGATGTGTGTTGTATGTGTTGTGTGTTGCATGTGTTGTGTGTATTTGTTGTGTGTGTGGTGTGGATGGGTGTCGTGCGTGTGGTGTGGATGGGTGTTGTGTGTGTGGTGTGGATGGGTGTTGTGTGTGGATGGTTTGTGTGATGGTTGAAGGGGGTGAGTGCCCATGCTGCCTCCCCTCCTCATGGTGCCCCCCCCCCCCCCCACCACCACCACCCACCCACCCACACCCATCTCAACAAGCCCTCCTCATGCCCCCCCCCCCCCCCCCCCCCCTCCCCCTCAAACCCAACCAAACACCCTCCCCCACCCCCACGAAGCCATCTCAACTCCCCCTAAAAAAGGCAAGAAAAGAAAAGAAAAACGAACCCACACTGACATTGCCCATGCTGCCTCCCTTCCTCATGGTGCCCCCCCCCCCCCCCCCCCCCCCCCCCCCCCCCACACACACACACACACACAGCCATCTTAACAACCCCTTAGTAGAGAAAAGAAAAGCAAACTCACCCTGACATTGCCCACGCTGTATCCCCTCCTCATGGTGCCCCACCCCCTCACACTCACCCCCAAACACCCCCCCTTCCCCCACCCCCACCCACCCACACACACAGCCATCTCAACACCCCCTAAGAAAAGAAAAAAAGAGCGAACTCACCCTGACATAGCCCATGCTGCCTCCCCTCCTCATGGTGCCCCACCCCCCCACCCCCCCACACTCACCCTCAAACACCCCCCCCCACCACCACCACACACACAGCCATCTCAACACCCCCTAAGAAAAGAAAACAAGAGCGAACTCACCCTGACATAGCCCATGCTGCCTCCCCTCCTCATGGTGCCCCACCCCCCCACCCCCCCACACTCAACCTCAAACACTTCCCTCCACCACCACCACACACACACAGCCATCTCAACACCCCCCCAGAAAAGAAAAACGAAAACACCCTGCCATTGCCCATGCTATCTCCCTGCTTCATTGTGCCTCCCCCTCTGCTGTGGCCGTTGCCCATACCACCTCCACCTCCATCATCCATATCCAACAAGCCCTCTTCAACCCCTTGGCCCCCATAGCCACCTCCACACACCCTTAGACCCCCCCCCCCCCCCCCCCCCCCCCACCCCCACTACCACCACCACACACACACCACCACTACCCCACCCACCCACAAACTCACCCTTCCATTGCCCATGCTATCTCCCCTCTTCATGGTGCCTCCACCCCTGCTGTGGCCATTGGCCATACCACCTCGACCTCCATCATCCAGATCCGACATGTCTGACAAGTCCTCGTCCTCGTCGTCATCACCCGCACCGAAGTCATCATCAAATTCTCGCATGAGATTGGACTCATCGACCTCTTGCTCTCCGCGTAGAATGCGCATCTCCTCGCCCCTGTGGGGGGATTATGTAGGTAGGGTTGGGTGGGGTTGGGTTGCTTGGATTGGGTTGGATTGGGTGTGGTTGGGTGGGTTGGATTGGGTTGGATTAGGTTGGATTGGGTTGGATTTGGTGTAGTTGGGTGTAGTTGTGTTGGACTCATCAATCTCTTGCTCTCCGCGTAGAATGCGCATCTCCTTGCCCCTGTGGGTGAGTGTTGAGTGGGGTTGGTTGGTTGGGTGGTTTAAAGAGTGGGTGGGTGGGATTTGATTGGATCTCCTCACCCCTGTGGTGTGATTGCTGGGTTGGGTTGGTTGGGTGGTTCGAAGAGAGGGTGGGTTGGATTTGATTGGATCTCCTGGCCCCTGTGTAAGCAGATTACAGTGGGATTGGGTTGGAGGGATTGGGTTGGATTGGGTGGGTTGGATTGGATTGGGTAGGGTTGGTTGGATTGGATTGGATAATATTGGATTGGGTGGGTTAGGTTGGATTGGGTGGGGTTGGGTGTGATTGGGTGGCGTGGGTTGGGTTGGACTCATCAACCTCTTGCTCACCACGCAGAAATCGCATCTCCTCGCCCCTGTGGGTGATTGTTGGGTGGGGTTGGTTGGGTGTTTCCGAGAGTGGATGGGTGGGATTTGATTTGATCTCCTCACCCCTGTGTAAGCATATGGCAGTGGGATTGGGTTGGATTGGGTGGGTTGGATAGGATTGGGTGGGTTGGATTGGATGGGATTGGGTGGGTTAGAATGGGTTGGATTGGGTTGGATTGGGTGGGTTGGATTGGGTTGGTTGGATTGGGTGGTATGGATTGGGTGGGTTAGAATGGGTTGGATTGGGTTGGTTGGATTGGGTGGTATGGATTGGGTGGGTTAGATTGGATGGGGTTGGGTGGGTTGGAATGGGTTGGATTGGCTGGGTTGGATTGGATTGGATTGTGTGGGTTGGATTGTGTGGGTTGGATTGGGTGGATTGGATTGGATGGAGTGGATGGGATTTGTGTGGGTTGGAGGGGGGGGGGGGAGCAGGATCGGGGAGGGGTGGGGGGGGGGCGGGGGGATCGGCGGTGGAGGGGGAGGGGGGGGAGGGGGGAAGGGGGGGAGGGGAGGGGGAGGGGGGGAGCGGGGGGTAGGGGGGGAGGGTCGGCGGGGACAGGGAGGGAGCGAAGGCGCGCCGTGGGGCTGGAGTGGGGTGCGAGAAGGGGCCGCGCCGGGGGGGAAGTAGTGGGGGGCGGGGAGGGGCACGCGGGGGGGAGGTGGAGGGGGAGTAGGGGGGGGGAGGGGGCTCGGGGGGGCCGGGGGGGGGGGGGAGTGGGGGGAGGGCCAGGAAGAGTGGGGGGGCAATGGGGGGGGGGGGAGAGGGGGGGGGGGGCGCGGCGGGTGGGGGAAGGGTGGAGGCGGGTGTTGAGGGATAGGGGGGTTGCGGGATGGGGAGGGGGGGGGGGGACCGCGGGAGGGGGAGGGGGGGAGGGGGGGGGGGGAGGGGTCAGGGGCCCTTTCTCCCTCGGGGTGGTGAGGGGGAGGGGAGGGCGACGGGGAGGGGAGGGGGGGGCGGAGGGGGGGGGGGAGGAAGGGCGCTGGTGAGTGGGGGGGGGTCAGGGGGGGGAGTGGGAGGCCGCTCAAGGGGACGGGGCCTGAGGAGGGGGACGGGGGGGAAAGGGTGGGGGGGGATGGGAGGGCGGGGGAGGCCCGTCGGCGAAGACGGCAAAATGGGGGGTGGGGGATGGGGGGGGGTATGGAGGTGGGGGCCGCGGGAACGTGCATCGGGGGAGGGGGAGGGGATGCGGGGGGGGGGGGGATGGGTTCGGGGGCAGGGGCGGGCGGGGAGGGGGCGGGGTGGGGAAGGGAGGGCCGGGGGGGGAGGGGGGGGAGGGAGGGGGGGGGAAGCGGGGGGGGGGGAGGCGGAGTGGTAGTGCGGGGGGGGGGGAGGGCTGCGAAGGGGGGGAGGGGGGGGGGAGGGGGGGGGAGGGACGGCGGGGGGGGTGGGGGGGAGCGGGCGGGGGACGGCCCCGGTGGGGGGGAGGGGAGGGCGAGTAGGGGCCTGGGGGAATGCGGGCGGGTAGGGGGGAGGAGGGGGGGTGGAGGGGAGGGGGGGGGCCGGGGAGGGGGGGGGGTGCGAGGGGGAGGGGGTGATTGGGTGGGGGGGAGTGGGGGGGTGTACGAGCGACGGGGGTAGGGGCAGGGAGCGCGGTGGAAGGTGGGGGGAACGGGAGGGATGGAGGGGAGGGGGGGGGGAGGGGGGGAGATAGAGGAGGGGGTGGGGGCGAGATGGAGGGGTGGGGAGGGAGTGGGGATGGGGGCGGCAGGAGGGCGTGGGTGTGATTTTTTTCTTTTCTTTTTTCTTATTGGGAAGGGAGGCGGGTAGGGGGCGAGAAGGGGGAGCGGCGGGGCGGGGTGGGGCCGGGGAGGGAGGGAGGGGCGGGGGAGGCGACCGGGGGGGTGAGGGAGGGAGGGGGGGGTGGAGTGGGTGGGGGGGGCGGGGGAGGGGGGGGGGAGAGCGGAGGGGAGGGCGGGGTGAGGGACTGGGATACCCCGGGTGAGGGACCGCGGAGGGAGGGGGGGGTGAGGGAGGGAGTGGGGGGGTGGGAAGTGGGGGTGCGCGTGGGGGGGTGGCGGGGGGAGAGGAGGCGGGTGGAGGGAGGGATGGGGGGGGGGGATGGGGGGAGGAAATGGGTGGGTGGGATTGGATGGGATGGATTGTTTGGGTTGGATTGTTTGGGTTGGATGGGGTGAGTGTTGGGTGGGTTGCACGGAAAGAAGCTTTTGTTACCCCCCCGCACCCACCCCCCACACCACCTACCCAGCACACAGTAGACCATCCCGCTAGGGGCTTCTGCCTTTTCTCCAACAAAGCATCTTGGGTGCGGGGGTGGTTAAGTGGTTGGGTGGGTTGGGGTGAGTGTTGTATAGGCTGCACTGAAAGAAGCTTTTGTTACCCCCCCCCCCCCCCCCCCCCCCCCCCCCCAGCACACAGTAGACACTCACGCTAGGCGCTTCTGCATCTTCTTCAGCCTAGCATCTTGGGTGGGTGGGTTGGATGGGGTGAGTGTTGGGTGGGTTGCGTAGAAATAAGCTTTTGTTAACCCCCCACCCCCACCCCCACCCACCAAGCATATAGTAAACACTCATCGTCTTCAGCCTAGTTTCTTGGGTGGGTGGGTTGGATGGGGTGAGTGCTGGGTGGGTTGCGTAGAAATAAGCTTTTGTTAACCCCCCACCCCCACCCACACCCACAGCACACACACACACCCACACAGCACATAGTAAAGACTCACGCTAGGCGCTTCTGCATCTTCTTAAGCCTAGCGTCTTGTCTCTCCATCTTCTCTTGCTCTGCCTGGTAGTACGCCTCAAGCTCATTCTCTAGGAACTCCAGGTTGCGGAACTTATCAAGGTACTGCGCCATGGGGGTTGGGGGTTGGGGTGTGTGTGTGTGGTTGTTTAGGGTTGGGTGGCATTAAGGGGGTGGAGTAAGGCTTAGGGGGGGGGGGAATGGAGAGGAGCAGGTATTATGGGGTTTGGTTGCGGGTGGGGCGTGGGTAGGATTTAGGGTGTGGTGTGTGTGTGTGTGTGTGTGTGTGTGTGTGTGTGGTGGTGGTGGGGTGGATTCTTCTGCCTAACATCTTGCCTCTACATCTTCTCCTGTTCTGCCTGGTTGTACGCCTCGAGCTCATTCTCGAGGAACTTGTCAAGGCACTGCGCCATGGGGTGGGTGGTGTGAGGGTGAGGGCGGGGGGGGGGGGGGGGGGGGGGGGGGGGGGGGGTTTATTCTTACGCCTAGCATCTCTAAAAAGTAATGAAACGCCTGGTGGGGCGTGGTGTTAAGGGAAGCCCGTCGTACGAGGGGTGGGGGAGCGGTCTCAACTGGACAAGCTACCATCGCGGTTGACAGCGACCTGCAAGCCAACGAGCGGACCGCCTAGCATCCTCAATTATCCCAACATCTCCCAGGTTGCAAACTTGTCAAGATAATGCACCATGGGGGGTGCAGGGAGCGAGTTCGGGCGCATGATCAAGCGCCGTTGGGGAGGGCAATAGACGAAAGGTGACCAGCCGGGGGCAGGTCGGGGGGCAGGGAGAGTACGGACGGGAGGGAATGGGGGGAAGTGGTGACTAAGGGGGGGGGGGGAGGGGACTGGGGGCGGAGGGCTGAGGGGGTTACGGAGCACAGGGACATGGTGTGTGTGGGGGGGCGACAGGGCGCTGCGGGGGGGGAGGATGGTCCTCAACGGGGGCCGCCTCGTGGGAAGAGGGCGGGGCGGGAGGGCGGGGGGGGCGGGGCCCGGGCGGGATCCGGAGGGAGGGAGGGGTGCAGGAGCTAAAGGGGGGAGGAGGGGGGGGGGTGGGTAGGGGGGGGGATGGGAAAGAGAGGGGGGGGCTAGGGTTAGGAGGAGGGAGGAGAGGGCGGGGAAAAGAATGGGGGGGGGGGGGGGGGGGGTGTAGTGAGGAGGGGCTCGGGGGGGGGGGGGGGGGGTGGGCGGGGAGTAGGATTTAGGAGGAGGGTGGACAGCAAGTGGTGGGGGGTGGGTGGGGTAGGGGTTTTGGGTGGGTGGGGTGGGTTGCAGTAGGCATTTAGGAGGAGGAGGGGTGGACAGCATGTGGTGGGGGGGGGGTGGACAGGGAGGGGTGGGGTGTGGGGTGGGTGTTGTAGGGGGGGGGGGGGGGGGGGGGGGGGGGGGGGGTTAGGGGCCGGGTGGTGGGGGGGGAGGAAACAAATTAATCACTGCATAACTTGCCATATAACTCGCTGAGCTTCCCTTGCAATACTCATTCATATAGGCAGGCCACACAAGCATGAGCTAGATAGGTTGCAAGCAAGAATCTATCAAGAATCTATCAAGAATCTATCATGAATCTATCAAGAATCTATCGCCTCCTGTACCAGCATTCTTGCCACACGTCGCATGAAGGAGTCCCTCCCGTCTGGAGGGTGACACTTACTGTGTCTGCCATAGTGACTTTCCCCAGCTGCGGCGTACGGGAGGGTCCCCTTAACACCACGCCCCTCCAGGCGGTATCTTTTTTTTTGCGGGCAAGCTATGGCGGATGCGTCTGAGGGGCTAACAAATTTCAATAACAAAATAAAGTAACTAAAAAGAATAGTACTCAGTGTGTACCTTGCCATAAAATTCATTCACCTCCCCTTGCAATTGCTCGTACTCATTCATATAGTCAGGCCACAAACGCATGAGCTATATAGGTTGCAGGCAAGCAATGGCGGATGGGCCCGAGGGGCATATAAATCTAAATAACATAATAAAGCAACTAAAAACAATCCTACTCAGTGCGTACCTTGCCATAGAGATCATTCAGCTCCCCTTGCAACTGCTCGCACTCATTCATATAGTCAACCCACACACACATGAGCTAGATAGGTTGCAGGCTAGCGATGGCGGATGCGCCTGAGGGGCTTATAAATTCAGATAACATAATAAAGCGACTAAAATCAATCCTACTCAGTGCGTACCTTGCCATAGAACTCATTCAGCTCCCCTTGCAAGCGCTCGTACTCATTCATACATGCAACCCACACACACATGAGCTAGATAGGTTGCAGGCTAGCGATGGCGGATGCGCCTGAGGGGCTTATAAATTCAGATAACATAATAAAGCAACTAAAAACAATCCTACTCAGTGCGTACCTTGCCATAGAGATCATTCAGCTCCCCTTGCAACTGCTCGTACTCATTCATATAGTCAACCCACACACACATGAGCTAGATAGGTTGCAGGCTAGCGATGGCGGATGCGCCTGAGGGGCTTATAAATTCAGATAACATAATAAAGCGACTAAAATCAATCCTACTCAGTGCGTACCTTGCCATAGAACTCATTCAGCTCCCCTTGCAAGCGCTCGTACTCATTCATACATGCAACCCACACACATGAGCTAGATAGGTTGCAGGCTGGCGATGGCGGATGCGCCTGAGGGGCTTATAAATTCAGATAACATAATAAAGCAACTAAAATCAATCCTACTCAGTGCGTACCTTGCCATAGAACTCATTCAGCTCCCCTTGCAAGCGCTCGTACTCATTCATACATGCAACCCACACACATGAGCTAGATAGGTTGCAGGCTAGCGATGGCGGATGCGCCTGAGGGGCTTATAAATTCAGATAACATAATAAAGCAACTAAAAACAATCCTACTCAGTGCGTACCTTGCCATAGAGATCATTCAGCTCCCCTTGCAACTGCTCGCACTCATTCATATAGTCAACCCACACACACATGAGCTAGATAGGTTGCAGGCTAGCGATGGCGGATGCGCCTGAGGGGCTTATAAATTCAGATAACATAATAAAGCGACTAAAATCAATCCTACTCAGTGCGTACCTTGCCATAGAACTCATTCAGCTCCCCTTGCAAGCGCTCGTACTCATTCATACATGCAACCCACACACATGAGCTAGATAGGTTGCAGGCTAGCAATGGCGGATGCGCCTGAGGGGCTTATAAATTCAGATAACATAATAAAGCAACTAAAAACAATCCTACTCAGTGCGTACCTTGCCATAGAGATCATTCAGCTCCCCTTGCAACTGCTCGTACTCATTCATATAGTCAACCCACACACACATGAGCTAGACAGGTTGCAGGCTAGCGATGGCGGATGCGCCTGAGGGGCTTATAAATTCAGATAACATAATAAAGCAACTAAAAACAATCCTACTCAGTGCGTACCTTGGCATAGAACTCATTCAGCTCCCATTGCAAGCGCTCGTACTCATCCATTCATAGGCAAGCCATACACTCTGAAGCGTGCTCACATTAATAAAAATCCGTATATAATCCTAATCCTGCTCATCCTGCTCAGTGCGTACCTTGCCAGAGAGCTCATTGAGTTCCCCTTGCAAGTGCTCGTACTCATCCACGTACAGGCAGGCCGCACACTCTAAAGCGTGCTGAAACGAATCATTATCCTAATACAATTATAATTATATTTTTGCTCATCCTACTCAGAGCGTACCTTGCCATAGAGATCATTGAGCTCCCCTTGCAAGCGCTCGTATTCATCCATGTAGGCAGGCCGCACACTCTGGAGCGTGCTCAGACGCTTCTCATTTCTTTCCAATTCCACCTTCTTCTTATCGATCTTTGAGTCGAGAGTTTTCTCGTTGCGCTCGAGCTCGTCCAGCAGGCCCTCAAGCGATCGCACGTGGTCCTCAACCTGGTAGATGGTCGTGGTGGGTGGCGGTTGGTGGGTGGGTGATGGTGATTGCACGTGCTCAAACGCTTCTCATTTCTATCCAGCTCCACCTTCTCCTAATGGATCTTTGAGTCCAGAGTCTTCTCGTTGCGCTCCAGCTCGTCCAGCTGGCCCTCTAGCGATCGCACGTGGTCCTCAACCTGGTATAAAGTGGTGGTGGGTGGTGGTGGTGGTGGTGGGTGGTGGAGGTGGTGGGTGGGTAGTAGGCGGGTGGTAG
>JACBWV010000730.1:11513287-11515787 GCA_013435795.1 Chlamydomonas sp. ICE-L
AAGTTCCACCTTCTTATTGATCTTTCAGTCGAGAGTCTTCTCGTTGCGCTCCAGCTCGTCCAGCTGGCCCTCTAGCGATCGCACGTGGTCCTCAACCTGGTATAAAGTGGTGGTGGGTGGTGGTGGTGGTGGTGGTGGTGGTGGTGGGTGGTGGAGGTGGTGGGTGGGTAGTAGGCGGGTGGTGGCGATCGCACGTGGTCCTCAACCTGGTATAAAGTGGTGGTGGGTGTTGGGTGAGGGGTGGTGGGTGGTGGAGGTGGTGGGTGGGTAGTAGGCGGGTGGTGGCGATCGCACGTGGTCCTCAACCTGGTATAAAGTGGTGGTGGGTGTTGGGTGAGGGGTGGTGGGTGGTGGTTGGTAGGTGAGTGGTTGCAATCGCACGTGGTCCTCAACATGGTAGATGGTGGTAGTGGTGGTGGGTGGTGGTTGGTAGATGGGTGGTGGTGATTGCACATGCTCAAACGCTTCTCATTTCGTTTTTGTTCCACCTTCTTCTTGTCTATATTTGAGTCTAGGGTTGTCTATATTTGAGTCTAGGGTTGTCTATATTTGAGTCTAGGGTTGTCTATATTTGAGTCTAGGGTTGTCTATATTTCAGTCTAGGGTTGTCTATATTTCAGTCTAGGGTTGTCTATATTTCAGTCTAGGGTTGTCTATATTTCAGTCCAGAGTCTTCTCGTTGCGCTCCAGCTCGTCCAGCTGGCCCTCTAGCGATCGCACGTGGTCCTCAACCTGGTGGTTGGTGGTGGTGGGTGGCGGTTGGTGGGTGGGTGGTGGTAGGTGGTGGGTGGTGGGTGGTGGTAGGTAGGTGGCGGTGGGTGAGTGGCGGTTGGTGGTGGTGGCGATTGCACGTGGTCCTCAACCTGGTAGGTGGTGGTGGTGGTGGTGGTGGTGGGTGGTGGGTGGTGGTGGTGATCGCACGTGGTCCTCAACTTGCTATTAAGTGGTGGTGGTGTATGGCGGTTGGTGGGTGGCGGTGGTGGGCGGTTGGTGGTGGTGGCGATCGCACGTGGTCCTTAACTTCTCATTTCGTTCCAGTTCCACCTTCTTATTGATCTTTCAGTCGAGAGTCTTCTCGTTGCGCTCCAGCTCGTCCAGCTGGCCCTCTAGCGATCGCACGTGGTCCTCAACCTGGTATAAAGTGGTGGTGGGTGGTGGTGTGGTGGTGGTGGTGGTGGGTGGTGGAGGTGGTGGGTGGGTAGTAGGCGGGTGGTGGCGATCGCACGTGGTCCTCAACCTGGTATAAAGTGGTGGTGGGTGTTGGGTGAGGGGTGGTGGGTGGTGGAGGTGGTGGGTGGGTAGTAGGCGGGTGGTGGCGATCGCACGTGGTCCTCAACCTGGTATAAAGTGGTGGTGGGTGTTGGGTGAGGGGTGGTGGGTGGTGGTTGGTAGGTGAGTGGTTGCAATCGCACGTGGTCCTCAACATGGTAGATGGTGGTAGTGGTGGTGGGTGGTGGTTGGTAGATGGGTGGTGGTGATTGCACATGCTCAAACGCTTCTCATTTCGTTTTTGTTCCACCTTCTTCTTGTCTATATTTGAGTCTAGGGTTGTCTATATTTGAGTCTAGGGTTGTCTATATTTGAGTCTAGGGTTGTCTATATTTGAGTCTAGGGTTGTCTATATTTGAGTCTAGGGTTGTCTATATTTCAGTCTAGGGTTGTCTATATTTCAGTCTAGGGTTGTCTATATTTCAGTCTAGGGTTGTCTATATTTCAGTCCAGAGTCTTCTCGTTGCGCTCCAGCTCGTCCAGCTGGCCCTCTAGCGATCGCACGTGGTCCTCAACCTGGTGGTTGGTGGTGGTGGGTGGCGGTTGGTGGGTGGGTGGTGGTAGGTGGTGGGTGGTGGGTGGTAGGTAGGTGGGTGGGTGGTGAGTGCGGGGTTGGTGGTGGTGGTGGTGGCGATTGCACGTGGTCCTCAACCTGGTAGGTGGTGGTGGTGGTGGTGGTGGTGGGTGGTGGGTGGTGGTGGTGATCGCACGTGATCCTCAACTTGCTATAAAGTGGTGGTGGTGGGCGGTTGGTGGGTGGCGGTGGTGGGCGGTTGGTGGTGGTGGCGATCGCACGTGGTCCTTAACTTCTCATTTCGTTCCAGTTCCACCTTCTTATTGATCTTTCAGTCGAGAGTCTTCTCGTTGCGCTCCAGCTCGTCCAGCTGGCCCTCTAGCGATCGCACGTGGTCCTCAACCTGGTATAAAGTGGTGGTGGGTGGTGGTGGTGGGTGGTGGTGGTGGTGGGTGGGTAGTAGGCGGGTGGTGGCGATCGCACGTGGTCCTCAACCTGGTATAAAGTGGTGGTGGGTGGTGGTGGTGGTGGTGGTGGTGGGTGGTGGAGGTGGTGGGTGGGTAGTAGGCGGGTGGTAGCGATCGCACGTGGTCCTCAACCTGGTATAAAGTGGTGGTGGGTGTTGGGTGAGGGGTGGTGGGTGGTGGTTGGTAGGTGAGTGGTGGCAATCGCACGTGGTCCTCAACATGGTAGATGGTGGTAGTGGTGGTGGGTGGT
>JACBWV010000730.1:11520787-11611233 GCA_013435795.1 Chlamydomonas sp. ICE-L
TCCATTTTGGGCACACAAAAACACTTTTTTTTTATACTTTTTTATAGCGATAATTTCTCCAAAACGGGGTCAAAACTAGCGATCGCAATATATAACGGAAATAAAAATCCCTGATGTGCTGCATAAACACATGGGACCAGGCGTACCATTTATTGATTGATTGACATAAATACCTAGGACCAATTCTCACCCCATCAGCATTTGCTGTCGCCGTCTCTGTTAATTTCAGCAGCAATGATTTAACAAAAGCAGTTTCCCAACAGCATTGCCATGTGCTGCATTAATACCTGGGACCAGGCGTACCATTCATTTATTGATTGACAATAATACCTAGGACCATGTTTCACCTCATCTGCATTTGCTGTCGCCGTCTCTGTTGCTCTCAACAGCAATGATGCAACCTTAAGCAATTCCTTTACAGCATTGCCATCCGCTGCATACAGTCTCTTGATGTTTAGCTTCATCCGTGCTTTTGTCAACATCACCGATGCAACAGCCTACATGAGCATAAGCATAAGCACGAGCATGAGGGTGAGCATAAGCATGAGCATGAGTACGAGCCTGAGCATGAGCATAAGCACGAGCGTGAGCATAAGCAAGAGCAAGAGCGTGAGCATCAGCAGAAGCACGAGCGTGAGCATAAGCATGAGTACGAGCGTGGGCTACAGCACGAGCGTGAGCATGAGCATGAGTACGAGCGTGAGCATCAGCATAAGCACGATCGTGAGCATAAGCATGAGCATGAGTATGAGCGTGAGCATCAGCATAAGCACGAGCGTGAGCATAAGCATGAGTACGAGCGTGAGCATCAGCATGAGTACGAGCGTGGGCATCAGCAGAAGCACAAGCGTGAGCATAAGCATAAGCACGAGCTTAAGCATGAGTTCTAGCGTGAGCATCAGCATAAGTACGAGCGTGAGCATAAGCATGAGCATAAGCCAAGCGTGAGTGCAAGCATGGGCGTAAGCATACGGAAGAGCATGAGCTTGAGCACAAGTATAAGTATGAGGGCGAGCAGAAGTATAAGCATACGCATGAGAATAAGCACAAGCATGAGCGTGAGCATACGCATGAGCACGAACATGATAACGAGCATAAGCATGAGGGCGAGCAGAACTATAAGCATAAGCACTAGCATAAGTGTGAGCATGATAACGAGCGTGAGCATACACACAAGCATGAGCTCGAAGATGAGGGTGAGCATGAGCACGAGCATGAGCGTACCTTTCCTACCCTTCACACATTAAAAAACAAATATGCCAAACCTTTCATAAACTTTAAAAACAAATGCCATACTTTTCATAAACTTAAAATCAAACGCCATATATTTCATAACTCGTAACAAATGCCATTCCTATAAGAGCTTTTTTTCTCCTGACTGAAATTCCTTTCATAACTTAATAAAAAATAAATTGACAATTAATCAGTCATCAATCATTAATAATTAATAATGTCATAACTTAATAACATTAATTTCATGACTTAATTAAATGCCATACCTGTAATTTTATTCATAAATGACATCTTTCATTTTTCATTTTATTCATAAATTAATTTCATGAATAAAATTCATTTCTTAACTAAATGCCATACCTGTAATTTTATTCATAAATGACATCTTTCATTTTTCATTTTATTCATAAATTAATTTCATGAATAAATTCATTTCATAACTAAATCCCTTACCTGTAATTTTATTCATAAATGACATCTTTCATTTTTCATTTTATTCATAAATTAATTTCATGAATAAAATTCATTTCATAACTAAATGCCATACCTGTAATTTTATTCATAAATAACATCTTGAATTACATCTTTCATTTTTCATTGTATTCATAAATTAATTTCATGAATAAAACTCATTCATAACTAAATGCCATACCTGTAAGAACTTGACACGGTCGTTCTCAGTGGAGATCTCATCGGAAATGTCAACACCAGGGTAGTACCTACACAGGATTAGAACGCAGATTTTTGAATGCATTGGATTGAAATTCGACTTGGTTGGTGGAATTCCCGGTACTTGCTCCAGTCATTCTCTGTGTACTGTATCTCATGGGAAATGTCAACACCAGGGTAGTATCTACGAAGGAGCAAATGGCAGATCTGGATTTTTGTTAACTGGATTGAAATTTGACTTGGTTTGTGGACTTTTGAAGTGACTTGGGTTGAAATTGCATATATTGTATTATTCATGTAATTATTAATGTAATTTTTAATGTCATTATTAATGTAAATTTGTCAACACCAGGGTGGTATCTACACATAGAGATTATATAATACTGTAATAATAATATACTCATATACATGACTGGAACAACATACACATAAGTGTTACGCCAGGGTAGTATCTACTGAGGAGCAAATTGCAGATATGCATTTTGTTAATGCACTGGATTGATATTCGACATGGTTCGTGGATTTTTGAATGCATTGCTTTGAAATTGGACTTGGTTGGTGGATTTTGCCTTCCTCTAGCCCAACTCTGGAGATCTCGTCAAAAATATCATCACCAGGGTGGCACCTACACAGGATTAGATTTTAGATATGGATTTTATAGTGACTTGGGGTGAAATTTGATTTGATTTTGATTGATTGATTTTGATTGATTGATTTTAGATATGGATTTTATAGTGACTTGGGGTGAAATTTTATAGTGACTTGGGGTGAAATTCGACTTCGTTGATGGAACTTTCTCCAGTCGTTCTCACTGGAGATCTCATCGGATATATCAAC
Source organism: Chlamydomonas sp. ICE-L (assembly GCA_013435795.1). Lineage (NCBI taxonomy): Eukaryota > Viridiplantae > Chlorophyta > Chlorophyceae > Chlamydomonadales > Chlamydomonadaceae > Chlamydomonas > Chlamydomonas sp. ICE-L. The sequence goes on from JACBWV010000730.1 coordinate 11,523,527, forward strand.
ACCAAGGAGGTATATACACACGGGGTTTATATACTTTACTACAAATATACGTATATACATGGCTGGTACATCATGCACATAACTACATAAGTGTTACACCGGGGTAGTAGTTACAGAGGAGCAGATTGAGGATGTGGATTGTTTAGTGACTTGGGTTGAAATTGCATTTTTTCTATGTCTACATAGATTTGTCAACACTAGAATGGTATCTACATATAGAGATAATATACTAATATACTAATATACTAATATACTTATATACATGGCTGGTACATCATACAAATAAGTGTTACACCAGGGTAGTATCTACAGATGGGCAGATTTAGGACATGGATTGTTTAGTGACTTGGGTTGAAATTGCATTTATTTTTGATGTCTACATAGATTTGTAAACACCAGGCTGGTATCTACACATAGAGATAATATACTAATATACAGGCGCCCATATACTGATATATATGACTGGAACATCATACAAATAAGTGTTACACCAGGGTAGTATTTACAGAGGAGCAGATTGAGGACATGGGGTTACGAGTGACTTGGGTTGAAATTGCATTTATTTTATATATACAATTTTATTTTATACAATTTTATGTCAAGCTCAGGCGCAGAGGGTCTGCGAAACCAAATAAACCCAACATGGTAGCTATTCTCCAGTATGTACACATGCATGCAAACAAGAGGGTCCCCTCAATCTCACGCCTGTGGCATGGCGTACTAATTTTCAATGTTACAATTGTATGTATTTGAAAGTGACTTGGGATGAAATTGCATATATTATATGCATACAATTGTATGTATTTGAAAGTGACTTGGGATGAAATTGCATAGATTTTATATAAGCCTCCCTTTCTGGGCGGGAGCCCCCCTTTCTGGACGGGAGCCCCCAGAGTCACCCCGTTGTCTGATCGACTGTTTGTCTGCACATTCTAACCTTTGGCCTTACTGGCACCTCTGGCACACTTATCTACATGATTTTTTGCTGAGCCCACCCTTTCTGGGGGGCAGGAGCCCCCAGAGTCTCCCCTAGTCCGTTTGCTTTGTTGACCACAAGAGAAAAGAATCCCTGGGCCTTACTGGCCCCAGGCCCTGTTGTAAACCAAGGCTTCGATCAGCTGGACTTAATTACGGTGCCACATGCTGCTCCCATATCAAACACTCTCCGCCATTCTCCCGGACTGCTTTCGGCGCGCCTAGGACTTATCTCAAAGCACAAATAAAAAATATATATATATACATATCTCCATAGGCGTATAAGTCTTGGTGAGCATAAATCGCATGGTTTTAGCCTATGGCCTCCAGTCCAAAGGCAACTATGCTTTGGCATAAAGTTGCCCAACCGCATCATTTCAATATGTAAAAATTCAAATTTGAGTTTGCTCAATTGGTGGGAACCAGGTCAAGTGAAACATGAAAAACATTTTTAACTATGGGCTCCCCTAAGTTGGGTCACCTTTTTCATAAACGTGACCCAAGCTCTATTGCGCTCAAAACAATTTCCATTAAAATAAATGTAGGTAGACCTATAGCTCACACCTTCCTTTACATGTCATGGTGATGGATATGCTATTCCAGTCAATTCCGAGGCCAAGGCTGAAGCGCAGCCTCCGACCTTGTGGTGGGGGTTCAATAAGCCTTTCGTCCCGCGGAAACTTCATTCGCGGTAGCTCGCGCTATCCCGTACTGCGATCTGGTTGAATTCGACCCAAGCTTTTGTGTACATCTCGTGTACTGCCATCAGCCATCCGAGCTGGGCTGCTCGCGGCCTGATGCGAATGCGAACAGAAATTAGCTGCGCGCCTAGCTGACGCATTTGCCAGCAATATGATATACTCAGAATTCAATTCCGAGTAGTCGGGGTCGTGCGGGACCTTGGGTCACAATAGCGATTCAACTTAGGGCGATTTTGGACTAAAGCACTTATGGAGATATACATATAAATAAATATTTATATTTATATTATATTAATAAATAAATATAAATTATATTTATTTATATTATATAAATATATATAAATAAAAAGCACAAAAGCACAAATAAAAGCTATGCTTGTCTCACATTTGAACAAGCAAATATAAAAAAAAACTGTAAAAGAGATAAAATAAATATTTAAAAAACGATGCTTGTCTCACCTTTGAACAAGCCAATATAGGCTATCAGCTACAAGCTCGAAATTAGCGATGCGGAAATTCTCCATAGAGATAAGCCGCGGGTACCCAAGGGCTTTCATGGTCTCGGTAAACGCTGCATGTTGACAAAAGTGTATGTTGCTGAGTCGGCAGGTTGAGAACAGAGGAGAAAACATATGACAAGGGCGGGGCAATTTCTACGTGGGGCCAGGAGTAAAAAAAAGAAACCCTACCCCATGCCTAAAAGAACTAAGGAGAGCTGACGTCCCCCCCCCCCACACCCCACCCCACCCCCACACACACACTCACACACACAAAATGAGGTGCTCAGAATGACCTGAATATGGCTAAAAATATCGCTATGCATGAGTGAAGGCCATTATAGCCCCATTCCCAGAATAAATTGATCGGCATGAAGCATAAGTTGGAGGCTGTGGCAGTGTAGCACTTCTTGGAAGGGTTTTTAATTTTTTTGCTCGGCATGTTAAGAACAGAGGAAAAGCATGTGAGAAGGGCGGGGTTAATTTTACATATGGGGCGTTTTTTTCTCATTTCTGTTATGTTAAGAAGTCCCCCTTGACTTTGTCAAGCTGCGGGCACATTTGAAGTCCAGTAGGGCACCAGGAAAAAATTACATCATCATCATCATCATCATCATCATCATCATCATCATCATCATCATCATCATCATCATCATCATCACCATCATCATGTGATAATCAGGGTGTGGTGTGGTGTGGTGTGGTGTGGGTGTGGGTGGTGTTGGTACGTTTGTGGTTGGATTGGTGTGGTTGGTGTGTAATGTGTGGAGTTGTGAGGTAGTGGGAGTGTGGTGTGTGCTAGGTGTGGCATGTGTGTGGCTTGTGAGTGTGGTGTGGGATGTGGTGTGTGGTGTGAAGTTGAGTGTGGAGTGGTGTGTGAAAGTGGAGTGGAGTGGTGTGGTATGGTGTGATGGGTAGGTGTGGAGTGGGTGGAGTGGTGGGGTTGGTGTGTCATGTGGTGTGGTGTGGTGTGGTGTGGTGAGGTGATGGTTGCGTGTGGTTTGGTTGTGGTGTGGGTGGGTGTGGTGCTGGTGTGGTGTGGTGTGGTGGGGGTTTCGGGGCGAGTGGGGTGGTTTGTGTGGGAGTGGTGGATGTGGTGATGGTACAATGTGCGTGCAGGTGTGGTGTTGCTGTGGTGTAGTGGGTGGTGTGGTGGTGAGTGGTGTGTGGTTCATGTGGTATGGTGTGGGCTGTGGTGCTTCGGTGGTTGTGATGTGGAAGATGTGGGTGGTGTAGGTTGTCGGATGTGTGTGGCAGGCCAGTGGCGCTGTGTGGGTTGGTGTGGGCTGGTGTGGTGTGGTGTGGTTGTGGTGTGGTTGTGGTAGTGGGAGCTGGGATTGTGGTGGGGGATGTGGGTGGTGTGCATATGTGGGTGGAAGTGGTGTGAGTCGTGGAATGGTGTGGAGTGGGGGGGTGGTGTGTGGTTGTGGTGTGGATGTGGTGTGGTGTAGGTGTGGGCTGGCTGGTGTTGGTAGTTAGTGTGGTGTGGTGTGGTGGTTTAATGTTGGTGGTGTGGTGTGGTGGTGGTGTGGTCTGTGGTGTGGGGTGGATGGGGTGGAAGAGGGAGTAAGTGGTGTGGACTATGGTGTTGGAAGTGTGTGTGGGGGGAGTGGTGTGGAAAGTGGTGTGGATGTGGGGTGGTGTGGTTGTTGTGGTTTTGTGGGGTGGTGTTGGGTGGGTGTGGGTTGGTGTGGTAATGTTTAGGTGTGGGTTGTGGTGTTGGTTGTGGGACGTCTGTGGTTGTGCTAAAGTGTGGTGGGGTGGTTTGGTGTGGTTGTGGAGTGAAGGGTTGGTGTGGTTTGGTGTGGGTGTGGGGAGTGGTTGTGGGTGTGGTGTGGGGTTGTGGTGTGGGTGAGTGTGAGTGTGGATGTGGTGTGGTGTGGTTGTGGATGGTTGTGGTTGTGGTTTAGGTGAGTGGTATGTGGATGTTGGATGTTGGTGTTGTGTGAGGTGTAGGTGTGTGGATTTGGTGTGGTGTGGGGTGGGTGGGTCGGGTGTGGTGTGGTGTGGGGTGGGTGTGGTGTGGTGTGGTGTGAGTGCGGTGGTTGTGTTTTGGTGTGGTGTGGGTGGTGTGGTGTGGTTGTGGGTGGTGTGGTGTACGGCACTTGTGGTTATGTGGTGGTGTGCTGTGGGTGTGGCTGTGGTGTGGAGATGGTGTGGCTGTGGTGTGGTGTAGTACGGTATGTGGGTGAATGGGCTGGAGTGGATGGTTAGGATGGTATGGGTGGAGTAGTGGTGGGGTGAAGTGGTGAGGAGTGTGTGGGTTAATGTGGTGTGGTGTTGGTGTGTGTTGTGTGGTGTGGTGTAGGTGGTTTGGTGTGGTGTGGTGTGTGGTGTGGTGTGGTGTGTTCTGTGGTGTGAGTATGGTGGTGTGGTGTGGTGTGGTGTGTGGTGTGGTGTGGTGTGGTGTGGTGTGGGTGTGGTGTGGTGTGGTGTGGATGGGTCGAAATTTATGATGGTGTGGTAGATGAAGGATGGTGTGGTGTGGTATGGTTGTGGAGTGGGTGGTAGGGAGTGAGTTTGTGGTGATGGTGTGGGTTATGTGGTGTGTTGTGTTGTGGTGTGAGAATGTGGTGATGTGGTGTGGGTGGTTTGTTTTGATGGTTTGTGGTTGGTGGTTGGTGTGGTGTAGGAGAAGAATTGCATGTGGTGTGGTGTGGTGTGGGATGTTTGGTTGTGTGTGGTGTGGTTGTGGTGTGGGTGTGGTGTGGTGTGGTGTGTGTGGTGTGTAGTTTGGTGGGGTGTGGTGGGGTGTGTGGTGTGGTGTGGTGTGGTGTGGTTGGGAGAGGTGTTGGTGTGAGATTTTTTGTATTTATTGTTGTAAAGGTGATTGGGGTGGAGTGGTATCGTGTAAAAAGGGGATTGTGGTCGGTTTGTGGTGTGGTTGGTGTGGAGTGGGTGGGTGGTGTGGAGTGGTGTGGAGTTGTGTGTGTTATTGGGTGGGTGTTTGTGGAATGTGGTGCTGTGGTGTAGCGTGTGGTTTTGTGGTGGTGCGGTGTTATGGTTGTGTGGTTTGGTGGTGGTGTGGGTGTAAAGGTGCGATGTGGTGTGAGTTGTGGGTAGTGGTGTGGTTTGTGGTGTGGCATTGATAGGTGTGATTTGTGGTGTGGTTGTGGGGTGTGGGTCGGGTGGTGGTGTGTGGAATGTGGTTGTGGTGTGGGGTGGTGGGTGTGGTAATGTGGGATGTGTGGTGTGTGGTGTGGGGTGGTGTGGGATGTAAGGATGTGGTGTAGGTGTGGATGATGGGTGTGGGGTGGTGGTGGAGTTGTGGTGGTGTTGAAGTGAGGCGTAGAGTGTTGGTGGTGAACGATGTGGTGGATGAGAGAATGTGGTGCTGGAGGGCGAAGAGGGGAATATGTGGGTGGTAGTGGTGTGGAGCGAGTTGGCGAGTAGTTGTGGGTCTGGGTTTAGAGTGGTTTGGGGTTTTGTGTGGTATGGTTTGGTGTGTGGTGGGGGTGCATGGTTGAAGTGGGTGGTAGGAATGGAGTGGATGGGAGTGGTGTGGTGCGGTGTGATAATTTTGTGGGAGGGTGGTGTGGTGTGGTGATGGGTTTGTTGGTGTGGTGTAGGGTAGGTATTGGAGGTGGTTTTGTGGTTGCGAGGTGGGATTGTGTGGAACTCGGAGTAGGAGTGGGGGGTGGAGCTGGAGTGGTGTGGTGGATGTCGGTGTTGTATTTCGGTAGAGGCTCAATGTGTGTGTGGAGGGGTGGGTTATGTTGTGATATGTTGTGTGGGGTGTGTATTGTGTAATGTTGTGGGTGTTGTGTTGTGTTATGTGTGGTGTGGTTGTGCGTGTGGAGTGGAGGGAGTGGAGTTAGGAGTGGAGTGGTGTGAGTGTGGTTAACTGGGGTGGTGGTGTTGGTTGTGGTTTGTGGTGGTGGTGTGGGTGGTGTGGTGTGTTTGTGTGTGGTGTGGGTGGGTGGTGTGGTGTTTTGTGGTGTAGAGTGGTGTAATTTGGTGCTGTGTGATGTGGAGGGGTGTGGTTTGGAGGGGTGTGGTGTGGAGTGGGGTGGTTTGAAGTAGTGTGGTTTGAAGGGGTGTGGCGCAGTATTGCGTGGTGTGGTGCCGAGTGGTGTGGAGTGGTAATATGATATCAGGCCACCCCAGGAGTGACCTAGAGGTTTAGATATAATACTTGTATAGGCAAAGCCCTGGCACATTGCAGAGTGGGTGATGATGCGCAGACAAGCAATACAGGGCGTACAACACGCATGACCACACCCCAGGCTCTGAAGCTGAATAGCCATAAAGCAATACAGGACGTACAACACGCATGACCACACCCAAGGCTCTGAAGCTGAATAGCCAGGTGAAACAAGGGGGAGTGTTAGCTCATGAAGTGGGTTTCTTTTGGCATGCATGATGTTCTAGGATTGTGTGTGAAGCAAGTGGCGCTGCTGAATCTACAATTGGCGCCAGTGTGCGAATGCAGCGTCGCGAGGGAGGGCTGCAACCGGCGAGGGGAGTAAGACAGATGGACTTACAGCGCAGTTCTCTGAACGACATGTTTGCTCAGGGATAGTTAGCTTATGTTAAGAGAAGATGAGAAGACTTCGGAGGGTTGACGACTTCAGTCAACAGAGCGCATCAAGTAACGAAGGTTTTCTTTATGGATATTTATTTATCGACAAGTAGAAAGAAGTTGGTGAGAGCGACGCTAAGCTAAGAGTTCAAACAAAGTCATGACTACCCCACGCCCGCGGCCATGTGAGAAAGGAAAACGGGGGAGAGCGAGGATTGCCATGCGTACTGCAATCACGTGATCAGTACACTTGACTGAACCCGATCCTGAACACCGAGCATGAATTGTCCTTTCTCGGCGCTGGAGGGGTTATTCTGATCAAGCTAAAATGAAACTTCTTCCAGGTAAGCCATAAAGACGGTCGAGTCGCCATCCTCAGTTTATGTTGTTACTTAATCAGGCGGAAAACTGATTGTCGAAACTTTCACCACCATCGTTGCACAGAATCCCTGCAGCAGGAGGCTGCCACAGCCGCTGCTGTGGCCGGATGGGTGCTGTGGTACATCGACACTCAGGCTCTGCCCTCTCTTCTGCGCGAGCATAAGTTTCACGCTGTCTGGGCTGCTGCATCTAAGCGCTACCACGAGAGCATCTGGAAGTTCAACTACGCTGCCGATAGGGAGCTGCGTTACTCTGCGATCAGCAAGAACCTGGTGCTCGACCACATCAACCACACCAAGCCCAAGGCCGTTGGCGAGCACGCCGAGGCCATGATCTCAGCCAACAAGAAGGTGTTCGATGCATTCTCCCCTTCCAGCAAGAGGCTGCTGATCTGGCAGACCAAGCCCAGCTTGATGTAAAGTGATGAGAGGGAGTAGACCTGGACCCCTTGGTGGGGTGGGAGGATTTATGGCCTCGGGCCCAAGCAAGCTTCCTGGATTTAACAGCAGGTGCAAACTAGGAATGGACCCAAAGCACAGCCTGATTAGCTCAACCCCAGGAGTGCTGGAACCTGCAGCACAGCCTGAATAGAACAGCCTGCATGTAGGAGGTGGAACATCAGTCCAGGTCTTGGTACATCCAGCATAGGGTAGCAGTAGCTGCTGCAGCCCGGGGATTAGCGTGGGACTCTTATCGCAGCAGCCTTTTATAACACCACTGGGCTGACCCATCTGTGGTATTGCTACCTCCATGGCAGCATAAGCTATTCCTGGAGCGATCATATGTAACGAAACATTAAAATCAACACCCATGGTCTCTTACAGTATTGCACTTTACACTAGCACCGCTGCCGCCCACATCACCACCACCACGATCACTGCCGCCTCCGCTCCAGCTCATTCTGTTGGGTGTGTCAGACGACTTCATGCAGGCATCTCATTTCATCTCCACCCTGCTCCACCACCCCACCACCAAAGACCACACCACAGCATACCATACACCACACCATACCCAAGTCCATAAACCATACACCATACCTCGTCACCTGATAACAGCCACAGTTTCCTTGCTCTTGTGCTTGAACCATTCCACGCACACAGACCATTCCATGCTACCCACCTACCCACACCAACCACCTCAATTCTCTCCGTCGTACTAATTGCTCACTACCCTTGACAGCGCGAACTCTCCTACCTAGTCTTACACCACACCACATCACCTGATCACAGCCACCTTGCCCTTGTGCTTGAACCATTCCACGCACACAGACCTGTCCTTGCTACCCACCTACCCACCCCAACCACCTCAATTCTCCCCGTTGTAATATTTGCGCACTACCCTTGATAGCTCAAACTCTCCTAGATAGTCATACACCACACCATACACCACTCCACGCCACGCTACCTGATCACAGCCACCATTGCCTTGCCCTTGTGCTTGAACCATTCCACGCAAGCAGACCTGTCCATGCTACCCTTCTGCCCACCCCAACCACCCCAATGCTCTTCGTCATACTATTTGCACACTACTCTTGATAGCTCGAACTCTCCTAGATTGTCCTACACCACACCACACACCACTCCAAACGATGTCACCTACCTAGTCTTACACCACACCACTCCACACGAAGTCACCTACCAAGTCTTACACCACACCACTCCACATTAAGTCACCTACCAAGTCTTACACCACACCACTCCACACGACATTACCTACTTAGTCTTACACCTCACCACACCACTCCACAGGACGTCACCTACTCACTCTTACACCACACCACTCAACACCACGTCACCTGATCACAACCACCAATGCCTTGCCCGTGTGCTTGAACCATTATAAGCACACAGACCAGTCCATGCTACCCACCTCCTCATACCAACCACCTAAGTTCTGTCCGTCGTACTATTCGCACACTACCCTTGACAGCGCGAACTCTCCTACCTAGTCTTACACCACACCATACACCACCACGTCACCTGATCACAGCCACCGATGCCTTTCCCTTGTGCTTGAACCATTACATGCACACAGACCAGTCCATGCTACCCACCTACCCCCACCAACCACCTCAATTCTCTCCGTCGCACTATTTGCACAGTATCCTTGATAGCTCGAACTCTCCCACCTAGTCTTACATACGCCCAGACCAATCTCCAGAGGTGAAACCATAGTTTTCCTTTCCACTACCAGCAGCAGCTCCCCTGGCTTGCTTCCCAGTCAATTATACAGAAACACGGTGCATCTGGACGCTGACATACTCATCTGTCCAGCACTGTTGGAATCTTGTGGCTTAGCCCAGTGGCTGGCTCAAGGAGCTGCCAAGAAGCTGCTGCTCGTAGCGGAGAAGAAAAGCTATGGGTGAAACTCGAACTTGGCAATTGGCAATTTGGCAAGAATTACCCTAAAACCGCTACTTTAACTTGGACTTTGTTTCGTAGATCCAGCCAGCAATTTGGCTGCCCGCCGTCTTAAGCAATACAATTAATTATGAGATACCAGGGGAAATTTAAACGTTATAAAAATAAAGCATATAGGCATAATAACAGATTATTATTAAAATATGCTTGATCCAATATGCGGTACTCATAAGTTTATCTTCATACAAAAAAGCTACTCTCAATTGTGGTGCATGACTTCGATCTATATGACGCCAACATATGTAGGAATTGTTGAACGAGAAGTCGGATGGAGAACTTGAACTTGAACTTGGTTACGGTACATAGCTTCAGCTAGCAATTTGGCTGCTCGCCGTCTTCGGCAGTAAAATAAATTATGGAGGGCGATGGTAGCAGAGCATACCGGAACTGATTGCTAAGTAGATTATTGTTACAAGACAGAAAACTCTCTTAATACTTAATACGGTAGCACCAGGCTTGCTAGGGTATCTGGCACTACGAAGCTACACAGCTGTAACAGAGTAACAAGGAAGCAGTACTGCAGCGACAAGAGAAGCTGTGTCGCAAATAACGAACACTTGGTCACACTTTCCCCCCAAAACATCTACAGGGGTGGGGGGAAACGCCTACAGAAATGACTCCACCATCCTCAACTGACCCATCCTTTCATTTCAAAATCGAAAAATGTCCCAAACTCCCCATATACGACGAATTCCCGGGAGATTGGTCATCAGCAAAAGAAAATGATTGTGCAGGTACCTAAGTACCATTAGAAATACTGTTAGAGTTGTGTTTAGTGACAGGTATAAGGATTGGGGCATGTACTTATATAATCGGGCTGCCATATGCTCCAGTGCAACATTTGGGAAGGTAGGAACGTTTAAATCGGGCGCCCCATGTCCAGGTGTAACTTTGGGGATGGCATGGACGTTTAATATTGGGCTACCTTTTGGTCCTGCCCAATTCCATAATCGGGTTGCACGTATCTCCTTACATCGTGGGCAATAAAAAAACTTTTGCATCAGCATCTGCAGCTTTAGGGTCCAAACATGTTTAGGGATCAAAAGTGGGCATTGTTTTGACCCTGGGGTGGCAAAACGATTTGCATGGGCGCTGGTGCATCCAAGGGACACTTGCACCCAGATGTAAGAGGCTAAGACAGTGATACATACCAGGGTACTTTAGGAGGACCCCCAGCTCTGCTGCCTGACTACCAAAGACGCAATCAATTGTAGAGGGGGAGGGGGGGGGGGGGGTGGGGAGGGGTCCCGTGTTGCGTTAGGCTAAATAAGCCCGCATAGTCAACGGACCCTTGGACATTGCGCCTGCGACGGAGGACGCAGCGTCCTGGACCACCCTGGCACAGACTTTAAAAAAACGCCTGGAGGGGCGTGGTGTTAAAGGGGGACCTTACCGTACGTTGCAGCTGGGAAAAGTCACCATGGCAGAAATAGTAAGTGTCACCCTCCAGGCGGTAGGGACTCCTCCATGCGATGTGTGGCAAGAATGCTGGTTCAGGATGCAATTTTTTCTCTGTGTAGCTCAGAGATGAGTTTGTCTACGTGTTAACGACTAATCCCTAAGGTGGAGAGGTTGGTAATAGTTGTGATGGTTATGGTACCAGTGGTACAGACTAAAAAAATAAAATTAAAATTGTTACATCCGTGTACAGACTACTATGCTAGATAAACCTATCCAAATACACCCTGGATTCCGGTTATACTAAGAATAATAATATAAGAAGAAGAAACCCTTGATCCACTATCCTGTAGAAGCTGATACTAAAGTAGAGAATGTTAGTCTTGAAAAGCTTCTGGGGGGGGGGGAAAAAACACAACAACCCACCCCAAAAACAAAAACAAACAAGCCACAAACAAACCCAACCAAACAAAACAAACAATCAAGCTTGTGTCTGTTGTAGGCCCTCCTCACCCACACACCAGGGAGGGAGCGGAGGTGGGGTGGTGGGGGGGTGGGGGGGGGGGGGGGTGGCCCTGGGGGGTGGGGGGGTGGGGGGGGTGGCGGGGGGGGGGGGGGTGCGGGGGGGGGGGGGTGGGGGGGGGGGGGGGGGGGTGCGGGGAGGGGGGGGGGGGGGGGGGGAGGGCGGGGGGGGGGGGGGGGGGGGGGGGGGGGAGGGGGGGGGGGGGGGGCGGGGGGGGGCGGGGGGGGGGGGGGGGGATGTGGGGGGCGTGGGGGGAGGTGAAAAACCAAACATAGGGGCGGTTGTAGGTTTGTGTGGTGCGGGGTGGGGTTGTTGGGGGCTGTTGGGGGGTGTAGGGGGTTTGTGGGGGGGGTGTGGGGTGGGGGGGGGTTGGACATGATGTGCTCTTCGATCAAGACGTGCTCTTCAATCAAGACTAACATGACGTCCTCTTCAATCAAGACGTGCTCTTCGATCAAGACTAACATGACGTGCTCTTCGATCAAGACGTACTCGACTTCGATCAAGACTAACATGACGTGCTCTTCGATCAAGACGTGCTCGACTTCGATCAAGACTTACATGACGTGCTCTTCGATCAAGACGTGCTCTTCGATCAAGACTAACATGACGTGCTCGACTTCGAAATGCTCACCATCTGCGGTGGGTTAAGAACACCATTCCAATACCCTTGTCCATCCAAACCCTCTCATTTCAAAATTGTGGCGTGGCTTTGGGTTGGATTGGATTTTTAGGTTTTGGGTTTTAGGTTGAGTGTTTAGGGGTTTAATATAACCCAGTGCACCTTGAAGCTGACACAATCTGCTGTCCATAATTGCTGAAATATTTAGGTGTGGCTCAGTGGCTGGCACAAGGGGCTGCCTAAAGGCTACTGCTCGTAGCCGAAAAGAAAAAATCTGGCAAAAAGTACACATGTCCATATCATAATGTACGAATCATGCAATGACCATGAGTTGAACTGTTCTGATACCAATATAATCACCACTGGACCAGGTTCAATGGTCGAGCTCGCTATCACACGCGATTGCGTGTTTAGATACATATCACTAAAAGCAGGGGAAATATCCTGTACACACACACGCACCGGCGCAGACTCCGACCAGAGCTGGGCCGGCAGTGGTAACAAATGTATCCCTAGAAGCACACGTAAAGCCGTGACATTGTTGAACTGATGAAGGTGCTGGGTTCCTAGTCACTGTCAACCGCCATGGTTGCTTTGTCCAGGTAAAGTAGCAGCCCGTTCCCTATCGCCGTAAGACGGGGCTCCCTTACTACCACGCCCCACCAGGTGTTATCATATCATTTGCCACTCCTCAGGATACAGTGATGGAGCTTACAAGCGCCGCCCCTTCTTCCTTTGAGGTGAGGCTGAATTTATTTGTTCAGCAGTAAAAAATAACCTAAAGATGGAAAACCCGGCAGCTGGCTTAGGAGCTGTTGGAGCCGCGCCACATGTGCTTGCTCCAAACGAGAACTCGGGGGCTGAGACCCCGGCAGCTGGCTTAGGAGCTGTTGGAGCCGCGCCACCTGCGGTTGCTCCAAACGAGAACTTGGGGACTGAGACCCCGGCAGCTTGCTTATGAGCTGTTGGAGCCGCGCCACCTGTGCTTGCTCCAAATGAAAACTTGGGGACTGAGACCCCGGCAGCTTGCTTGGGAGCTGTTGTAGCCGCGCCACATGCGCTTGCTCCAAACGAAAACTTGGGGACTGAGACGACCCCGGCAGCTTGCTTGGGAGCTGTTGTAGCCGCGCCACATGCGCTTGCTCCAAACGAAAACTTGGGGACTGAGACGACCCCGGCAGCTTGCTTGGGAGCTGTTGGAGCCGCGCCACCTGTGCTTGCTCCAAACGAGAACTTGGGAACTAAGACCCCAGCAGATGGCTTGGGAGCTGTGGGAGCGCCTACTGCTGGGGCCGCGCCATCTGTGCTTGCTCCAAACGAGAACCCAGCGCCACCTGGGCTCGTTGCGAGTGCCAAAGAGCAGGTTGTCAAGTGCAGCTCGTGTTGTGTGCTGCGTTGTGCTTTGTTGTGCTGTGTTGTGCCCTGACCGCATACTAATGATCCGGTTCCCTTAATCCCACCATGGCACGTCCTTAGAGGTCATTGTGACACTTCTTGGATGTTCAAATTTCCATTTTTTGTGTGCCCTGTGTCTTGTGCTGTGTTATGAGCTGAATTGTGTAATGTGTTGTGCTGTGTTGAGCTGTGTTGTATGCTGTGTTGGGCCCTGTGTGTTGTGCTGTGTTGTGTGCTGTGTTGTGCTGTGTTGTATGCTGTGTTTTGTGCTGCGTTGTGTGCTGTGTTATGTGCTGTGCTGTGTGCTGCGTTGTGCTGTGTTGTGCTGGGTTGTCTGCTGCGTTGTGTGCTGTGTTGTGCTGTGTTGTGTGCTGTGTCTATCTTGTGCTGTGTTGTTTTGTGTGTGCTGTGTTGTGTGCTGTGCTGTGCTGTGTTGTGCCCTGTGTCTTGTGCTGTGTTGTGCTGTGTTGTGCTGTGTTGTATGCTGTGTTTTGTGCTGCGTTGTGTGCTGTGTTATGTGCTGTGCTGTGTGCTGCGTTGTGCTGTGTTGTGGCTGGTTGTCTGCTGCTTGTGCTGTGTTGTGCTTGTTGTTTGCTGTGTTGTTTTGGTGAGATGGTGTTTGTGCTGGGTTGCTGAAATGTGTCATTGTGCTGTTGTGTGTGTGAGTTGTGTGCTGTGTTGTATGCTGTGTTTTGTGCTGCGTCATGCTGTGTTGTGCTGTGTTGTGTGCTGCGTTGTGCTGCGTTGTGCTGCGTTGTGCTGTGTTGTGTGCTGCGTTGTGCTGTGTTGTGTGCTGCGTTGTGTTCTGTTGTGTTGTGTGCTTTTTTGTGCTGTGTTGTGCGCTGCGTTGTGTGCTGCGTTGTGCTGCGTTGTGCTGTGTTGTGCTATGTTGTGCCCTGTGTCGTGTGCTATGTTGTGTGCTGTGTTGTGCTGTGTTGTGTGCTGTGTTGTGTTGTGTTGTGCTGCGTTGTGCTGTGTTCTGTGCTGCGTTGTGTGCTTTGTCTTATGCTGTGATGTTTTGTGTGTGCTGTGTTGAATGCTGTGTTGTGTGCTGTTTTGAGCTGTGTTGTGCTGTGTTGAGCTGCTTTGTGCTGCATTGTGCTGTGTTGTGTGCTGCGTTGTGCTGTGCTGTGCTGTGTTGTACCCTGTGTCTTGTGCTGTGCTGTGCAGTGCCCTGTGTCTTGTGCTGTGTTATGTTCTGCGTTGTGTGCTGTGTTGTGCTGTGTTGTATGCTGTGTTTTACCCTGTGTCTTGTGCTGTGTTATGTGCTGTGTTGTGTGCTGTGTTGTGTGCTGTGTTGTGCTGTGTTTAGGGCTGTGTTGGTGCGCTGCGTTGTGCTGCGTTAGTTGTGCTGTGTTGTGTGCTGTGTTGTGTGCTGCGTTGTGCTGTGTTGTGTATGTGCTGCGTTATGCTGCGTTGTTCTGTGTTGTGTGCTGCGTTGTGCTGCGTTGTGCTGTGTTGTGCGCTGCGTTGCGCTGTGTTGTGTGCTGCGTTGTGCTATGTTGTGTATGTGCTGTGTTGTGCTGCGTTGTGCTGTGTTGTGTGCTGCGTTGTGCTGTGTTGTGCTATGTTGTGCCCTGTGTCTTGTGCTGTGTTGTGCTGTGTTGTTTGCTGCGTTGTGCTGTGCTGTATTGTGTGCTGTGTCTTGTGCTGTGTTCTGTGCTGCGTTGTGTGCTGTGTCTTATGCTGTGATGTTTTGTGTGTGCTGTGTTGAATGCTGTGTTGTGTGCTGTTTTGAGCTGTGTTGTGCTGCATTGTGCTGTGTTGTGTGCAGCGTTGTGCTGTGCTGTGCTGTGTTGTACCCTGTGTCTTGTGCTGTGCTGTGCAGTACCCTGTGTCTTGTGCTGTGTTATGTTCTGCGTTGTGTGCTGTGTTGTGCTGTGTTGTATGCTGTGTTTTACCCTGTCTTGTGCTGTGTTATGTACTGTGTTGTGTGCTGTGTTGTGCTGTGTTTTGCGCTGTGTTGGTGCGCTGCGTTGTGCTGCGTTAGTTGTGCTGTGTTGTGTGCTGTGTTGTGCTGTGTTGTGCTGTGTTGTGTATGTACTGCGTTGTGCTGTGTTGTGTGCTGCGTTGTGCTGCGTTGTGCTGTGTTGTGCGCTGCGTTGTGCTGTGTTGTGTGCTGCGTTATGCTGTGTTGTGTATGTGCTGCGTTGTGATGCGTTGTGCTGTGTTGTGTGCTGCGCTGTGCTGTGTTGTGCTATGTTGTGCCCTGTGTCTTGTGCTGTGTTGTGCTGTGTTGTTTGCTGCATTGTGCTGTGCTGTGTTGTGTGCTGTGTCTTGTGCTGTGTTCTGTGCTGCGTTGTGTGCTGTGTCTTATGCTGTGATGTTTTGTGTGTGCTGTGTTGAATGCTGTGTTGTGTGCTATTTTGAGCTGTGTTGTGCTGTGTTGAGCTGCATTGTGCTGTGTTGTGTGCTGCGTTGTGCTGTGCTGTGCTGTGCTGTGTTGTACCCTGTGTCTTGTGCTGTGCTGTGCAGTGCCCTGTGTCTTGTGCTGTGTCATGTTCTGCGCTGTGTGCTGTGTTGTGCTGTGTTGTATGCTGTGTTTTACCCTGTGTCTTGTGTTGTGTTATGTACTGTGTTGTGTGCTGTGTTGTGCTGTGTTGAGCTGTGTTTTGCGCTGTGTTGGTGCGCTGCGTTGTGCTGCGTTAGTTGTGCTGTGTTGTGCGCTGTGTTGTGTGCTGTGTTGTGCTGTGTTGTGTATGTGCTGCGTTGTGCTGTGTTGTGCGCTGCGTTGTGCTGTGTTGTGTGCTGCGTTATGCTGTGTTGTGTATGTGCTGCGTTGTGCTGCGTTAGTTGTACTGTGTTGTGTGCTGTGTTGTGCGCTGTGTTGTGCGCTGTGTTGTGCTGTGTTGTGTATGCGCTGCGTTGTGCTGCGTTAGTTGTGCTGTGTTGTGTGCTGTGTTGTGCGCTGTGTTGTGTGCTGTGTTGTGCTGTGTTGTGTATGTGCTGCGTTGTGCTGTGTTGTGTGCTGCGTTATGCTGTGTTGTGTATGTGCTGCGCTGTGATGCGTTGTGCTGTGTTGTGTGCTGCGCTGTGTTGTGCTGTGTTGTGCCCTGTGTCTTGTGCTGTGTTGTGCTGTGTTGTTTGCTGCATTGTGCTGTGCTGTGTTGTGTGCTGTGTTGTGCGCTGTGTTGTGTGCTGTGTTGTGCTGTGTTGTGTATGTGCTGCGTTGTGCTGTGTTGTGTGCTGCGTTATGCTGTGTTGTGTATGTGCTGCGTTGTGATGCGTTGTGCTGTGTTGTGTGCTGCGCTGTGTTGTGCTGTGTTGTGCCCTGTGTCTTGTGCTGTGTTGTGCTGTGTTGTTTGCTGCATTGTGCTGTGCTGTGTTGTGTGCTGTGTTGTGCGCTGTGTTCTGTGCTGTGTCTTATGCTGTGTTGTTTTGTGTGTGCTGTGTTGAATGCTGTGTTAAGTGCTGTTTTGAGCTGTGTTGTGCTGTGTTGAGCTGCCTTGTGCTGCATTGTGCTGTGTTGTGTGCTGCGTTGTGCTGTGTTGTGTTGTTCTGTGCTGTGTTGAACCCTGTGTCTTG
Organism: Chlamydomonas sp. ICE-L; assembly: GCA_013435795.1. NCBI lineage: Eukaryota > Viridiplantae > Chlorophyta > Chlorophyceae > Chlamydomonadales > Chlamydomonadaceae > Chlamydomonas > Chlamydomonas sp. ICE-L. The sequence goes on from JACBWV010000730.1 coordinate 11,540,486, forward strand.
TGCTGTGCTGTGCTGTGCTGTGCCCTGTGTCTTGTGCTGTGTTATGTTCTGTGTTGTGTGCTGTGTTGTGCTGTGTTGTATGCTGTGTTTTACCCTGTGTCTTGTGCTGTGTTATGTGCTGTGTTGTGTGCTGCGTTGTGCTGTGTTGTGTGCTGTGTCTTGTGCTGTGTTGTTTTGTGTGTGCTGTGTTGAGCTGTGTTGTTTTGTATGTGCTGTGTTGTGTGCTGTGTTTTGTGTGCTAACACCCTCAAAGGGTTAGGGCTTTTTGCAAGTGCCAGTTTTGTGTGTGCTGTGTTGTGCCCTGTGTCTTGTGCTGTTTTATGTTCTGCGTTGTGTGCTGTGTTGTGCTGTGTTGTGCTGTGTTGTATGCTTTTGCAAGTGCCAGAAAGCAGGTTGACAAGGAAAATGGCAGGAATAGGGAAGTCAAGGGAAGGGAAGGCCGGGTTAGTTGAGGGCTTAGGGCTTAGGGTTTGGGTGGCGATATATAAAGGGCTGAAGGTGTTGAGGGTTTAAGGTGTCTAGAATATACCACATATCCTAATGGAGCCCGGCTCAAAGTTTCATATACACCGGTACACAGGTAATGATAACGCCTGGTGGGGCGTGGTGTTAAGGGAGCCCGTCGTACGCGGGTGGGAAGCTGTCTCCTACCAAAACTGGACAAGCTACCATCGCGGTTGATAACGACCTGCAACGCCAGGGGGACCGAAGGGGGAGTCAAACCCCCGACTCTTCAACCTTAAGCGATCCGGTCTACCACTAGACCATTGTATATCAAGAACATTACAAAGTTTTTTGGATAATCACATTCCAAAGATTTCAATTAATTGGTCAATGCCTGAGCATACTACACATCATAAATGAGTTTTCGGAGTAAGGTGGTATTTACAACAACAAAAACAGTGACCCACCGGCGACCCACTGACTCGAGACCACCCCTTCACCCACCCACACAAACACCCACACACACCATCCCCTCATCCACCCACCACTCACCCACCCCACACTCCCCACCCTACACCCACACCCACACACACACCATCCCCGAACCCACCGGCGACCCACCGATATTTTGTGGGTCTGAGCCTGGGCCCACTTTGAAAAGTCCATAAAATAACAAAACAAGTTCATATAGAGTGTTTCAAAACAAATAAGCACGCACCTATTTGAGGGAGGGGAGTGCCATTGGGGCTGACAGAAGCCTGCATGCATGTGGCATAGTGAGGGGTAATGTATGTATGTCGCAGTCCCTGGGTAGGCCAAATAGGCTAAATAGGCTTGCCCAACCGTGTAGGAAGGGCTTAAAAAGAAAAGGCACTCATGAACTGAGGGCAAGTCATGGGAATACGTTAAATGGAAGAGGGAGGGAGAGGGGGGGGGGGGGGGGGGGGGGGGGGGTTGGGGGGGGTTTAGGGGTGGGGTAGGGGGGGGGGGGGGGGGGGGGGGGGGGGGGGGGGGTGGGGGGGGGGGGGGGAGGGGTTCTAGGGGGGGGGGTAGTGTTATCCATACATCCTTGGCAATTCCCCAAACACACCCACACAGGTATAGCAATGCCCCCAGTACACCCATACTGCCATGCCAATGCCTCCCCCCCCAACTCCCCCCCACCCCACAGCATGCCAGTAGTCCAGTACCCCTAACAAAAGCAACTTCTAACGACCTTACACCCCTGGATTGCACATGAAATAATACAGAGGAATCATTTCGTTCTCAGTTTGGCAAATCAGGTTCTGATACAGTCCAATCAATAATTCCCACGGTACGCTTTTCTTTGTACTCCGGCGCATCATCTTCGTTCTGTACCTTGAGATCGGTGACCTCTCTGCCAATGTCCTCCAATTACATTACATTACATTACATTACATTACATTACATTACATTACATTACATTACATTACATTACATTACATTACATTACATTACATTACATTACATGTTAAAGTCTACTTGACACCGCGAGGGTGTATGAGACTCTGTGCTTTAAACAAAAAGAAAAAGCACCCACAAAGCAAAAACCCCATTACATCAGGGGTGTGTCGAGGACAAACAAACCAAACTCCCAACCACCGTTTTGGTGGCGTAGGTATTAAACCCCTTAGAGCCGGACCCAGATCTCAACCACTTACAGTGGCGGAGGTAAGAAGCTAACAAATGAGAAGTCACAAGAAGAAGAAAAAAGGGATGATAAATTACGGTGCCACTAAGCAGTCCAGGGCTTCCTGTCTTGCTCTTCTACAAGTAGAAAGATAGTCGGCTAGGTTGCTCCAAAAAGACTTAGTGCCATTTCCATTCATAAAGGTTCTGAATGTGGAATCGCAGAATTCCACATTCCATACGGTTAAGTTGGTATCCTCATGGACATGCCTATAAATATCTGTAAACAGCTTCTGGTAGCGGAGGCGAATATCATTATAAAAGGGCACTCAAACATATGCATTTCATCCTCAGGTTTTTGGAACCCACACATTTGACAGTGTCTCATTGAGCGAGGGATGTGTGCTCTATCCACCACCCTCATTCTTTCTGTGTTCAGCCAATGGGAACCCATTCTAAACTGTGCTATAGAACGAATCTGATCCTGCTTATGTAAGGCGGATGTAAAGGGAATCAAGCCATTCTCATCATTGCTGTTGGCTGCGAACCATTTTTGGTATCGGAGGCGTTTAAAGCCAACCCTTCTCTCATCAGGGATGTCTCTAACTGCATTGGTGTCACTTGGTACTTAAACCTCCATGACTCAAAAACTTCAGACATAATACCTTCGACATCGACAGCCTCCAAAATGTTGATGTTTTTACTGGATCCTAGCTTGTGGAGAGCACAACGCAAGTCATGAACCCAGCCAGTGTTGGAGTCAAAAGATTCCTCAAGAGCCATTCTAATGAGATCCTCAGGTTCTTTATGTATGGTCTTGTTCCAGAAGCGCAAAGCTTGTTTAAGCCAAGCAAAACACAACGGGGTTCTACCCAGCTCTTCCATGATAATATTAGATGTAGTAGATTGGCAAACACCCAACATTTGTTTAAGTATACCTCTATGCCATTTCTCACAAGCATGGTCATTTGAGATAAGTGTGTTGTTCAGAATAGAAGGAGCCCACACCTCACAGCCAAAATTCAGGATAGGTTGTACAAGAGAATCAAACAGGTGGGTGAGAATTTCAATATTGTATATCTCCATAGTATGGCATCGCCTACGGAGCATGTGGTGTGCCTTTTGGGCCTTAGTGAGCATCCTAGAAAAAGCAGCTTTTGCACGATTGCTTGAGTCACCATCCACAAAGAGGGATCCCAAGTAGATAAAAGATAACTTTGTCCAATGTATGCATAAGCGCTGTGTTGGTCTGTTCAAGAGCAGAGATTTTCTGTAAAAGCTCCAGTTTGGTCTCGCCGTGCTCTCTCCTGAATTTTCGGATCTCTTGGAGCACAGTTTCCTGCCCTGCGTCTTCGTTCGATTGGCTAGGTTTCATAGTACTAGAATGGGCAGTTGATTTGAAACTGCTTGTTTCACGCAACTGCTTTTTTGTGTGCCGGCACGCTGTGGGCTTGAGAAATTGGCTTCTGAGAGCTCTCCTAAAAAACTGCCTTCTGGAGCTCTCCTAAAAAACCAATTGGGGGATACCGTAGGCGCCTGAATTGTTGGTGGTTCTAGTAGAGAATCCCTACTGCCAAATATCTGCAAGGTTGGCGTGTAAGCTAAGTGTGTATAATTGTTACAATGAGAAGGAAGAACACAAAAGTGATAGAAACTGAACTAGAGACGGTACTTAGACGTACATCTGCGAAAATGCCCGATTGGGCGTGTAGGCAGAGTATGTGCGTGACAAGCTCATTGTCACGAGCAACGACAGCGACCTCTCAAAATTTGAAAGGTCACCCCTGGATATCCGTTTTTTTGTATGCGACACCATACGGTACTTGTAATCTATAACAGGAATCATAGATCGACATCCAGCTCACTGTCTGCAGTAGATATAATACATGGGACGACATGAAGACTACAACACCTCACTCCTGAGCACCAGGAGTGCAATTACATGCCTGGTGTACAAGCTGTTATTGTCCGTTGCGTCGGACACTGAGTTGGCATAGCGCACGCATGGTCCTGTGGCTCCAGGACCCGGGTTGCCTGCCGCCAGGCCATAGGCTAGCTATGGCCTGCACGTGTCTTCGGAATCTTCCTGAAGACTTCCTTTTCTAAATAGCCGCACGAGTTGCGATGATAAGCTATCTGCTCTTCAGTCTTCACTGTGTAACTACTCTATGGATTGAAACAAGCAAATAAATAAGGATAAGCCCAGCTAAGCCCCAATATTTAAGCAGTTCTGGAAAGACGATTCTGTCAGCTTCCAGATGCACTGTGTTGCTATATGTTTGGCTGGATAGCAGACCGGGGGAGCTGCATATAAGATGTTGCTCGTAGCTGAAAAGACAGGCTTTGCTCTCCATGCAGAGGTATTTGCTGTTTGGGTGTATCATAACATTACATTGCATTGTCATCGACAGGCCATTGTTCCATCATGTATATTCAATCCCATCCAATACCATCATGTTATCCTTGACACAAATAAACATAGGGACTAGCATTTTTAGGGACCGGCAAATAATATGGAGGACATGGTAAGACATGGTCTTGGTTGATCTAGGTTGGGCAAGTCCCTTGAGCCTATTTGGCTACCTCTGGACTGCAGCATGTACATCAGGAGGACATAGCGAGATATGATGCAGTTTGTATGATATTAGCCATGGGCACATTTATAGGGACCGGTAAATCATATGATACTGATCAAAGGGGAGTATGATATCATACAAATTGCATCATATGGTATTGTATGTAAATGGTAACTTTGGCCTAGTCAGACTGCCGGCATCATATGATATCATATTGCCTTTCCCTGCAAATAACATTGGTGAATGCTCACGAAATCTTGTATATCAAATCATGGAGCGGAATAAATATGCTATGGTGGGACAGCAAGACAAGCCCCTCCACACCATCTTGGGTGCGCTACTCAGTTTCTGTTTTGATTTATTTTTACTGCCATTGACGGCAAGCAGTAAAATTGCTTGCTGGAGCCTATACCAAGTTCCAAGTTATGCCCTGTTTTGAGCTACGTGTAGCATCTACCAGCCAGCTCCACTAGCCAGCCACTTGGTCAAGCCCAGAGCTTCCAGCTTCAATGGAATGCCTGCCATGTTAGCTTTCAGACACACTACCTAGCTTCAGGTTTGCCTGACGGACGGGGAAAGGGAGCTGCCTAGAAGCTGCTACGCGTAGCCCCCAAAGGGTATAACTTGAGCTTGGTCGCATGGCTCCAGCCAGCAATTTGACTGCTTGCCGTCTCCGGCAGTAGAAATAAATACACCAGGAAAACGTGAACATTATTTTTTAAACTGGATATACTGGTGAGCTACAGTGTTTTTCTTTTCATCTATAAGCAGCAGCTTCTAGGCAGCTCCCCTGACTGGCTATTCGGCCAAACCTGACACAACTTCGAGCATCTTGATGCTGTCATAAACAGCTGTCCAGAAGTGCTGAAATAGTTCAGTGCAGCCCAGTGGCCGGCTCAGGGAGCTGCTTAGAAGCTGCAATGAAAGGCCGAAATCAAACCTGGTAAGCTAGCCAAACACACAGGTCGCGTCATCACCAGGGGTGTTCAAAACGTTACGTTCCACATCTCAAACACAGATTTTGAGAGTTGGTAGCTTCGGAAACCTAGATTTTGGCTCATGAGGCACAGATTTGGCCCATGAAACGCAGATTTGGGGAAATGCATCGTAGATTTTGTGAACTGCTACCTCACAAAACACAGATTTGGGCCCATGAAACGCAGATTTGGGCACATGAATCATAGATGTTGTGAACTGCTACCTCACAAAACGTAGATTTGGGCTGATGAGTCATAGATTTGGCCCATGAAACGCAGATTTGGGCACATGAATCATAGATGTTGTGAACTGCTACCTCACAAAACGTAGATTTGGGCTGATGAGTCATAGATTTGGCCCATGAAACGCAGATTTGGGGAAATGAATCGTAGATGTTGTGAATGGTTACCTCACAAAACACAGATTTGGGCCCATGAAACGCAAATTTGGGCACATGAATCGTAAATTTTGAGAACTGTAACCCCACAAAACGTAGATTTTGAAGTACGCTTGAACAAACCTGGCCATCGCCAGCGTCCTCAGAGCTCTGCGCAGGCCATGGGGTGGAAAGGTGGGTGTTGGTGGGTGGGTGGGGTGTTGGTGGGGGTAGGTGGTTAGGTGGGCTGTGGTGGGTGGGGTGTTGGTGGATAGGTGGGTGGATAGGTGGGCGGGTGGTGGGTGGATGGGTGGGGTGGTTGTGTTGGTGGGGGTAGGTGGATAGGTGGGGCGGTGGTAGGTGGGTGTGGGTGGGGGTAGGTGGATAGGTGGGTGGATAGGTTGGTGGGTCGATAGGTGGGTGGTGGGGTCGATAAGGTGGGTGGTGGTGGGTCGATAAGTGGGTGTGGTGGGGTCTCGTTGTTTTGTGGTTGGGGAAATATTTTTTTGTTGTTCATAGTGATTGTTTGTGGTGTGTGGTTTGGCTGTTGTTCGTTTGTTTTTGGGTACTTTGGGTACGTTGTTTGTTTGTTTTGGGTTTGTTTTGGTGGTTTTAGTGGATCGTGTTAGTTTTTTTTGCTTGTTTGTTCACTAGTTGGGTTTTGTGTTTTTTTGTGGATAGGTGGTTGTGTTTGGTGGGTGGATAGGTGAGCGGTGGTGGATGGATGAGTGGGGTGTTGGTGGGGGTAGGTGGATAGGTGGTGTGTAGGTGTATGTCTGGCGGTGGGTGGCGTTGGTGGGTGGAGGTTGGTGGATACGTGGTGGCGGGGGATATGTGGTGGGTAGGTGGTGGCGGTGGTGGGTGGGTGGGTACAAATACACAGCTCAAGTCAACACCAGCGTCAGAGCTAGGCGCAGGCCATAGCGTGCATATGTGGTGGAGGTAGTGGGTGGTGGGTGGGTGTAGGTCTGGGGAGTTGGTGTTGGTGGGTGTTGGTGGGTGAGTGCAGGTCTGGGGTGCTACACAAAAAGGGCCCTATGTCCCCGTGAAAACAGCAAGCTAACACATGCGAAGGAGTATGCTGTTCGGGTGAGCTAGCCAGGCACACAGGTCACGTCACCACCAGCGTCCTCAGAGCTCGGTGCAGGCCATAGGGTGCACAGGTGTTGGCGGTGGTGGGTGTCGGTGACGGCGGGTGGATAGGTAGTGGTGGTAGTGGGTGGTGGGTGGTGCCGGTTGGCGGGTGGATAGGTAGTGGCGGTGGTGGGTGGTGGTTGGGTGTAGGTCTGGGGTGTTGGTGTTAGTGGGTGTTGGTGGGTGGTGGGTGGGTGTAGGTTAGGGGTGTTACATAAAAAGGGCCTTATGTCCCCTTTGAAAACAACAAGCAAACACATAAGAAGGGGTATGCCTTTTTGGGCGAGCTAGCCAGACACTAAGGTCACGTCACCACCAGCTTCCTCAGAGCTCAGTGCAGGCCATAGGGTGCATACGTGGTGGTGGTGGTGGTGGGTGGTGGCTATTGTGGGTGGATGGGTGTAGGGCTGGGGTGTTGGTGTTGGTAGGTGGTGGGTGCAGGCCATAGCGTGCATACGTGTTGGCGGTGGTGGGTGTCGGTGATGGTGGATGTAGGTCTGGGGTGTTGGTGTTGGTGGGTGGTGGCGGGTGGCGGGTAGTGGCGTTGGTGGGTGGTGGGTGGTGCCGGGTAGATAGGTAGTGGCGTTGGTGGGTGGTGGGTGGATATAGGTCTGGGGTGTTGGTGTTGGTGGGTGGTGGCGGTTGCATACGTGTTGGCGGTGGTGTGTGTTGGCTATGGTGGGTGGCAGTAGTGGGTGGGTGGTGGGTGGCGGCGGATGGACAAGTTGGCGGTGGTGTGTGTTGGCTATGGTGGGTGGCAGTAGTGGGTGGGTGGTGGGTGGCAAGGGGTGGACAAGTTGGCGGTGGTGGGTGTTGGCCATGGTGGTTGGTAGTAGTGGGTGGGTGGTGGGTTGCGGCGGGTGGACAAGTTGGCGGTGGTGGGTGGTGGCTATGGTGGGTGGCAGTAGTGGGTGGCTGGTGAGTGGCGGCGGGTGGACAAGTTGGCGGTGGTGGGTGGTGGCTATGGTGGGTGGCAGTAGTGGGTGGTTGGTGGGTGGGTGGTTGGTGGCGGCGGGTGGACAAGTTGGCGGTGGTGGGTGGGTGGCAGTAGTTGGTGGCTGGTGGGTGGCGGCGGGTGGACAAGAGGGCGGTGGTGGGTGAGTGTAGGCCTGGGGTGCTACACAAAAGGGCTTTATGTCCCCTTGAAAATAACAAGACAAGTCCTATGCAGCGTCGCAAGCGACACGGAAAATTGGCGGGGAGTGTTGGCTGTTGGCATTGGCTTGGTTTGTGTTGGTTTGTGTTGGTGCTGAGATCACATGTTCACATGTTCAGGCGTCACGAGGTCAGGCATTGGCTTGGTTTGGTTTGTGTTGGTTTGTGTTGGTGCTGAGATCATATGTTCACATGTTCAGGCGTCACAAGGTCAGGCATTGGCTTGGTTTGGTTTGTGTTGGTTTGTGTTGGTGCTGAGATCATATGTTCACATGTTCAGGCGTCACAAGATCAGGCATTGGCTTGGTCTGGTTTGTGTTGGTTTGTGTTGGTGCTGAGATCATACGATCACATGTTCAGGCGTCACGAGGTCAGGCATTGGCCTGGTTTGGTTTGTGTTGGTTTGTGTTGGTAAGTGTTGGTTTGTGTTTGATAATGTTGGTTTGTGTTGGTTTGGTTTGTTTGTGGCTAGGAGTTGGGCTAGGTTGGGCTGATAGCGAAGCCTGGCACCACAAAATGTCTTAGGCAGGCCGCCTTACTGCAATTCAGACATAGGCATGCCATAGTCATACAAATCATGTCATAGGCAGGCCTTCGTCATACAAATTCAGTCATAGGCGGGCCACAGTTATAATAGCCCCCCACTTAATGAAATGAACCGAACAATTCTACAAGTGAAGTCACAAGCAGGCCTTAGTTGAACGCATTTAGTCACAGACAGGCCTTAGAGATACAAATTCAAATCTCAAATTCAAATTCAAATCTCGAGCACCTGTCTTGTCGCCCTTCTTAGACTTGGACTCAATCTTGGTGTCACCCTTATGTAAGACCTTGCCCGTGTCCACCTGCTCGTCGTCCAGAACCACCTCCGTCTTTACCACCTTGCCCTCGCTGTCGAACACGTACACGGTCTTCTTCTCCACGATCTTTCCCTCGTGCGTCTCGAAGGTCACCTGGTCGTGGTCGGCGGGAAATCTGGGATCTGTCCACTGCGTCAACTCGGAAGACGTGTGGTAGAAGAAGAAGCTGTAATCAGGTTCCGCATCGCTTGGCATGATCTTCCAGTACCCCCCCTTCGCATCCTTGACGTAATTGAACCCATCGGACATTTTTATAGAATTGTAAACCGTGGATGGGTCGACCAGCTCCGTTTTTGCCACGCCCAGCTGCATGAGCAGGACGACAAAGCTACACACTAGGAAGTCTGAGCTGCGCATCGGGGCGGATTGGAGCAAACTCGGATTCGAGTGGGATTCGAGTGAAAGAAGTCTCAGACTCAGAAACAGCCACCGCTGTTAGCCAGGTGGCCCTGGGTCTAAGCGATGCTCTGGTCCCGTCTGGTCCCCTGCCCTGCCCCCCCCCCCCCCCCCCCCCCCCCCCCCCCCCCCCCCCCTGCCCTGCGGGGTCCTCGCCCCCCACCCTCGCATCACCCCAGGCCGCCCCACTGGGCCAGCCATCACCCCACCACCCCATCTTTGAAAGAAGACATCACATTTCCGAGCTGGGGCTCTTCCAGATCGCCGTTGCCCCTCACCTGGATGTTACACATATCTGCTTTCTGTGTTCGGCCAGTCGCGACGAAGCGGTCGACGTTTTAGAAAGCGCCGTTCCCCCCGCACGACCTTGGAACATGGCTACATGGCTCCAGCCATTCAGGCTACTCGCCAGCCTCGACAGTAACATCTAAAGCATATCCTTATCAAAATGTTCTTACCAAAACGATCTTACGACCTTCGCCCTCGCATGGCCAACTTGATCGTGTGCATCGATTTCCCAACTGCAAGCCATCCAAATTCAAAAACTTGAATTTGAATAATTGAACCAGAATTTGAACTTGGTTGGATTTGATTGGTTTGGATTGGATTGTTACATGGGTTTCAGCCAACTCTGGGCTGCTCACTGTCTTCCGATTCCAAGCCCCCCCGTGCGACTCGAAGGAACCAGGGAGCATATAAAGCGGATTAGAAAGTTCTAAGACATGTCCGGATCCGCAAACTACCGTACTTGGTTGCGTGGCTGTAGCCTTGATGGCAGCTCGCCGTCTTCGGCGGTGACAGTACCATTCAAAGAATCGAAGCCTGCTGTATCCCTTATCAACCCCCCCCCCCCCCCCCATGCCAGAAAACTTGTACCCGCAGTACCGCTCGCTATGATTAGAACTCCGTCAACTCGGCCTTTCGACAAAATCCCAATCGACAGTTCGTTTTGAAAGGCCTGCACCTATCAACTCCATGCCTCGGAAGCTGTCATCTTTGACATGTCAAGCTCAGCTCCGATGGATCTTTCGCAAATTAAGCTTGGACGAGGTAATCCCTATCGACAGTTATGTTCGTTGCATCATTACCAGGCATTCTTTCTCATGCACTCGAGGCTTCCGAGTGCTGCCCGGCTCAGGATTTTTGGTCGAAGGACCCGGTCGAAGTCGCTTGCTGTGCTGCGAGCACAAGGTGAGAATCTGTCCCGGCAAAATCCAGGAAATAGTGCTAGAAGTGCATGCTACAAGCCGCGTGCCTTAGGTCGACGCCTGACAAAAGCCTTTAGGTTTCCCGTGTGTCCCCCCCGCTATCCTGGGCCCCCGCTTGCTGCGCTGCGAGCACAAGGTGAGAATCTGTCCCGGCAAAATCCAGGAAATGGTGCCAGAAGTGCATGCTAGAAGTCGCGTGCCTTAGGTCGACGCATAGAAAAAAGCCTTTAGGTTTCCCGTGCCCCCCCCCCCCCCCCCCCCCCCCCCCCCCCCCCCCCCCCCTCCCTCTATCCTAGGCCTCCGCTTGCTGCGCTGCGAGCACAAGGTTGCAAATCTGAGAAACCTGAATCCTTGAAAATGGTGCCAGAAGTGCATGCTAGAAGTCGCGTGCCTTAGGTTGACGCCTGGCAAAAGCCTTGTTGCATCCCATGGGCCCCCCATTGAATTTGGATGGCTGCATGGGTGAGTGTGGGTCTAACCCCCAACCATACAGCCTTGTGAGTGACCTGCGGCCATCCATACAGCCATGCAAGTGCCCCAAACCCACCCATGCAGCCATGCAAGTGACCTTCCCCCACCCACACAGCCATGCAAATGACCTTCCCCCACCCATACACCCATGCTAGTGACCCAACCCCACCCATACAACCATGTTAGTGACCTGCAGCCACACATACAGCTATGTAATTTCACACACAAAAACACAAACACAGTGCCTTCCACATACTGCCTGCCCCCCACTCCCCCACCCCCACCCACCCCAACCCCCACCCCACCCGCCCACACCCACACACACTGCCGCGCACAAACAAAAACAAACGTGCACTATTTGTTTGCAGTATGCCAAAATCGAGAGCAACACCTGGACTACTAAAAGGCTATGTTCCTGCAAACAATAAGAACGGATGAAGAGTAATATGTCTATACACAGTATTCTCCAGCTTGGTTGGCAACTTGCTTGGCATACATGCGACACAAGACGGTCGATTGCTTCTGTGTTTCAATTTTGATGAATGGGAGACCTGATGGCATGCACCTCCTCTAGATTGTTCAATACCTTACCATTACCCTCCAACCACCTTGTTCTCCTCAGTACCGACCGTCACTTGGGCCTCCTCCTCTCCCTCTGCCTCCTCCTCCCCCTCTGCCTCATCCCGCCCCCCTGCCTCCCCCTCCTCCTCCCCCCCTGTCTCCCCCTCCTCGGCCTCTGCCTACCCTAGGATGATCCTTTTCCAACGTGGGGTCCTTTGCTATTTTGGGGGTAACAAGCAGCAGCTTCTGGGCAGCTCCACCGGCAGCTCCCCTGACTGTGGACTTCTGCTTATTGGACTGCATAGCTTTTTATTTTTTTGCTAAGAGCACAAGCTTTTAGGCAGCTCCCCTGACTGTGGACCTGTACTTAGTGGACTTCACAGCTTTTACTTTTTCTGCTACGAGCAGCAGCTTCTAGGCAGCTCCCCTAACTGTGGACTGCTACTTAGTGGACATGATGGTTTTAATTTTTTTAGCTACGAGCAGCAGCTTCTAGGCAGCTCCCCTGACTATGGACCGCTACTTAGTGGACTTAATGGCTTTTCTTTCTTTTTGCTACGAGCAGCAGCTTCTAGGCAGCTCCCCTAACTGTGGACTGCTACTTCGCAGCCTTTTGGGGGGGGGGGGGCACGAGCAGCAGCTTTTAGGCAGCTCCTCTGACTTTTGTGTTGTTGTTGTAACGGTTACATATTCCCATGTAATTATTTTTGCTACCGAAGACGGCGAGCTGCCAAATTGCTAGCTGGAGCTATGTAAACATGTTCAAGTGCTCCAAAATCGGATCCAATTGTAAAATAATTTTCTTCGCAGTTTGTGAGACTCTTTACAACCCAAATTGATACAAATTCTTTGCTACTACTTTTGTTTGTGATAGGAAATTTCCACTTTACCACCCGAGGGGGGGGGGGGGGGGGGGGGGGGGGGGGGGGGGGGGGGGGGGGGGGGGGGGGAGGGAAACAACCTCAGAAGATGCGGTCTGACAACTTTATTGTTGCCCCCCCCCCCCCCCCCCCCCCCCCCCCCTCAGAAACAGTGGACACATAAGGAGAGGCTGGAGCCCATTCCTGTTCCATGCACGGGCCTGTGCCCTGCATGGGGCTCTGGGGGCAGGTACGGGATTCCATTCTGGCTCCCGATCACTAAGATCGCCAAACACCCCGCCCAAAACCATCCCACAACCATTATTAGCCCTTTCGAATCATTCGCGACCCTGGAGCGAAAGGATGTTGCTCGAAGATCCGGGGCGAAACAGCCCTTAGACCCTGGTGTCGGGCATTTGGCCCAGGCGCGCTGCGCTGAGAAAGTTGCTAGATCAGACAGTCAGTGAGATTGTACATGAAGCATAGACGGTCAATTGCTGAGCAAAAGCATTGCCATCGGTAGCCTATGCGCCGAGAAAGAATCATCGCGTTCGACCCTCAGGCCCCCTCTGGGCCGGTACGGTACTCGCATGGGGGGGGGGGGGGGGGGGGGGGGGGGGGGGGGGAGGGGGGTGATCCCTTATCAAAACATCGTCCAAGCTCGGTCCAAGCCATCTTACGACCTTCGCCATCGCGTGGATTGGCCAACTTGATCGTACAAACCTGCACCAGCTCATATTCTTACATCTTGTATATATCCGAGGTTGCAATGCGACCCACACATTTCCCAACCGCTACCTGACCGCAACCGATACAAAATCGAAAACTTGAACTTGAACCGAAGCTTATACTAGAAATATCACTCGAAGTCTAACTTGATTGCATGGCTCTAGCCTTAATCATAAAGGCTGTTCGACTTCTTTGGTCCTGACAACAGCCTTAAAGCATAAGAAGTACGAAAGCCATCGTCCCTTTCCCCCTCCCCGATATCGGATGGGGGCCGAAGAGGGTGCAGCCGGGCCGTCTAAAGCTGCGAGGCCAGATGACAGCGAGAATGATTACGAGAGGGAGCGTGCGGAGGTGATAGCACGTAACACGGCTATCATGGAGGGCCTTGGGGTGAGTGGGCGGTATTGATCAGTAGTCATGCATGTGCATGGGTGTTGTTGTGGGTGGTGGTAGTGGTGGTGGTGGTGGTGGTGGTGGTGTGGTATTGGTGGTAGTGGAGGTAGTGGTGGTGGTAGAGTATACCCGTGCCATCCAAAGCTGCGAAGCCAGAGGACATCGAGGATGCGTATGAGGGGGAGCTTGATGAGGTAATAGCTCGGAACAAGGCCTCCCTGGGGAGTTTTGGGGTGAGTGGGTTATGGTGGAATTGGTGGTGGTGGTGGCAATGGTGGTGGTAGTTGTGGCAGTGGTGGTGTGTTTGATATTGATCAGTCATCATGTAAATGCATGCGTGGGGTGGGCACTGGTGGTGGTGGTGGTGGTGGTGTGCACTCATCGTGCATGTGTGCATGGGGTGAGTTTGTGTGTGTGTGTGTATGGTGGTGGTGGTGGTGGTGGTGTGCATGTGTGCGTATGTGCGTAGGGTGGGTTTGTATGTGTGTGTGTGGTGGTAATGGTGTGTGCTCATCGTGCATGTGTGCTTGGGGTGAGTTTGTGTGTGTGGTGGTAGTGGTGGTGTGCATGTGTGCATGGGGTGAGTTTGAATGTGTGTGGTGGTAGTGGTGTGCGCTCATCGTGCATGTGTGCTTGGGGTGAGTTTATGTGTGCGTATGTGGCGGTGTTGGTGATGGTGGTGGTGTGAATGTGCGCATGTGTGCATGGGGTGAGTCCGTGTGTGTGTGTGGCGTTGTTGTTGGTGGTGGTGTGCACCTGTCGTGCAAGTGTGCATGGGTGCATGGGGTGAGTTTATGTGTGTGTATGTGGCATTGGTCGTGGTGGTGGTGAGCATGTGCGCATGTGTGCATGGGGTGAGTTCGTGTGTGTATGCGGGGTTGTTGTTGGTGGTGTGCATGTGTGCATGGGGTGGATTTGTGTGTGTGTTGTGGTGGTGGTGGTGTGCATGTGTGCATGGGGTGAGTTCGTGTATGTATGCGGGTTTGTTGTTGGTGGTGTGCATGTGTGCATGGGGTGAGTTTGTGTGTGTGTGTTGGTGGTGGTGGTGGTGAGCACTCATCGTGCATGTGTGCATGGGGTGAGTTTTGGGGTGTGCGTGGTGGTGGTGGTGGTGGTGGTGGTAGTGGTGTGTACTCATCGTGCATGTGTACATGTGGTGAGTTTGTGCTTGCGTGGTGTGTTGGTGGTGTTGGTGATGGTGTGAATGTGTGCATGGGGTGGGTTTGTTTGTGTATGTTACGTTGGTGGTGGTGGTGTGCATGTGTGCATGGGGTGAGCTCGTGTGTGTGTGTGGTGGTGGTGGTGGTGGTGTGCATGTGGTGAGTTTGTGTGTGTGGTGGTTGTGGTGTGCATGTGTGCATGTGGTGAGTTTGTGTGTGTCGTGATGGTGGTGTGCATGTGGTGAGTTAGTGTGTGTGGTGGTGGTGGTGGTGGTGGTAGTGGTGTGCATGTGTGCATGTGGTGCATTTGTGTGTGTGTCTGGTTGTGGTGGTTGTGGTGGTTTGCACTCATCGTGCATGTGTGCATGGGGTGAGTTTGTGTGTGTGTGTGGTGGTGGTGGTGTGCATGTGGTGAGTTTGTGTGTGTGGTGGTTGTGGTGTGCATGTGTGCATGTGGTGAGTTTGTGTGTGTCGTGATGGTGGTGTGCATGTGGTGAGTTAGTGTGTGTGGTGGTGGTGGTGGTGGTGGTAGTGGTGTGCATGTGTGCATGTGGTGCATTTGTGTGTGTGTCTGGTTGTGGTGGTTATGGTGGTTTGCACTCATCGTGCATGTGTGCATGGGGTGAGTTTGTGTGTGTGTGTGGTGGTGGTGGTGTGCATGTGGTGAGTTTGTGTGTGTGGTGGTTGTGGTGTGCATGTGTGCATGTGGTGAGTTTGTGTGTGTCGTGATGGTGGTGTGCATGTGGTGAGTTAGTGTGTGTGGTGGTGGTGGTGGTAGTGGTGTGCATGTGTGCATGTGGTGCATTTGTGTGTGTGTCTGGTTGTGGTGGTTGTGGTGGTTTGCACTGATCATGCATGTGTGCATGGGGTGAGTTTGTGTGTGTGTGTGTGGTGGTGGTGGTGTGCATGTGTGTATGGGGTGAGTTTGTGTGTGTATGTGGGGTTGGTGGTGGTGGTATGCATGTGTGCATGTGGTGAGTTAGTGTGTGTGTGTGGTGGTGGTAGTGGTGTGCATGTGGTGAGTTAGTGTGTGTGTGTGGTGGTGGTGGTTTGCATGTGGTGAGTTTGTGTGTGTGTGGTGGTGGTAGTGGTGTGCATGTGTGCATGGGGTGCGTTTGTGTGTGTGTGTGTGGTGGTGGTGGTTTGCATGTGGTGAGTTTGTGTGTGTGTGGTGGTGGTAGTGGTGTGCATGTGTGCATGGGGTGCGTTTGTGTGTGTGTGTCTGGTTGTGGTGGTTGTGGTGGTGTGCATGTGTGCATGTGGTGTGTTTGTGTGTGTGTCTGGTTGTGGTGGTTGTGGAGGTTTGCACTCATCGTGCATGCGTGCATGGGGTGAGTTTATGTGTGTATGTGGCGTTGTTGTTGGTGGTGGTGTGTATGTGTGCATGGGGTGAGTTTGTTTGTGTGTGTGTGTGGTGGTGGTGGTGGTGGTGTGCATGTGTACATGAGGTGTGTTTGTGTGTGTGTAGTGGTGGTGGTGGTGGTGGTGGTAGTGTGCATGTGTGCATGGGGTGAGTTTGTGTGTGTGTGTGTGGTGGTAGTGGTGTGCATGTGGTGAGTTAGTGTGTGTACGTGGTGGTGATAGTGGTGTGCATGTGTGCATGGGGTGAGTTTGTGTGTGTATGTTACGTTGGTGGTGTTGGTGGTGGTGTGCATGTGTGCATGGGGTGAGTTCGTAGGTGGTGGTGGTGGTGGTGGTGGTGTGCAGGCGGGCTATTTATATACATACATTTTTCACAATTGAAAAACATGGCCATCATAAAGGCTCTGCGGTATATTTGTTTTTTGTTTTTTGTTTGTTTCTTTTTTCTTTTTCTTCTTTCACAATTGAAAAACATGGCCTTATTAAAGGCTGTGGGGGTGAGTGGGTAGTGGTAGTGGTAGTGGTAGTGGTAGTGGTAGTGGTAGTGGTAGTGGTAGTGGTAGTGGTAGTGGTAGTGGTATTGGTAGTTGGTATTGTTAGTGGGTGGTGGTGTCGTTGTGGTTGTGATGATCAGCATTATGCAAGTGCATGTGTGGGAGGTGGTGGTGGGTGGTGGTGGTGGTGGTGGTGGGTTGGTGTGTTGGATCATCATCCGTGGATGTTATGTTCCCTCGCACCACCACCTCAACCAACCCATCATACCAACACCAACACCACACCAACACCAACACCAACCCCAACAACCAACACCAACACCAACACCAACACCACCCCCACCACCAACACCAACACCAACACCAACGCCAACACCAACCACCAACACAACACCAACAACCGAACCCAACACCATCCACACCAACACAAACCACCAACACCAACACCACACCAACACCAACACCAACACCAACACCACACCAACAACCAACACCAACACCAACACCACACCAACACCACACCACACCAACACGCAACAGCCAACACCACACAACACCCCCACACGCCACACCCACACCCTCACCACACTCAACACCACACCAAACCACACACTCATCACCAACACCGAACACACACCTCTGCCACCACTCCAACCCAACTCCAACTGCCCACACCAACCAACACCAAATCACAACCCACCTCCACACCACACCAACACCATCACCTTCATCCCAACACCAACCACCTACAACGCCCAACACCAACACCACACTCAACACCAACACCCTCACCAACACCAAGACCCCAGCCAACCCCCCACAACCACACCAACACCTACACCAAACCTATACCAACACGTACATCGACCATACACCTACACCAACACCTACACCAACTCGCCACACCAACCCCTACACCAACACAACACCACACCAACAGACCATCACCAACACCCACACCACACCCGACACCCACGACCCACACCAACACCAACACCAATACAACAAGCCCAACAACCAAACAACACCAACACCAACACACAGACCAACACCCACACCTACCCAACACCCACACCACAGCCGTACATACCAACACCAATACCAACAACACCACCACCACACCACACCCACACCAACCCAAATCCAACACCCATCACCTACAACACCAAGCCCACCCCTACCCCTACTTCCAAACCAAACAGACAACCCCAACACCAACACAGCAACACCAACACCACACCTACGCCAACACTACACCAACACACACCAACCATCACCAAACACCCACACCAAACCAACCTGTGCGTAGCTACCAAGCCACTATCAGCCGTGTACCTATGTCCCCCTCCACTCCCTCAACCCACCCATCATACCCAACACCAACACCACCACCAACCCCACACCAACACCAACACCAACACCAACACCAACACCAACACCAACACCAACACCAACACCATCACCAACACCAACACCAACACCAGACCTGTGCGTAGCTGAGCCAAGCCACATCAGCCGTGGACGCTATGTCCCCCTCCAACCCCCTCAACCCACCCAGCATACCCAACACCAACGCCAACACCAACACCAGCACCAACATCAACACCACCACCGCCACCAACACCAACACCAAACCTGTGCGTAGCTGAGCCAAGCCACATCAGCCATGGACGCTATGTCCCCCTCCAACCCAACTGCAGATACTACGGGGAAGGGGAAGAAGAGGGTTAGGCTGCCCAAGGTCGATTTCAGCAGTCCAATTGGGCCTGTTAGACGGTGAGAAAGGGGGTTTGTGGGTGTTGGTGTGGGGTCGTGGGTGGCAGGTGTGGGGTGGGGTGGGTAGGCTTCCCAGTGTGGATTTATCAGTAGTGGACTAGTTAGAGGTTGAGGAGGAGGGGTTGCGTGTGTGTGTGGGGGGGGGGGGTGGGTGGGTTGGGGTGGGGGGGGAGGGGGGGATTGGTTTCTTGTCCAGGTGGGTGAGTGGCGTATGGTGGGTTGGTGGGTTAGGTAGGGGCCGGGTGGCACCAGCCGGGGGATAAGGCAAAGAGCCGTGTATGTGTGTGTGTGGGGGGGTGGGGGGGGTCCGGGGGTCGGGGGGGCACGGGACAAGGGATGGGGTGGCCAGGCACCCAGTGGGCAGGGGGGGGGGGGGGGGGGGGGGGCGTGAGATTGGATGTACTGCCCTATCCAAGGTTCCTCCCATCTCTTTTTAGCCCCTCTTGGCCCTGGGCGGTTGAGATTGCAGGATGTACTGCCCTATCCAAGGTTCCTCCCATCCCTTATTAGCCCCTCTTGGCCCTGGGCAGTTGAGATTGGATGTACTGCCCTATCCAAGAATCCTCCCATCCCTTTTTAGCCCCTGTTGGCCCTGGGCGGTTGAGATTGCAGGATGTACTGCCTTATCCAATAATTCTCCCATCCCATATTAGCCCCTCTTGGCCCTGGGCGGTTGAGATTGCAGGATGTACTGCCCTATCCAAGGCTCCTCCCATCTCTTTTTAGCCCCTCTTTGCCCTGGGCAGTTGAGATTGCAGGATGTACTGCCCTATCCAAGGTTCCTCCCATCCCTTTTTAGCCCCTCTTGGCCCTGGGCGGTTGAGATTGCAGGATGTACTGCCCTATCCAAGAATCCTTCCATCCCTTTTTAGCCCCTCTTGGCCCTGGGCGGTTGAGATTGGATGTACTGCCCTATCCAAGAATCCTTCCATCCCTTTTTAGCCCCTCTTGGCCCTGGGCGGTTGAGATTGGATGTACTGCCCTATCCAAGAATCCTCTCATCCTTTTTTAGCCCTTCTTGGGACAGTTGGGCAAGTCCTTTTAGCCTACCCCTGGACTGCAGCATATATACATCTTTGTTGTTGAAATGTCACCCTGGTCACCCTGGTCCTCTCTACACACTGCTGCAATATCATAGACAGACAGACAGACAGACCTATAGACAGACAGACAGACAGACAGACAGACAGACAGACAGACAGACAGAGCAGACAGACAGAACGAGACAGACAGACAGACAGACAGACAGACAGACAGACAGACAGACAGACAACAGACAGACAGACAGACGACAGACAGACAGACAGACAGACAGAGCGAGACAGACAGACAGACAGACAGACAGACACGACAGACAGATAGACAACAGACAGACCGACAGACAGACGAACAGACAGACAGACAAACTACGACCAGACAGACAGACATCAACGACAGACATACAGACAGACAGACATACAGAACAGACAGACAGACAGACAGACAGACACACACACACACACCACCTTTTTTGTGTAAATGTCACTCAGGTCCTCTCGACACACTGCTGCACTTGCATAGACAGGCAGACAGACAAACAGACAGACATGACGGACAGACACACACTCACGCTTGGGTTTTTGAAATTTTGTGCGCAGGTCCTCTCGGCACAACCTGCTTGCAACTTGCAAATGAAGAGGATCAAGAAAGCATCATTGATTTGAATGGTGAAGGAATGCTACAAGGGCCTGTCCCCCCCCCCCCCCCCCCCCCCCCCCCCCCTCCCCCCACCCCACCAAACACACACACACTCAGCCCTCCCTCCCCCACCCCACCACAGGCAAAACCCCACGCCACACCCATACTCCTACCACCTTACCCGCCCTCCCCCCCACCCCCCCCTCCCCCCCAACCACACCCAACCACACCCACCACACAAACACACACACAAACGAGGTAAGGAATGGCTACATGCCTGTCACCTATCACACCTCCCCCCCCCCCCCCCCCCCCCCCTCCCCCCCCCCCCCCCCCACCCCCACCCCGCCTCCTCCACCCACCCCCCTCACACACACACCACCAAACGCTGTAAGGATGCTAGACAGGTCCTGTCACCCTTCACACTCCGCCCCCCCACCCCCCCCCCCCCCCCCCCGCCCCCCCCTCCTGCCCCCCGTCACACACACACACACAAATCGATGGTAGGAAGTCTGAGCAAGCCTGTTCACCTTCAACACCCCCCTCCCCCCCCGCCCCCCCCCCCCCCCCCTCCTCCCCCCCCTCACACACACACACACGAACTATGGTAAGGAATGCTACAGGCCTGTCACCTTCACACCTCATATCCCCCCACCCCACCCCCACCCCCACCCACCACCACCTCCACCACACACACACCACACACAACACACACACACACACACGCACATGCACACACACACACCACACACACAACACCATGCGCACACACACATACATACACACACCACATACATGATTGTACACGCAAATACTACACACCACCACGACCACCCACGACGACCCCCGCATCCCTGTCACCTTAACACCTCATACCCCCACCCACACCCACACCCACACCCACCCCACAACCCACCCAACCACACACCCACACTCACATACACACACACACATACATACACACACATACACACACTCACACACACATACACACACGTACACACACACATACACACACATACACACACGTGCACACACACACGTACACACACATACAGACACGTACACACATACACGCACACAAACGTACACACACACACACACGTACACATACACATACACACACGTACACACACACACACACACACACACACACACACATATATACACGCATACACACTCACAAACGTCCACACCCACACGTACACCCACACACACATACACACACATACACATACACTCGTACACTTACACACACACAACCCCTTGCCTAGATGATGCTGGGGAACGCCATGGCAACGATGAAAGCGATGAAGTTTGCAGCTCTCCTAGTGCAGCTGAGAACAGCTCGAGTGAAGACAAGAGTGGGGTGAGCTCAGGGCTCGTTTGTGCTGCTGGTGTGCGTGTGGTGTGGTGTGTGTGGTGGTGATGGTGGTGGTGTGTGCGTGGGTGGTGGGTATATGTGTGTGTGTGGTGGTGATGGTGGTGTGTGCGTGGGTGGTGGGTATGTGTGTGTGTGGTGGTGATGGTGGTGTGTGCGTGGGTGGTGGGTATGTGTGTGTGTGGTGAAGTGAGCAGTTCTCTTAGTGCAGCTGAGAACAGCATGAGTGAAGAAAGGAGTGGGGTGAGTTCTGGGCTTGTCGGTGTTGTTGTTGTGTGTGTGGTGTGTGTGGTGGTGATGGTGGTGAGTGTGTGTGTGTGTGGGTGAGTGTGTGTGTGTGTGTGTGTGTGTGTGTGTGGGTGTGTGGGTGGGTGGGTGGGGGGGGGCATGGCTGTGTGGTGTGTGTGTGTGTGGTGGTGAAGTGTGCAGCTCTCCTAGTGCAGCTGATAACAGCATGAGTGAAGACAAGAGTGGGGTGGGTTCAGGGCTTGTTGGTGTTGCTGGTATTGTTGTGTGTGTGGTGTGTGTGTTTGGTGGTGGTGGTGGCGGTGGTGGAGGTGGTCTGTGTGTGTGCGTGGGAGGTGGTGGTGTGTGGGTGCGTGGGTGGTGGTGGTGGTGTGTTGTGGTGGTGTTTGTGCATGGCTGTGTGATGGTAGTGTGTGTGTGGTGATGAAGTGTGTAGCTTTCCTAGTGCAGCTGACAACAGCATGAGTGAAGACAAGAGTGGGGCGAGGTAATGGTTGACACTATTTGGCATTATTTGGACATACTTTGGATATGATTGAAAACAGTAGGAGAGAAGACAAGAGTGGGGTGAGTTAATGGTTGCCACTATTTGATATGATTTGACATCATTTGGCATAAGTTGGTCATGATTTGGACAATGTTTGACATTATTTGGCATTTTTGGACATACATTTGACATCATTGACAACAGTACAAGTGGCTACAATAGTGGGGTGCGTTAGAGTGTATCAGTATTTGACACTATTTGGCATGTTTTAGCATTATTTTTTACATAAATTTGACATTATTGACAGCAGTCCAAGTGACTACAATAGTGGGGTGCGTTAGAGTGTATCAGTATTTGACACTATTGGGTCATTGTTTGACAATTTTAAACATAAATTTGACAGTATTGACAACAGTACAAGTGACAGGGGTGCGCTAGTGTGTATCATTATTTGACACTATTGGGTCATTGTTTGACATTGATTGGACATGATCGGAAATAGCTTCAGCAAAGACACGAGTGGGGGAGTCAATGTAAAACATTATTTTGACACTATTATACTTTATTTGACATTAGTTGGACATGATTGTAAATAGCTTGAGATAAGACAAGGGTGGGGGACTTAGTGTTTGACATTATTTTGACACTATTAGACTTGATTTGACATTATTTGGTCATTAATTGGTCATTACTTTACATCAGTTGGACATGATTGTAAATAGCTTGAGTGAAGACAAGGGAGGGGTGAGTTAATGTAAAACATTATTTTGACACTATTAGACTTTATTTGACATGAGTTGGACGTGGTCGTAAATAGCTTGAGTGAAGACAAGGGTGGGGTGAGTTAATGTTTGACAATATTCCGACATTATTAGACTTGATTTGACATTGTTTAGTCACTATTTTACTTTATTTGACATGATTTGGACGTGGTCGTAAATAGCTTGAGTGAAGACAAGGGTGGGGTGAGTTAGTGTTTGACATTATTTCGACATTATTAGACTTGGTTTGTCATTATTTGGTCATTATTTTACAATAGTTGGACATGATTGTAAATAGCTTGAGTGAAGACAAGGGTGGGGGACTTAGTGTTTGACATTATTTTGACACTATTTGACTTCATTGGCAGTATTTGGTCGTTACTTGACATTAATTGGACATGATCGTAAATAGCTTTGGTGAAGACAAGAGGTGGGTGAGTTAATGTTTGACATTATTTGGACTCTCAGACTTTATTTGACAGTATTTGTTAATTATTGGGCATTAATAGGACATCAAACCATCCATCTCCCACCCACCCACCTCCATCCACCCACCCACCTCCCACAACCAATGTTTTTCTTCTTTGAAATCTTTAAGTGGAGTTTTTCTAGCTTTATGGTTCTAGGCCTCCTCCAGGGACAGCGCTTGTATTGCTTTTTTAAAATGTTACCAGCTCTTTATAGCTTTTAAAAAACATTATCAGCTCTTTATAGCTTTTTTAAAATTTTACCAGCTCTTTATAGTTTTTTAAAAAAAATTACCAGCTCTTTATATCTTTTTTTAAAATTTACCTGCTCTTTATAGCTTTTTTAAAATCTTGCCAGCTCTTCATAGCTTTTTAGGGCCTTTTTTTCTTTCTTTCCTTTACACTGGCAGTTTGGGCCAAAACGGGCATAAAAGAAGCGATCCCCCCCCCCCCCCCCCCCCCCCCCCCCCTCCTCCATGAACAGATTGATTTCTATCAAGATGATTTGGACTTTGAGGATGTTGAACAAGTAGTGTTTCAAGTAACAACCTGAGTAGAGTTCCCACACCCACCTCCCACAACCCACCTCCACCCACCTCCCACCCACCAACCCATCTCCCACCCACCTCCCACCATCTCCACCCCTCCCACACCACCTCCCCACCACCTCCCCACCCAACCCATCGACACCCCTCCCACAACCCACCTCCACCCACCCACCTCCCACCCACCAACCCATCCCACACCCACCTCCCACAACCCACCACCTCCACCCAACCCACCTCCCACCCACCACCCATCCCCACCCACCTCCACAACCCACCTCCACCCACCCACCTCCCACCCCACAACCCTCACCACACCCACCTCCCACAACCCACTCACACCACCACCTCCCACCCACCACCCCCTCCCACACCACCTCCCACAAACCCACCTCCACCCACCCACCTCCCACCCACCACCCCTCTCCCACCCACCCTCCAATCCACCTCCACCCACCACCAACCTCCCACCCACCAACCCATCTCCCACCCACCCTCCAATCCACCTCTACCCACCCACCTCTAACAGCACACCCCTCCTCCATGCACAGAGTGATTTCGCTCAAGATGATTTGGACTTAGAGGATGTAGAACTCGACAATTCTGAAGCACATGATGGCGATGACGATGAGATGGAGGAGGATAATGAGGATGACGACAATGCTGCTGCTGCTGCTGCTGATAATGACGACGAGGAGGAGAAGGGGGATGCAGAGGGGGGGGGTGCTGCTGGAGCCAGGCGGGATGCAGGGCTGTCTAAACCCCGACGTAAGCCCTCAAAAAAGCAAAGGAGCGCCTCCCCGGCGGCTCCAAACCCCGAGTCGAGACCAGATCAGGGTATAGGAGATCTAGGGGCCAAGGTGCTGGCGATGAGATCCAAAGGGGGGCCTGACCCTCCTGGCCCCCCACAGGGCGCAGCAGATGGGCCTGCCCCCAGTCCAAGGAAAGCTGGGCAAGGCCCCCCATCAGCTGCCCCCCGCCCCCCTGGTGCACCAAAAGCTGGGCAAGGCCCCCTAGGTATCAAGAAGAGGGCGAGGGCTCCAAAAAAGGCTCCAGGTGGCCCCACAGACAAATCGGATGTGGTGCACATCGGCACAGAGGCTGAAGGGGAGGCAGGCCCAAGCACAGCCGGGCCAAGTGCAGCTCGGATCAACAAGGGTGACCAATCGGATGTGGTGCACATCGACTCAGAGGCTGGAGGGGAGGCAGGCCCAAGCACGGCAGGCCCAAGTGCAGCTAGGGTCAACAAGGGTGGCAAGCAGAAGCAGAGCAAGGGACGAAGGGGTGGAACGGGTCGAGGGAAGAGTGGTGTTTCAAGGGAACCCCCGACAGAGGACATGGTGAGTCGTGGTCTTGGTTATTGGTGGGTGGGTGGGTAAGGGTGGGTGGATACGGGTGGGTATGGGTGGGTGAGTGGGTGCGTGAGGCGAGGTTGTAGGTCAGCCTGAATCTGTCTTGGGACTAGGGAACAGCAACTAATATTAGTGTTTGAACAACTAATATTAATCAATATTATTAGTGTCATAATATTAGTTTTTTAAATAAATTCAAAATTCTGGTGAGACGGCTCGTCTGTCTAATATTAACTAACATTAACTTATATTATCCATTCACTAATATTAACTAACTTAGCCTTTCCCCACTTAGAACTGATAGGCGAAAAAAGGCGATCCGTAGTTGGCTCGGGCCCAATGTTGCTCCCAGGGTACTCCCTGCCCAGCAAGTACTTGATGAGTGTGGTCTTGCCTGGATAGGCGAAAAAAGGCGATCCGTAGTTGGCTCGGGCCCAATGTTGCTCACAGGGTACTCCCTGCCCAGCAAGTACTTGATGAGTGTGGTCTTGCCTGGATAGGCGAAAAAAGGCGATCCGTAGTTGGCTCGGGCCCAATGTTGCTCCCAGGGTACTCCCTGCCCAGCAAGTACTTGACGAGTGTGGTCTTGCCTGGATAGGCGAAAAAAGGCGATCCGTGGTTGGCTCGGGCCCAATGTTGCTCCCAGGGTACTCCCTGCCCAGCAAGTACTTGACGAGTGTGGTCTTGCCTGGATAGGCGAAAAAAGGCGATCCGTAGTTGGCTCGGGCCCAATGTTGCTCCCAGGGTACTCCCTGCCCAGCAAGTACTTGATGAGTGTGGTCTTGCCTGGATAGGGGGGGACTGTAGCATGTACACCAGGAGGACATGGTGAGTTCAGGGCACTACATGGAGCGCGCAAGGTTTTGGAGCCCGACTGCGCGATTGATGCAATTTTTTAAACCCCCTCTGGGCGCAGGGCGCAGCTTTCCGATTTCAGTTGAGTCAAAAGCAAGGTGGGATTGGGATATGGGGTGGGGAGGGGCTATGGGGTGGGGAGGGGTGGGGTGGGGTGGGTATATGGGGAGGGGTTATGGGGTGGTCAACCCAAAATGAAAAAATGTACCACCCTGGGTGAGACATGATGCAGTCTGTATGAAATCAGCCGCCAGCACATTAAGTACGCGTAACACCTTCCAGGGACAGCGATTTATAGCTTTTTATAGTTTTTTAGGGCCATTTAAGGGGGGGGGGGGGGGGGGGGGGACACTTTTTTATAGCGATTTTTGTTGCTAAAACGGGGTCGAAACTAGCGATCGCTATATGTTGCGGAAAATCTTTGCTTCTAGGCAGCTCCCCAAAGAGAAGAATGGTGTGTCAAAGGAACTCCCTTCGGAGGACATGGTGAGGTATGAATATATGATGCAGTCTGTATGATATCAGCTACCGGCATATTTAGTAAGCGTAGCACGTTCTAGGCAGCTCCCCAAAGAGAAGTATGGTGTGTCAAGGGAACCCCCATCGGAGGACATGATGAGATATGATTCAGTCTGTATGATATCAGCCGCCGGCAAATTTAGGAAGCGTAGCACGTTCTAGGCAGCTCCCCAAAGAGAAGTGTGGTGTGGCAAAGGAACTCCCTTCAGAGGGATTGGTGAGAGGGGGGAGAAAACACGATTATTATAAATATATATTAATTCATTTATTTCATTTGTGTAGCTGCTTTAATGAATTATATACGGACATGGGGATAGGAAAATAAACACAGTACACCAGTCTTCTTTTAGTATGCTTAGCGCCTTCTAGGCAGCTCCCCGGTGGAAAGAGAGGTGTGTCAAAGGAACTCCCTTCAGAGGTAATGGTGGGAGAAGGGGAAACAACAATTATTATTAGTTTATTTACACTGTATAGATGAGTCTCATACACTTTTATTGAATCATATATTTCATTTTCATATGTGCTTTAATGAATTGTACACAAATACGAAGATGGAAAGAGAAAAGCGGTACACCAGTGTTCTTTTAGTACACGTATCACCTTCTAGGCAGCTCCCCGGTGGAAAGAGTGGTGTGTCAAAGGAACTCCCTTCAGAGGTAATGGTGGGAGGAGGGGGGAACCACTATTTGTATACATATATATAGGGAGAGGCATCGATCTATATAGAGATAGATCTATATAGATCTATATAGATCTATACTGGCGAAGCTGGATTTTTGAAATCGGCATAGGGCACCTTACAAAAATCAAAATCTGGTTTTACAATTATGGCATAGGGCACCATATCATATTGCAGGCGCTTCGACTGGATTTTCCTGTGTCTATCTGATGTAACTGCATATGTTGTAGATATACACAATATATCTATTTGCTATATATATATATATATATATATATATATATTTTGGGGCGAAATATATCTATTTGCCGCCCCCTACATATATACACTGTATAGGTGTGTGTCATACTCTTGCATTCAATACATTATTTCATTTTCTTAGCTGCATTAATGAATTATGGTGATAGAAAGAAGAACGCGGTACACCAGTGTTAATTAGTACGCGTAGCACCTTCTAGGTCCACACCCTGATATGTGTGCCCTAGCTATTACACCTCTTCAATCAGGTTTATTCAAACCCTGGTATGAGGTCCCTAGCTATTATGCAATTTGAATCAATTTGATCCAAACCCTGATCTGTGTGCCCTAGCTATTCCGCCCCTTAAATCATTCTTTCTCCAAACCCTGATCTGTGCGCCCTAGATATTTTACCCTCTCAATACACCTGATCCAAACCCTGATCTGTGTTACCTAGCTATTCCATCTTCTCAATCAATTTGATCCAAACCCTGATCTGTGTTACCTTGCTATTCTATCTTCTCAACTAATTTGATCCAAACCCTGATCTGTGTTACCTGGCTATTCCATCTTCTCAATCAATTTGATCCAAACCCTGATATATGCGCCCTAGCTAATATGCCCTTTCAACCAGTCTGATCCAAACCCTGATATAGTGATATGTGTTAACTAGCTATTATGCCCTTTCAACCAGTCTGATCCAAACCCTGATTTGTGTTACCTAGCTATTCCATCTTCCCAGTACCTTTATTATAAACCCTGATCTGTGTTCCCCAGGTCTTCCGCCTTTTCAATCAGTTTGCTCCCAACAAGAAAGGCTACATAACACGCCAGGCCGTCGTAGAGAAGATGTTGGAGAGAGGCATGGGCGCAGATGAAGAGATGGTAAGCCTGGTTGTTAGAATGAGGACAAACACAGTGATAGAATGAGGACAAACAAAGAGTGATTATTTTATATTATTACCCTACCCAGCCCTACCTCTTTTTGGTGCGTAAATTACCGCCCTGCCTATTTCCCAAATCACGTGGTCTTTGTCGTTTAATATTTAATATTATTTCCCTATCTTGCCCTACCTATTTTTGTATGTAAATTACCACCCTGCCTATTTACTAAATCATTTGGCCATTTTATATTATTGCCCTATCCAGCCCTACCTATCTTCGGTATGTATGTTACCACCCTGTCTATTTCCCAAATCATGTGACCATTTTATTTAATACTTAATATTATTTCCCAATCTGGCCCTACCTATTTTTGTATGTAAATTACCACCCTGCCTATTTACCCAATAATTGGGCCATTTCATTTCATACTTAATATTATTTCCTTACCTGGCCCTACCTATTTTTGTTTGTAAATTACCACCTTGCCTGTTTCCCAAATCATGCGGCCATTATATTTAATATATGATATTGTTTCCCAATCTGGCCCTACCTATTTTTGTTTGTAAATTACCACCTTGCCTATTTACCAAATCATTTGGCCATTTTATATTATTGCCCTATCCAGCCCTACCTATCTTTGGTACGTATGTTACCACCCTGTCTATTTCCCAAATCATGTGACCATTTTATTCAATGTTTAACATTATTTCCCTATCTGGCCCTAACTATTTTTGTATGTAAATTACCACCTTGCCTATTTACCAAATCATGCGGCCATTATATTTAATATTCAATATTTAATATTATTTCCCTACCCGGCCCTATCTGTTTTTGTTTGGTACAGTAACACCCTGCCTATTTCCCAAATCATGTGGTCTCATACTTAATATTCTCTATTATTTCCCTATCTAGCCCTACCTATGTTCGATGCGTAAATTACCACCCTGCCAATTTCCCAAATCATGCGGTCATATTTAATATCGTATATTATGACCCTACCCAGTCCTAGCTATGTTTGGTATGCATATTACCCCCCTGCCAATTTCCCAAATCATGTGGTCATTTTATACTATTACCCTACCCTCGCCCAGGCCTGTCTATTACTGGTACGTATGTTACCCCCCTGCCTATTTCCCAAATAAAGTGGCCATTCTATCTAATACTCAATACTATTTCCCCTTTTGGCCCTACCTATTTTCTGTACGTAATTTACCACCATGCCTATTTCCCAAATCATGTGTTATTATATACTATTGCCCGAACCCTATTTTGTGTTCATTAATTACCACCCTGCCTATTTCCAAACTTATGTGTAGGGTTGGGAAGCAAACGTATATTTTTATTTGTATAAGCCGTATAAACGTATAAACGTATACATATAAACGTATAAAAACGTATATACAAATTAGGCACGTCTTGAGAAAATACTTTTTCATGGGTTTTAAGGTATTGCCGCATAGCTAATTTTATTGGCATCACATATCAACTCTTAGAAAAATAATCTGGCAAGTTCAGGTTGTCCAAATCTCATAATAGAAATCACGATCAGAAAGCGCGTCAACCAAGAAGCGCGGTGCCAATCTAAGTGAGCCATTAAATGCCAGTTGGTTTGCTAGATAACTGTATGAGTGCATAATAATAAAAGTACATAACGGTATTGCAATATTGTCCATGTTCACATTGCACTAGACTTGCACCATCAATCCTTCAAGTTCACGTAGGAGCACAGCTTGTGAAATGGAAGGCTAGGTGGCGCTCTGATATGCGTGCCATCCTGGCTATCTAGATCAAACATTAGGCCAAATGTTTATAAAATGGTGCAAGTGAATGTTTAATTTTATTGCATATTGTGATAGAGGAGGTCAAAATCTTTCCAATGAGCCAGGAGTATAAAAAAAATGCTGCAGACGTATAGCCTAAAAAATCTGAGGGGGGCTGACCCCCCCTTCCCCCCCCCCCCCCCCCCCCCCCTTTAAATAGGAATACCTTTTTTTGTACAACTTAGATATGGATTCAGAGTGTTTACAGTATGGCGCACACAATGGCGTCCTCAGATTTTTAGTGCAAAGATCGCTTGATAGTCAAACAAACAGTTCTGAACCCCCCTCCAGGTTGTCCAAGTACTTAAGCCACCCTTTGCCGCCACTGGAGGCGGCCAGAAAAATATTCAAAATCAGACCCATCATCTTGCATACAGAACAGCACCACATCCACGTCTTCATTCTTCTTAGCATAGGCCACGCCAGATAGGGCTGACATTTGTAACACACCTAGGGTAGAACAGTCAAAATCAGACCCATCATCTTGCATACAGAAAGAAGAAAGACAGCCGGCACGTAGTGGCCGAGGAAGATTAGCTTCCAGGGAGGGGGGGGGGGGGGGGGGGCGCGAGGGGGCTTCGCCGTTAATGAAAAGCAGGAAACAGGAGATATGCCACATATGCATACAGAAAGAAGAAAGAAAGAAAGAGAAAGAAAGAAAGACAGAAAGGGAATGCTGAGAGGCGCGGGAAAGGAACAGAAGAATGGCGGCGTTTCAATTCGATTCGGTTGCTGTCGGTTTGTGTGTAGGTTGGGGGGGGGGGGGGGGGGGGGGGGGGGGGGGGGGGGGGGTATACTTATTACACGAGGTCCAAGTGGTTCCAATGGACTGCCTATACCAAGACCTACTCATGGGTGGTCTCGTAATTGCATTTGGAATGGGCTGTGTGTGGGGTGGTGGGTTTAGGTGTGGGGTGGGTTGGGTTTGGGGGGGGGGGGGTATTTACTTATTGCACGAGGTCCAAAGTGGTGCAAATGGACTGTCCTTCCCAAGGCCTACTCATGGGTGGTCTCAGAATTGCATTTGGAGGCCCGTGTAAAAAGTTAGCAAAAGAATAAATGAGGGCTGACCCCCCCCCTCCCCCCCCCCCCTAAATAAAATGCCCAGAAAAAGCTGAAAATATGTTCAATAAATCGCAAATAATTATGTCATATACATCCTATACTTGGAACAAATCGATCGGCTTTGCTCAACTTTTCGTGGAGGATGCTACCTCCTGAATGAGCTATCTAAATCAAAAATATAATGAAAACCAAGAAAGTTAAGTGCCGGGACGTGTGCTGTACTTCTCGAAGTACAGACTATACGTTTTGTATACGACGTATATAAGGTCGATTTGAGAAAAACAAAACAGCGTATTTATACGTATAAACGTATTAACGTATAAACGTATATTATACGTTTATATGTCGGCCCAACCCTACTCATGTGTTATTATATTTTATGTTATTACCATCCTGCCAATTCACCAAAGCATGTGGTCATTTTATTCTTTTTCCCAAATCATGTGGCCATGATGAAGGTCGATGGGCTGCTGCTCTTTATGGTGGAACTAGGCACTAAGCCTGATATATTTTGGTATACTTATTACCCCCCTGCCAATTTACGAAATCATGTCGCCATTCAGACGGTTGACTCAGATTCCTTACAGTTGCTTTTTCATATTTCCAATACATATAATTTACCCTTAAGGGTTGAGGAAATTAAGCACATGCAGGCTTCATCATTGTCAGTACTTATATTTGCAAAAGTATGGGGGCCTGCTTGCTGGACATTGAGACACTGCACGAGAGGTCCAGCGATCTTTCAGATGGGGCCCCCATTGGTACAAGTGCTAGTAGACATATTTAAGGTGTATGCTGGGCCTTGTAAATTTTTAGCTTTGCGTGTGATATTTCCCTTAATTAGGGGGTATATCACACCACTAGCTGGCTTTACTGGTCTTATCAGCTTTTACCATTAAATAAAGTCAACTGCACTATCTAGCTTGTAAGTCCAGACTGTTCAGGTCTGTCTTTGTGCTACTACCAATAGAGTCGCTACTGTCAAATAATAACAGAGTCACTTCCCCTGGGAGGCTCAGGTAGCTTCTGGAAGATATAACTCCTGTGGGACAGAGGGATGGTGGTGGGAACTCGAAATTTGGTTAAGATCAAGGCTCAGCAGCTTGAGGCACCAAGAATTTAGTGCCCCCAGTGACTGTGCACTTGATTTTATACCGGGCAGGACAGTTCTGCTGAGAAAACACTGGCGGTGGTTACTCCTGGTTTTGCCCGGGGGTTTACGGGTATTTGAAATATGAATGCGTCCTGCGGGATCTTACGTCGCGCGGCTGAATACTCCATTTCACCCACTACTGTGTGGGAAATGCGGCATTTTATTGTATTCCCAAAACCATGGGGTCATTTTTGTGTGTGTTGGTATGCATCTTACCCCCCTGCTAATTTCCCAAAACTGTGTGGTCATTTTATTATATTACCTAAATCATGTGGTCATTTAATTATATTTCCTAAATCATGTAGTCATTTTATTATATTCCCCAGATCATGTGGTCATTTTATTATATTTCCTAAATCATGTGGTCATTTATCATATGTCCCAAATCATGTCGCCATTGTATTATATTTCCTAAATCATGTGGTCATTTTATTATATTTCCCAAATCATGTCGACATTGTATTATATTTCCCAAATCATGTGTTCATTTATTATATTCCCCAAATCATATGGTCATTTATTATATTTCCTAAATCATGTGGTCATTCTATTATATTTCCTAAATAATGTAGTCATTTTATTATATTTTCCAAATCATGTAGTCATTTTATTATATTTTCCAAATCATGTGGTCATTTATTATATGTCCCAAATCATGTGGTCATGATGCAGGTCGATGGGATGCTGCTCTTTATGTTTGGTATGCATCTTACCCCCTGCCACTTTACCAAATCATGCCGCAATTTAATTTTATGTCCCAAATCATGTGGTCATGATACAGGTCGAGGGGATGCTGCTTTTTATGTTTGGTATGCATCTTACCCCCCTGCCAATTTACCAATCATGCCGCAATTTTATTATATTCCCCAAATCATATGGTCATGATGCAGGTCGATGTGATTTGCTCTTTATGGAGGGATTAGGCGCTAAGCCTGAAACGTTTTGGTATGATTATTACCCCCCTGCCAATTTATCAAATCATGTGGCCATTTGTGGATGTTTGGTATGCATCTGACCCCTGCCAAATTACCAAATCATTAGGGATATTTTTCTCCGCTACATACACGATCGCTAGTTTTGACCCCGTTTTGGAGAAATTATCGCTATAAAAAAGTTTTCTCCGCTACATACACGATCGCTAGTTTTGACCCCGTTTTGGAGAAATTATCGCTATAAAAAAGTTTTTTTATTTTTTGCCCCCAATGGCCCCCAAAAGCTATAAAACGCTGTCCCTGTAGGAGGCCTACAAACATAAAGCTAGAAAAAACCCACTTTCAGATTTGAAAACAAACAAACTGCAAATCATGTAGCCATTTTAATATATTTCCCAAATCATGGGGCCATTTGTGTATGTTTGATATGCATCTTACCCCCCTGCCAATTTACCAAATCATATGGTCATGATGCAGGTCTATGGGATACTGCTCTTTATGTTTGGTATGCATCTCACCCCCCTGCCAATTTACCAAATCATTTGGTCATTTATTATATTTCCCAAATCATGTTCTCATGATGCAGGTCGATGGGCTGCTGTTCTTTATGGATGAACTAGGCGCTAAGCCTGGTAGATTTTGGTATGCTTATTACTCCCCTGCCAATTTACCAAATCATGTCGCCATTTCCTTACATTTCCCCAATTATGGTTTCATTTTTGTATGTTTGGTATGCATCTTACTCCCCTGCCAATTTACCAAATCATATGCTCATGATGCAGGTCGATGGGATGCTGCCCTTTATGGAGGAGCTAGACGCCAAGCCTGATAGCTATTATTATGCTTATTAGCCCCCTGTCAATTTCCGAAATCATGTCGCCTTTTTATTATATTTCCCAAACCATATGGTCATTTTTGTTATATTTCCCAAATCATGTCGCCTTTTTATTATATTTCCCAAACCATATAGTCATTTTTGTTTGTTTGGTGTGCATCTTACCTCCTGCCAATTTCCCAAACCATGGGGTCATGATGCAGGTCGATTGGATACTGCTCTTTATGTTTGGTATGCATCTTACTCCCCTGCCAATTTACCAAATCATATGCTCATGATGCAGGTCGATGGGATGCTGCCCTTTATGGAGGAGCTAGACGCTAAGCCTGATAGCTATTATTATGCTTATTAGCCCCCTGTCAATTTCCGAAATCATGTCGCCTTTTTATTATATTTCCCAAACCATATGGTCATTTTTGTTATATTTCCCAAATCATGTCGCCTTTTTATTATATTTCCCAAACCATATAGTCATTTTTGTTTGTTTGGTGTGCATCTTACCTCCTGCCAATTTCCCAAACCATGGGGTCATGATGCAGGTCGATTGGATACTGCTCTTTATGTTTGGTATGCATCTTACTCCCCTGCCAATTTACCAAATCATATGCTCATGATGCAGGTCGATGGGATGCTGCCCTTTATGGAGGAGCTAGACGCTAAGCCTGATAGCTATTATTATGCTTATTAGCCCCCTGTCAATTTCCGAAATCATGTCGCCTTTTTATTATATTTCCCAAACCATATGGTCATTTTTGTTATATTTCCCAAATCATGTCGCCTTTTTATTATATTTCCCAAACCATATAGTCATTTTTGTTTGTTTGGTGTGCATCTTACCTCCTGCCAATTTCCCAAACCATGGGGTCATGATGCAGGTCGATTGGATACTGCTCTTTATGTTTGGTATGCATCTTACTCCCCTGCCAATTTACCAAATCATATGCTCATGATGCAGGTCGATGGGATGCTGCCCTTTATGGAGGAGCTAGACGCTAAGCCTGATAGCTATTATTATGCTTATTAGCCCCCTGTCAATTTACCAAATCGTGTCGCCTTTTTTATTATATTTCCCAAAATCATATGGTCATTTTGCAGGTCGATGGGATGCTGTTTTTTATGTTTGGTGTGCATCTTACCCCCCTGCCAATTCCCCAAATCATGTGGTCATGATGCAGGTCGATGGGATGCTGTTTTTTATGGAGGAGCTAGGCGCTAAGCCTGATAGATTCGGATTTGATCATTTCCAGGTAATTATGCTTCTAAATCATATTTCTTTGTTCATGTTAAGGTAATGATAACGCCTGGTGGGGCGTGGTGTTAAGGGAGCCCGTCGTACGCGGGTGGGGAGCGGCCTCCTACCTCAATTGGACAAGCTATCATGGCGGTTGACGACGACCTGCAACGCCAAGAGCGACCGAAGGGGGAGTCGAACGCCCGACTCTTCTTCCTCAAGCATTCTGGTCTACCGCTAGACCATTGTATAACACTGAAAGGGGCTGTGTACTTGTATGTATGTTACAGTCCAGGGGTTACCTGATAGATTTGGATTTTGCTACCTCCAGGTAATTATGTGTCATATAGAGTGTGTACTTATATGTATGTTACAGTCCAGGGGTAGCCAAATAGGCTGAAAGGAAGGACAGCAGCAGCAGCAGCAGCAGCAGCAGCAGCAGCAGCAGCAGCAGCAGCAGTAACAACAACAACAACAGCAACAACAGCAACAACAGCAACAACAACAACAGCAGCAACAATTACAACGGCAACAACTGCTGCAGCAATACAGACAACGAAACAAAAGGAACAAAAGACGCAAAGATGCAGACCTGATGCAGACACTAGAAAAACAATGCTAAATTATATATATATATATATATATATATATATATATATATATATATCCGTAAGTGCCTAATCCCCAAAGCGCCCTAATTCGGGACAAGAGTGTGGGACAGAGCCGTACACACACCAAAATGCTCGGAATCGAATTCTGAGTAGATAGCGTTTCTCGTGAGTGTTTCAGCTAGACGCGCAGCTATTTTTTGTTCCAATGGGCATTCGGTCGCGAGCAGCCCAGGCCAGCAGGCAGTTGGCAGTACACGAGATGTAGATATTTTGGGACAAATTCAATCCGCGACAATACGAGGTCGCGCGAGCTATCGCGAATCAAGTTTCCGCGGGACGAAAGGCATATCTAGCCCCTACCGCAAGGTCGGAGGCTGTGCATTAGCCTCGGCTTCTGAGTGAACTGCCATAGCAATTCCACCTGCCATTTCGGCCGATACCAGCGTTCCACCTGCCAGTTCGGCCTATACCTTGGAAATTTCCAAATCAAAATCTAACAGGTGTGGATGTTTGACGAGAAAAGAAAAAAAATGTTTTTTGAATCTTTTTTGAAAGTGGGATTTGAAACTTGAAATTTGAAAAAAAAAAAACGAAAAGTGATCCCGTACCCTTCGCTGAAAAGACGAAGGCACAAAACGATTCAGTTGCGGCTATGCAGCTTGTAAAATAATTAGGGACTCCTAAATTCGCCCAAAATATGCAAATACTCAGTGATGTTTTGCTTTGTACAGTCTGTACTGCCTGTACAGTATCTTCCACAACCTGCTGTGACAATGACTTGTAAGGAAAGATGTGAAAAACAGGCCTACCTAATTCAATTAAAAAAAAAATTGACTGCGTTTGGCTCCGTCCCACATTTGTGTAAAATCTGTCCTGAATTAGGGAACCCCATATTAGTGGGGGAAAAAAAGTTTTACTTCATCTGGTTCACAAACCCTGAGCATACCCAAATCCAAGTATTTATATGTTAGGTGATGTGGTTAAGCAACTTCGTAGCATTTTTTTGTTTTCATTGGTCTGTAGTCCATGGGTCAAAACCGTCTGTCCCAATATGCCAATAATTAGGCACCTATGGATATATATATATATATATATATATATATATGCTCATTTAAAAATTACAATAATAAATCATATATATTTTCTGAGGGGGGGGGCAAAAAAAATCTCCTACCCCATGCCCATTTTCCCTACAGAGGGCTGAGTTTACCACCCACCCACCCACCCGCTCCGGAACCCATTTGGAGGCCGTTATCTCCTCCCACAATAATAATGAGGGGGTCAAAGTAGGGTGCATTTTGTATAGTTTGAAAAGGCCTATCTAATGGTGCTGCTACCATTACCATGCACCCTATATGGAGCAAGAAAAATCAAATAAGACAATACACTCAGCGTTTGTGGGCACACGTGACGAAGCGCATCATCACCACCAATGCTACATGAGAGGTAGGGCCTGGGGTTTAGGGTTCCCAGCTCCCTAATACGCCATAGCCTATAAAATTAAAATGCTTGGACTATCTTATCTCAGGCTCAGCTAATACAAATCACATGCTCGGACTATTACAAACAATCACCTAGACTACCAACCTTTTTATTTATCCTAGAGGTTTAGCACCAGTGGGCCATGGGGTCATCCTCATCCTCATCCTCATCCTCATCACCCTCCTCTACCTATCCTCCTTCTTCTCCCTTATCCTCTCCCTCTCCCTCTCTTCCTCCCTCTCCCTCTTCCTCTTTCTTAACCACCCAACTCCAGAACAATGCCGGCAGCTCTACCAGGGCTGCCTCAGCCTGCAATAGATATTGCGCCTCTTGCACCTTTTGATCACGCCTTTTAGACGTGTGCTCCTTGCCAATGACCCCCTTAAACTCAGCCACACTCAGGGCGAATATCTCAATGTCGTCCGTGCTGAGTTTCTGGGCTGGGTGGACAGACTGCATGTGATGAAGGAAGTGGTAGCTCCACACCTACTTGCAGGTCTTGCCGGGATCAGAAAGGCAGATAGGGCATGCAACAGGCCTATTGGTACAAGGGTTGGCTTTAGATCCCTTCTCAATAGAAGTGTAGGACATCTTGTAAACTTGAGGGCATGAAGACGTCACCACTATTATGTGTGAGGTGGATCCCTTCTTCAAGCCCACATTGCACACACCAGAGCTTCTGTCATGGCAGACAACACCGCAAAAGTCACAAGCCTCAGCAGCACATGCTGACACGCCATTGACATGACCTCATTCACGCCTCAAGATGTGACCAGCCACATGTAGTCGCATGGATGACATCTTCACACTCTTTTTACAGCCTTGAACTTTGCATACCACCGCCTCATCTCTCTGTGCATCTTTTGGAAGTTGTGCCTGCTTTTGGGGGACACCATCACACAAAAGCCTGCGAACAAGGGAGTTCTTGTGCCTCGCGACGTTCGCAGGGTGCCTGTTCAACAATTCCCGTCCGCACTCGTCACATTCGATGCTAAGAAGCGAAGGGGTCCATCGAACAACATGAAATGGTCTCAGATAGAAAGAAGAGATGGGAAGAAAGAAGAGCATGCACCAGTACGTTCGTTGCGGAATCTGTACTTCCTCTTTTTGTACTGCTGGGTTGGGTTGGGTTGGGTTGGGTTTGGGGGGGGAGGAAGCCCTAATAGCACCAATGGAGACTGGTCTTTAGTACAGGAACGCCCCAGTTCCACTCCCATGTCATTCTGTGGGCTATGAAAAAAATCTTGAAAAGTTCCTATTTTTTCTTAAATTCCAGTTTTTTCTCTCACCACCCACCCACCCACCCCATCTTTGGAGACCCATAACTTTTTTCCTACTGGGCAAAAAAAAAAAATTATCCTCTCAACAAGCTCTACACATCTGGGGCATGGGGTCGTATTTTTTTTCTGCCACCCCACCCCCCCTCGATATTTGCTCATTTTAAAAATATATATTTGCTCATTTTACCCATCCATTCTCACAAATCAACTGATACAAACTCTCTTTACCCACTTATATCCCTTAGCTGCTGTGCTCAGAGCTGTACAGGCAGCAGA
Organism: Chlamydomonas sp. ICE-L; assembly: GCA_013435795.1. NCBI lineage: Eukaryota > Viridiplantae > Chlorophyta > Chlorophyceae > Chlamydomonadales > Chlamydomonadaceae > Chlamydomonas > Chlamydomonas sp. ICE-L. The sequence goes on from JACBWV010000730.1 coordinate 11,579,845, forward strand.
AGTGAGATGTCTTCAAGTATAACGCTGCTGTGCTCAGAGCTGTACAAGCAGCAGCTGTGAGATGACTTGAAGTACAACACTGCTGTGCTCAGAGCTGTACAAGAAGCAGAAGTGTGATGACTTGAAGTATATCTCTGCTGTGCTCAGAGCTGTACAGTCAGCAGGAATAAGATGACTTGAAGTACAACGCTGCTGTACTCAGAGCTGTACAAGCGGCAGAAGTGGGATGACTTGAAGTGCAACGCTGCTGGGCTCAGAGCTGTACAAGCAGCAGAAGTGTGATGACTTGAAGACCAACGCTGCTGTGCTCAGAGCTGTACAAGCAGCAGGAATGAGATGACTTGAAGTACAACGCTGCTGTACTCAGAGCTGTACAAGCGGCAGAAGTGTGATGACTTGAAGTTTATCGCTGCTGTGCTCAGAGCTGTACAGTCAGCAGGAATGAGATGACTTGAAGTACAACGCTTCTGTGCTTAGAGCTGTACAAGCAGTACAAGTGCGATGACTTAAAGTTCAACACTGTTGTGCTCAGAGCTGTACTAGCAGCAGAAGTGAGATGACCTGAAGTACAACGCTGCTGTGCTCAGAGCTGTACAAGCAGCAGAAATTAGCAGTATGGTCTGTACAGCGATGACAGATGAATTGAAGTTCATCATTGACAGGCATGAGCTGTACAAGCGGCAGACTTAGCGACTAGACAAGCTCAAACAGACTCAAACAGACTCAAAAAGAATCAGACAGACTCAAACAGACTCAAACAGACTCAAAAAGAATCAGACAGACTCAAACAGACTCAAACAGACTCAAACAGACTCAAACAGACTCAAAAAGAATCAGACAGACTCAAACAGACTCAAACAGAATCAGACAGACTCAAACAGACACGAACAGACTCAAACAGACTCAAACAGACTCAAAAAGAATCAGACAGACTCAAACAGACTCAAACAGAATCAGACAGACTCAAACAGACTCAAACAGAATCAGACAGACTCAAACAGACTCAAACAGAATCAGACAGACTCAAACAGACACGAACAAACTCAAACAGACTCAGACAGACTCAAACAGACTCAAACAGACTCAAACAGACTCAAACAGACACAAACAGACACAAAGACAGACAAGCTTACAGGCAGGCAACGCAGACAGACGGACACCAGACACGCAGACCCAGACACACTGACACACGAACACACAGGCACAGACACACGATCACACAGACGCACAGGCACACAGATTCACAGTCACACACACAGACACACGGATACACACATAGACACACAGAAACACGGACACACACAGGTACACGATGTGCTTGGCTACCCCCTGGGCGGTAACATAACACACGATGGCTTCATATATTTTTGGCGGAGCCCCTCCTTCTGAGGGGCGGGAGCCCCCAGGGTCACCCCATCGTCTGCTTGTTTGTTTGTTTGTTCGTTTGTGCGACCCATGTGCGACGCAGACAAAGCCTGACACAGCAGCCAACGGTCTCGTAACTAACTGGCTTCCAACCGCTCAATTCCGTTGCCACACTCTCAGCCAATTTTACGCGTCCCTTGCAACGCTGCCTAGGACTTGTTCCATCCCAAATGATGGCTTCATAGCTGTAGTTCATTCGTCAAGAAAGCTACTCTCTACATGAATGGCACTTTTTTTGCTCCCGAGGAAATACATAATGTATTGGATGAGTAATTCTGCATGATGAACCAACATTAATAATGTGTATGTATGTTACAGTCCAGGGGTAGGCCAAATAGGCTAAAGGGACTTTCCCAACAGTATAGGAATGGCTTAAAGAGAAAAAGCACTGATGAACTGAACCCCAAACAATCGTTTAACCGACAGGGGCCCTGAGTTCGTGCTACAATGATAATTTACTGAATAATGAGAAGATAGTGAACAGATGTTGGCAGTGCTTAATAATAGTAGTTGGTCAGACTTTGTCTTCACTTTTGGTGACGCCACTGTTCAGGTAATACAGTTGATAGTTGGAAGCAGTTGTACAGATGTTGATTCCCTGTGATGTACCTGAATAATTTAATGGCTGGACTACATAAGTAGCCAGGATAGTCCAATAGGTAACCAGAATGATGCATCCATCATCCTCAGTATCAACATCATCAGCAGCAGCAGCAGCAACGACATCATCATCATCATCATCATCATCATCATCATCATCATCATCATCATCATCATCATCATCATCATCATCATCATCATCATCATCATCAATAAAAATAGGGCATCACGATACCGTCAAAGGGCATCACGACACCATCAAAGCGACAACATCGATGCAGCTTCTGATCCTGGTTCGAAGACTCCAGTTGTGATGGTGAGGCTGGCCTTGACATGTCTTTAAACTGTCTGCAGCCCTGTACTTCCATTCTGTACCATGGAGTGTGGTGTAGTAGTGTGATGCTACCCATGTTTTACAGTGTTGGCAGACGGTGAGCAGCCTAAAGGCTGATAGACCATGCAGTCAATCCAAAGCAATCATTATTGGCTTGGCTTGCATGTTTGGCTTGGCTTGCAGACGGTGAGCAGCCTAAAGGCTGATAGACCATGCAGTCAATCCAAAGCAATCATTATTGGCTTGGCTTGCATGTTTGGCTTGGCTTGCAGACGGTGGGCAGCCTAATGGCTGATAGACAATGTAGTACTAACAAGCTGGGACAACCTGAAGACTCCCGTGATGATGATTACATTTTTCCTCGCGCCCTACTGGACTCCAAGTGTGCCCTCAGCTTGACGAATCCAAGGGGGACTTCAGAACGTCATTGCCGAAAATAAAAGAAAACGAAAAGCAGATGTTTGTCATCTCATTGTTTGTCATTGTTCATATGTTCGTCATTGTTCACATATTCGTCATTGTTCAGATGTTTGTCATCTCCTTGTGTGTCATTGTCATCTCCTTGTGTAAATATTCCCCCGGTGTTCCAGGCATGTAACAGGATTGTTTAGGGCACTGCGTCCTCCGTTGCAGGTGCAACGTCGAAGGCTCCGTTGTGTTGCAGGACGCAACGTGGGGAGGGTCCGTTGCGTCCTGCAACGAGGATATACAATTGGTTGCGTCTCAGGCAGCAGAGCTGGGAGCCTCCTGAAGTACCCTGACTACCACCTCAATCAGAGGGAGAAAGCAGCATTGGCAAAAATTGGCAACGCCATTCGAACTGAATCCTCTGTGTCTCGCTGGTTTATGTCGGGAGACCCACCTCCTGGGGTGAAAGTCCTTTCACAACTTGTTAAAAAAAGTATCCCGACTGTCATCTCAATCAGAGGGGAAAAGTATCATTTTTTGTTTTTAAGTTGTGAAAGGTATTGCACCCCAGGAGGTGGTTTTCTCGGCACACAACAGCACAACAGCGATACCGAGGATTCAGTTCGAATGGCATTGCCAAGAAAGCAGCAATGGGGAACAGCCATCAATAGATTGACCCGTGCATGAGAAGGGGCCACAGATAGACTCTCCACTGATCTCGCCTCGAGCTCGCCACTGATCTTGCCCGGAGCTCGCCACTCATCTCGCCCAGATCTGTCCACTGATCTCGCCCAAATCTGTCCTCTGATCTCGCCTAGAGCTCGCCACTGATCTCGCCCAAGCCAGGGGGCGGCATCAGAGTAGAGGCTGGGAGTTGCCTCCTGTTGGCTCCTGCTGCCTCCTGCTGCCTACTGCAACATCGTCTAGCAACGTAGGAACTGTCCTCGAATCTCGCCAAGAGGGAAAGCGGCAGTTTGAACACTGTAGTAGTAGCCTCCAGCATTCAGCGTCTCTTCATCGAGAATAGAGGCATTGAAGACAATAGGGTAACTGGAAGGGAGAGTGGTGTGGGTGGATGGGTGAGGGAAAGGGGAGGGAGAGGGGAGGGAGAGGAGAGGGAGGGGGAAGGGAGAGGGGATGGGAGAGAGGATGATAGAGGGCGGGGAGGGAGGGAGGGGGGGAGTGGGTGGGTGGGGTGGGGTGGGGTGGGGTGGGGGGGGTGGGGTGGGGGGGGGGGGAATCAGAATAGCAACTCACATAGGACTGCATTAAACTGGTTTGTGCCGGGAGACCCACCTCCTGGGGTAAAATACATTTCACGAGTAAAAAAACACTTACGAGAAGGTTCCAGTCAGCGCAGGGGAGCCATCAGGAAATGAGGTGAAAACAACAGGACCAGCCGTTCTGTCCGCTCCGTCGTGGATGTTGGCCTGGGTAGGTACGGATAGATAGGGAACGGCAATATTATTGTTTGCAAAACTAAAATCAACTTAAATTATTATAGTGTCACAATAATATTAGTGTTTGAAAAACTAAAGTTGACTATTATTATAGTGTCACATTACGATTAGTTTTTCAAATAAATTCAAAATTCAGGTGAGACGGCCTGCCCGTCTAATATCAAGTAACATTCACTAATACTAAGTTTTCATTCACTAATATTAACTTACTTAGCCATTCTCTACAGATAGATGATAAGTCGGGTGGAAGAGGTCAAGGAAGAAAGGAAGCATGATGATCCCTTTAGCCTATTTGGCCACCCCCTGGACTGTAATATACATATATACAGGGTGGGGGTGGTCGGGGGGGGGGGGGGGGGGGGGGGGGGGGGGGCTGGAGTGAGCATGCAGCGTTCGTGGGAGGGGTCAAGGAGGAAGGATGGACACAGCCAGGGGTGAAGTTGGGGAGGCTGGAGGAGACAGAGCTTTGGAGAGGAGTTGGGGCAGAGGGTACGGTGGGGGGAAGGAAGGGGGTGAACATCAAGGTACCGTACTTCAGAAGGACCCCCTGTGTAGTTTTTTTCTTTTCAGCTACTAGCAGCAGCTTCTAGGCAGCTCCCATGACTGGCTATCCGGCCAAACCCGTCACAACCTCGAGCACCTTCATGCTGTCATAATCAGCTGCCCAGAAGTGCTGGAGTAGTACAGTGCAGCCCAGTGGCCGGCGAAGGGAGCTGCCTAGAAGCTGCGATCAAAAAACCGAAAAGAAAAACCCTGGGGGTGGGGGAGTACTCACTGTGAGCTGGGCTATGTAATATAATATCAGTGAATAAATAATATAAAATACCGTAATATTAGTTGGACGAGCCGACTAACCAGAATTCCAAATTATATGAACAACTAATATTATTGTGACACCTGTGTGACTATAATAATATTAGTTAATATAAGTTGTTCAAACACTTATATTAGTTGCGGCTCCCTACTCACTGTGAGCTGGGCTACGATCTTCTTGATGGATACAATGCCGTGAAACATGCCGTCGTCCATCAGCTCCATGTTGACAACACCCTTAGAGGCCACCTTATCTCCTGCAAGGCCATGGAACAGGAGTAAAATAATTAAGATGATGGTAAGTTCTACGTAGGTGAGTTTTAGTTTAAAGCAATTCAGGTGATTTTGACAGCTTCAGGGGTATCGAGGTTGTGCCGGGTTAGGCTTGATGGCCGATTAGGGAAGCTGCCTAGAAGCTGCAGGTTGTAGCCCTGGAAATTAAACACACCTTGTAGCTGTGTTGTGGTTAAAAGGAAAGGCACAGGTAAGCAAGAAGTTACGTTGCAAGATGCAGACCACCTGGATACAGACACATAGCTGTACACAGGCACCAATACGAACGATGAACCCCCCAACATCCGAGGCTTCAAGCGGTTTGTACGTTGCAAGCGAGGTGTCGTCGTCTGCTGGTAAAATATGCTCTGATACGTGGCTGACGGGTCGAGGAGAAGCAAGCGCACATCACCACATGCAGTGCTAGAATGCAATGAGAAGACCCGCACTAGACTGGTCCATGGGACTAGAGTGCTCGACTTACCGGCTCCGGGGTTCGAGGTAAATAGAAACCGGTTATTTGACCGCAGTTTGGCCTTGTACATGTCGGCATCAGCCGAGAAGGCCATGGCGACCAAGAGGCCAAACAACAGGGCGCGGGCTGTGGACATAACAAGCATGCTGAAGTCGCTGGTGCTTCCTGGTTGAATGGTTGAAGACGAGTACCGTTAATGCTGTATAGCGATGGGGATTGGGAGTCATGGGGCTCGTATATATATACTGAAATGCTATGTCATGACATGAAATGAATCTCATGCTGACTCATGCTGACGCTGGCTCCAATATCGGGGACTCGTAAATATCTAATGAAATTCCGAGGGGAGGGGGGGTACCCCCGGGTAAGTTTGGGGGGGGGGGGGGGGGGGGGGGGGGGGGGGGGGGGGGGAGTTTGCTCTGATGCTCTGATCACGTTTCACAGTTCTGAAGACAACTTGAAGAAAAAAGAAAAGCGAAACCAGGGTCTTCGTAAACCTCTTCGACCCACTTCGTTGCGTGCCAGCCGGCCAGTCTGTTCCTTCGCTGCGGGCTTGACAAGTTCTAAGAGCGTGTCGCAAGCGACACGGAAAATTGCTTTAGCAGTCACCGGCAGGGAGTTTCGGAAGTAGTGGAGAAAGTAGCTACTCGTAGCCGAATAGAGCTGCAAACATTGAAGAACTTTTGCGAAGGATTTTGACAGCTGCGATGCTGACAACTCTAGTCATGCGCACTTCAACTATTCGCAAAAATTGTGGGTGCGGAGGTGCTCGGAATCGTTCAAACGCCTCGGACCCTCGGACAGACGGACGGACGGACATCAGACAGACGGCGGAGAGAGACACGGGGGGAATCTAGGGCTTCAGCCCCGGAACCCCTGGGGGGTCCAGAGGGGGCTAAAGCGAAAACACGCGATATCTGCATCGCTTTTATCCAATCTCTGTCAATCCGCTGTTATTCGCGCAATTGCTCAGGGAGGAAGGCTTCCTTTGCTCTTGAGTTATCAAGGGTCAATGGGGCAGCCGAGCTGGCATAGCTAATTTCAACTGTTGCGCCGAATTGCGTCCGCTCACTGGAAACACTCGTGCCACGCTGGCACTCAAATGCTAACTGTTGACCCCACTGGAAACACGCCCTAACGGACCTGGGAGGAACATGGTCGTTTGGAATGGGTGAGACTTGGTGTGATTTAGACGCTGCATGGTGTGATGAGGAACCAGGAACATGTGATAACGATATTTTTTAACGCGCGTTTTATAGATACAGAAACTATTATAAAAGAGACGCACTCCCAATCGCGTTAGCAATACAGCATCTACTCGTCGTCAACAACTCAACCACTCAACCAGGAACCGCCAGAGACTTCAACATGCCTCGCACCCCCACCGCCCTCGCCCTGGCGTTCGGCCTCTTGGTCGCCCTGGCCTCCACTGCCGATGCCGGCCACAAGTACGAGGCAGTTTTGAGGAAAATGAACTCCGAGTCGAACCCCCGCGCCAGTAAGTCGAGCACTCCGGCATCATGTAGCAGCCCAGTGCGGGAGTTCTCGTTTCATTTCAGCCTCATGTGCGTCTGCTTGTACTTTCCTCACCAGCCACGGATCAGAGCATATTTTGCCGGGGGGGGGGGGGGGGGGGGGGGGGGGGGGGGGGGGGAGGGGGGGAGCAATCTATGGCTTTTCAACTCCCAAACCGCTTGAAGCCACGGCTGCTGGGGGTTGGCCGTCCGTTGTTGTGCCCTCTGGTTGTGCCTGTGTGCAGTTGTATGTCCAGGCGGTCTACATACCTTCTTGCTCACCTACCAGTGCCTTGCCTTCAAACCATAACGCAGCTACAACGCACCATCATTTGCAACTTAGCAACCTTCTTTGCCTTTCAGTGCTCTCTTCCCTTCTGATCTCAACTAACACAGCTATGACCTATCAACATATTTACTCCATTGTTTCTTATTTCGACGACGCGTCGCCATTCCGTCGTCATTCCTTCGAATGCTTCACCCCCCGGACCCCCCGATATAGGGACGTGCTGCCCCCCGACCTCTCCAGGCTCCGCGCTTTGCGCTCCGTCATGCGATGGCTAAGCAACTATCATGAAATCAGTGTTGAGTAGCCCAAGTAGCTACTCAACCTGGACAACAGAAATCTGAAATAAAAAACACTGCTTTACTCTTGCCCTGCATCTTGCAACTTACCTTCTGGCCTACCTGTGCATATATCCTTTGGACCCATTACTCAGCTACACAAACACTTGCCGTCATCTGCACTCTTCGCCACGCAGGAGGCGATGTCAAATCCAGGGGTATTGTTAAAATTGAGCTGATGGATGACGGCATGTAGCGTGGTATCGTACACATATTCAACATCCAAGACCATCTCTTTGTGAGTACACCCTATCCCCCCCCCCCCCCCCCCCCCCCCCAACCCACCCCAACCCAACCCACCCCACCACCCCACTGCCCCCCCTTTCTCTCCCCCCTGCCGAATACTCGTCTCTAAGACTATGCTCATGCGAGTGTAAACACGGATCTCTTTACAGTTAGACCTTTGATAGAAGGAACTCTGTAAATGGTCAGTAACGAGTTCTGCCTAAGTCTGTAAATGGCATGAATATTGATAGTGGTATGGTCACCCTCTTCCTCCCCCCCACCGCACCCTCTGCCCCAACTCCTCTCCAAATTTATGTCTCCTTCAAGCTCCCTAACACCCTTTGCCCCAACTCCTATCTGGGCCCACCCTTTCTCCTCGACTGATGATCGCTGCATCCTCACCCCAGCCCGGGCCCCCGACCCCGACCCCCCTCTCCCACCCCACTGCACCTCTAAATACATACAGCCCCCGCCTACCTAGATTGTCATTCAGTAAGGTAGCCACCTAGTGACTGACTAAGAAGGGTCTGCTACGTGGGCAGTACAGGGTCCTGTCCCCTGGCAGTACACACACACCTAGTCGTGCTCCAACACCACCCCACCCTGCTCCCTTTCTTTCCTGACCTCCTCTACCCTACTCATTTTCTTTCTGTGCCTACACTGCCCAGGCCCATATCCATGAGGGAGCAGAGGGCACGATTGGCCCTATCATTTTCGGCGAATTTCCTTCAGGCTCTCCTTTGCTGACCGGATCTTTCTCGTAAGTGGATCTATAATTATCTTGATTATTGGAAGTTGGGATGGGCAAGTCCCTACAGCTCGATTGTCTACCCCTGGACTGACACGCAATTTTACATGAGGTAACATATAAATGCATACATACATACAAGTGGCAGCTTCCCCACAGCCTTGATGGGCTCTTTGTCTTTACTTGCTACGTAATAAAAATGTCAAAATGATATGACATGTATTATACAAGGCAACATGAGGATATAAACCTGGGCACTCATGCACCAACACCCAACTCGCATGCAGTCGTATGTGATATGTACTTCGAAATGTGCAGTCATATGAGTGCTAAACTTACCTTGTGTGATGCTTCTCAGATTCCGTGGAATGCTCCCTCCCCCTCCCGGCCTTCCTCTCCCTCTCCCATCCCCTTTCCCACATCCCTTCTCTCTTCCCCCTCAACCATCTCCCCTCACCCCTTCCTCCCCTGCAGTTATCCTATCACCGTCAGTGCCTCTATTCTTGATGAATCGGTGCTTACAGCTGAAGGCTATTACTACAATGTTCACACCTTCGACTTCCCAGCTGGGGAGATCCGTGGTCAGTTCAAACCCCCAGCAGTCTAAACAGGCCAGTTATCCCTGCATACAATTGACAGGACCTTCAATTGACAGGACTGTTAATTGACAGGACCATGAAATGATGGGATGTTGAATTGACAGGACCGCTAATTGGCAGGAATTGACAGGACTATCAATTGGCAGGATTGGTAAAATGTGTTTGGATTATGTATAATATAATAATATATATAGTAAGGCGTGAGGTTGAGGGAGGCAGCCTGTTGTCTTGAGCTGGGGCCAACCATGTGGTTGCAACAACGCAAAGATACATGTATAATGTGCACGCTGTGAAACGATTGGTTTTTAGGCGCTTGTATTCGGACCCAGTGCAGGGCAAGTCAAAATCACAATTGAATTGCGAAGATATCGGCACGACCATAAACAGACTAGTATACCGTACAATTGACAGGATTGTTAATCGACAGGGGCATCAATATACAGGACTGTTACATGACTGGATTGTATGTATGTATGGCCTGCAAATTGACAAGATTATTAGTTAACGGGTCTACTAAACTGTGTTTGGTTTGTGACGCAATGATACATGTTTTGAACTTGCTTGCCTGGGGACAACTGGAGTCTTGTTCCAAGCCCAGAATTTGCATATATGTTGTTTGTGTTGGAGCATACTGTTCCGTAGCATTTCGTACTATGACTCACCATCCCACGTCCCGCAATTGGTCCTGTAATAAGCTACTACTACTGATGTGTAGCTGAGTCGTACCCTGTGATAAGCTACTACAACTGATGTGTAACTGAGTCGTACCCCAGAGTTTCTGTATATACCCCTTCTGAGTTGAACCTCAGAGTTTCTGAAGTGTACCCTTTCTGAGTTGTACCCGGAGTTTCTGATGTGTACCCCAGTATTACTGAGCTGTACCCCAGAGTTTCTGATGTGTACCCCTTCTGAGTCGTACCCCAGAGTTTCTGAGTTGTACCCCAGATAGTTTCTGAGTTTCACCCCAGAGTTTTTCCATGTCATGTGTACAGATATTCCATGTCATGCTGACCAGTCCTAACACTATAGAAAGAGTAATCTCTTACTCTGATGTAACCACCTTGTACCACATTATATATCGTCAGACAGGAACTGTTCTGCTACCTCGTCTCCGAGTCTCTTAATATATATAACAGTTGTATGATGATATCCACAGTAACCACACTAATTGATGATGATAATGATGTTGGACACATTATCCCGATGGCCTAGGGGACATGTCGTGTTACTTTTAAACCAGCCTAGGTATTCCTGCAAACCAGCCTAGGTATTCCTGCAAACCAGCCTCGCTATTCCTGTATCCTAGCCTCGGATTTTCTGTAACCTATCCTTGGCAATTCGTTATTCACAAAGTTAATTCTGCAACCAAGCAGAATCGAAGCTTTGGTATTCCGGGGGGCAGAGCACAGCCAAACCCCGACTTGGGTTGAGGGGCATATATATTCCGCACATGTTGCATCGTGCCAATTATTTCGGTTTATGCCAAAGTATTTATCCCTCCTAAAATATAGGGTTGCCTTAGCCCCCCCCCAACCTCCCCCCCCCCCCCCCCCCCCCCCCCCCCCCCCCCCCCCCCCCCCCCCCCATAGTTAAGTGAAAATTGTTAGAGCATAATTGTAACCTGGTAAATTGCATACTCGAGGGCATGCTCGGCAGAACAAGGTGGAGCGATGTAGGGGACTGATTGTGCAGGTGTAACTGGTGGTTGGACAGTTTGTGGTGATTGGGCATGTTGTGGTGACTGTAGCTTGGGCAGGTGATGTGGTGGTTGGGCAGTTTGTGGTGACTGGTGATTGGGCAGGTGATGTGGTTGTTGGGCGGTCTGTGGTGATTGGGCATGTTGTGGTGGTCGTGCAGTTTTTAGTGATTGGGCAGGTGTTGTTGTGACTTGAGATCGGGCAGGTGGTGGTGAGTAGTGGTTGGGCAGTTTGTGGTGATTGGGCATGTTGTCGTGACTTTTTATTGGGCAGATGCTGTGGTGAGTGGAGGTCGGGCAGGTGTTGGTGACTGGTGATTGGGCAGGTGTTGCGGTGACTGGTGGTTTGACTGTTTGTGGTGGTTCGGGCAGGTGTTATGGTGACTGGAGGCAGGTTGGGAAGTTGGTGATGCCTGGTGATTGGGCACGTGTTGTGGTAACTGGTGGTTGGGCAGTTTGTGGTGATTGGGTAGTGTGTGGTGGTTGGGCAGGTGTTGTGGTGACTGGTGGTTGGGCAGTTTGTGGTGGTTGGGCAGGTGTCCTGGTGAATGGTGGTCGGGCAGTTTGTGGTGATTGGGCAAGTGTCGCGGTGTCTGGTGGTTAGGTAGTTTGTGGTGGTTAGGCAGGTGTAGTGGTGTCTGGTGGTTGGGCAGGTGTTGGTGATTGGTGATTGGGCAGGTGTTGTGGTGACTGGTGGTTTGACAGTTAGTGGTGGTTTGGGCAGGTGTTATGGTGACTGGAGGTCGGGAAGTTGGTGGTGACTGGTGGTTGCGAAGTTTGTGGTGATTGGGCAGGTGACGTGGTTACTGGTGGTTGGGCAGTTTGTGGTCATTTGGCAGATGTCGTGTTGACTGGTGGTTGTGCATTTTGTGGTGATTGGGCGGTTGTTGTGATGCCTAGTGATTGGGCAGGTGCTTTGGTGCCAGTTGGTTGTGCAGTTTGTGGTGATTGGGCAGGTGTTGTGATGCCTGGTGATTGGGCAGGTGCTTTGGTGCCAGTTGGTTGTGCAGTTTGTGGTGATTGGGCAGGTGTTGTGATGCCTGGTGATTGGGCAGGTGCTTTGGTGCCAGTTGGTTGTGCAGTTTGTGGTGATTGGGCGGGTGTTGTTGTGACTTGAGGTCGGGCAGGTGGTGGTGATTGGTGTTTGGGCAGTTTGTGGTGATTGGGCAGGTGTCGTGGTGTCTGGTGATTGGGCAGTTTGTGGTGGTTGGGCAGGTGTTGTTGTGACTTGAGGTCGGGCAGTTTGTGGTGACTGGTGGTTGGGCAGTTTGTGGTGGTTGGGCAGGTGTCCTGGTGACTGGTGGTTGGGCAGTTTGTGGTGGTTGGGCAGATGTCGTGTTGACTGGTGGTTGGGCAGTTTGTGGTGATTCGGCATGCTGTGGTGACTGGTGATTGGGCAGGTGATGTGGTGTTAGGGCAGTTTGTGGTGATTCGGCATGTTATGGCGACTGGTGATTGGGCAGGTGATGTGGTGGTTGGGCAGTTTGGGGACAGATTCTGCAATTGTTACTTTATGCTGATGACCTAGCTATAATTGCAGAATCCCCGGCAGATATGCGAGCGATGCTTGACTGCCTGAGGGATTTCTGCGAGGCTACTAAGATGGCTGTGAATATAAAGAAAACTGAGATTGTCGTTTTCAACAAGCAATTCTGTGATGAGGCCCGTATGGATCCTGATTACAAATTTGTCTATGATGGAGCACAGCTTTCTACAAAGTAATCTTTTATCTACCTGGGACCCCTCTTTGTGGATGGTGACTCAAGCAATCGTGCAAAAGCTGCTTTTTCTAGGATGCTCACTAAGGCCCAAAAGGCACACCACATGCTCCGTAGGCGATGCCATACTATGGAGATATACAATATTGATATTCTCACCAACCTGTTTGATTCTCTTGTACAACCTATCCTGAATTTTGGCTGTGAGGTGTGGGCTCCTTCTATTCTGAACAACACACTTATCTCAAATGATCATGCTTGTGAGAAATGGCATAGAGGTATACTTAAACAAATGTTGGGTGTTTGCCAATCTACTACATCTAATATTATCATGGAAGAGCTGGGTAGAACCCCATTGTGTTTTGCTTGGCTTAAACAAGCTTTGCGCTTCTGGAACAAGACCATACATAAAGAACCTGAGGATCTCATGAGAATGGCTCTTGAGGAATCTTTTGATTCCAACACTGGCTGGGTTCATGACTTACGTTGTGCTCTCCACAAGCTAGGATCCAGTAAAAACCTCAACATTTTGGAGGCTATCGATGTCGAAGGTATTATGTCTGAAGTTTTTTAGTCATGGAGGTTTAAGTACCCAAGTGACACCAATGCAGTCAGAGACATCCCTGATGAGAGAAGGGTTGGCTTTAACGCCTCCGATACCAGAAATGGTTCGCAGCCAACAGCAATGATGAGAATGGCTTGATTCCCTTTACATCTGCCTTGCATAAGCAGGATCAGATTCGTTCTGTAGCACAGTTTAGAATGGGTTCCCATTGTCTGAACACAGAAAGAATGAGGGTGGTGGATAGAGCACACATCCCTCGTTCAATGAGACACTGTCAAATGTGTGGGTTCCAAAAACCTAAGGATGAAATGCACATGTTTGAGTGCCCTTTTTATAATGATATTCGCCTCCGCTACCAGAAGCTGTTTACAGATATTAATAGGCATATCCATGAGGATACCGACCTAACCGTATGGAATGTGGAATTCTGCGATTCCACATTCATAACCTTTATGAATGGAACTGTCACTAAGACTTTTTGGAGCAACCTAGCCGACTATCTTTCTACTTGTAGAAGAGCAAGACAGGAAGCCCTGGACTGCTTAGTGGCACCGTAATTTATTATCCCTTTTTTTTCTTCTTGTGACTTCTCATTTGTTAGCTTCTTACCTCCGCCACTGTAAGTGGTTGATATCTGGGTCCTGCTCTAGGGGGTTTAATACCTACGCCACCAAAACGGTGGTTGGGAGTTTGGTTTGTTTGTCCTCGACACACCCCTGATGTAATGGTTTTTTTTGCTTTGTGGGTGCTTTTTCTTTTTGTTTAAAGCACAGAGTCTCATACACCCTCGCGGTGTCAAGTAGACTTTAACCTGTAATGTAATGTGGTTATTGGGCAGTTCTTGGTGGCTGGTGGTTGGGCAGGTGATGTGGTGGTTGGGCAGTTTGTGGTGATTGGGCAGATTGTGCTGGTTGGGCAGTCTGTGGTGATTGGGCATGTTGTGGTAGTCGTGCAGTTTGTGGTGATTGGGCAGGTGTTGTGACTTGAGATCGGGCAGGTGGTGGTGAGTGGTGGTTGGGCAGTTTGTGATGATTGGGCATGTTGTCGTGACTTTTGATTGGGCAGGTGCTGTGGTGACTGGAGGTCGGGCAGGTGTTGTGGTGACTGGTGGTTTGACAGTTTGTGGTGGTTCGGGCAGGTGTTATGGTGACTGGAGGCAGGTCGGGAAGTTGGTGGTGACTGGTGATGGGGCAGGTGCTGTGGTGACTGGTGGTTGGGCAGTTTGTGGTGATTGGGTAGTGTGTGGTGGTTGGGCAGGTGTTGTGGTGACTGGTGGTTGGGCAGTTTGTGGTGGTTGGGCAGGTGTCCTAATGAATGGTGGTCGGGCAGTTTGTGGTGATTGGGCAAGTGTCGCGGTGTCTGGTGGTTGGGTAGTTTGTGGTGGTTGGGCAGGTGTTGTGGTGTCTGGTGGTTGGGCAGGTGTTGGTGAATGGTGATTGGGCAGTTGTTGTGGTGACTCGTGGTTTGACAGTTAGTGGTGGGTTGGCAGGTGTTATGGTGACTGGAGGTCGGGAAGTTGGTGGTGACTGGTGGTGCGAAGTTTGTGGGATTGGGCAGGTAACGTGGTTACTGGTGGTTGGGCAGTTTGTGGTCATTTGGCAGATGTCATGTTGACTTGGTGGTTGTGCATTTTGTGGTGATTGGCGGTTGTGTGATGCCTGGTGATTGGGCAGGTGCTTTGGTGCCAGTTGGTGTGCACGTTTCGTGGTGATGGGCAGGTGTTGTGATGCCTGGTGATGGTGGCAGGTGCATGTTGGGTGGCCAGTTGGGTTGTGCAGTTTGTGGTGATTGGGCAGGTGTTTGATGTGCCTGGTGTGATTTGGGGGCAGGTTGCTTTGGTGCCAGTTGGTTGTGGTCTTTGTGGTTGATTGGGCAGGTGTTGTGATCGCCTGGTGATGATTGGGCAGGTGCTTGGTGCCAGTTGGTGTGCAGTTTGTGGTGATTGGGAGGGTGTTTTGTTGTGAATGAGGTCGGCAGGTGGGTCGGGAGGTGGTGGTGATTGGTGGTTTGAGGCAGACGTTGTGGTTGATTGGGGCAGTGTAGTGGTGTATGGTGATGGGCAGTGTGTGGTGGTTGGGAGTGTTGTTGTGACTGAGGTCGGGCGTTTGTGGTGATCGGCAGTTTGTGGTGACTGGTGGTTGGGCAGTTTGTGGTGGTTGGGGAAGGGTCCTGGTGACTGGTGGTTGGGCAGTTTGTGGTGGTTGGGCAGATGTCGTGTTGACTGGTGGTTGGGCAGTTTGTGGTGATTCGGCATGCTGTGGTGACTGGTGATTGGGCAGGTGATGTGGTGTTAGGGCAGTTTGTGAATAGTTTTGTGGTGATTCGGCATGCTTATGGGCGAAATGGTGAATTGGGCAGGTTGATGTGGTGGTTGGGCAGTTTGGGGACAGATTCTGCAATTGTTACTTTATGCTGATGACCTAGCTATAATTGCAGAATCCCCAGCAGATATGCGAGCGATGCTTGACTGCCTGAGGGATTTTCTGCGAGGCTACTAAGATGGCTGTGAATATAAAGAAAACTGAGATTGTCGTTTTCAACAAGCAATTCTGTGATGAGGCCCGTATGGATCCTGATTACAAATTTGTCTATGATGGAGCACAGCTTTCTACAAAGTAATCTTTTATCTACCTGGGACCCCTCTTTGTGGATGGTGACTCAAGCAATCGTGCAAAAGCTGCTTTTTCTAGGATGCTCACTAAGGCCCAAAAGGCACACCACATGCTCCGTAGGCGATGCCATACTATAGAGATATACAATATTGATATTCTCACCAACCTGTTTGATTCTCTTGTACAACCTATCCTGAATTTTGGCTGTGAGGTGTGGGCTCCTTCTATTCTGAACAACACACTTATCTCAAATGATCATGCTTGTGAGAAATGGCATAGAGGTATACTTAAACAAATGTTGGGTGTTTGCCAATCTACTACATCTAATATTATCATGGAAGAGCTGGGTAGAACCCCGTTGTGTTTTGCTTGGCTTAAACAAGCTTTGCGCTTCTGGAACAAGACCATAGATAAAGAACCTGAGGATCTCATGAGAATGGCTCTTGAGGAATCTTTTGATTCCAACACTGGCTGGGTTCATGACTTACGTTGTGCTCTCCACAAGCTAGGATCCAGTAAAAAACTCAACATTTTGGAGGCTATCGATGTCGAAGGTATTATGTCTGAAGTTTTTTAGTCATGGAGGTTTAAGTACCCAAGTGACACCAATGCAGTCAGAGACATCCCTGATGAGAGAAGGGTTGGCTTTAAACGCCTCCGATACCAGAAATGGTTCGCAGCCAACAGCAATGATGAGAATGGCTTGATTCCCTTTACATCTGCCTTGCATAAGCAGGATCAGATTCGTTCTGTAGCACAGTTTAGAATGGGTTCCCATTGTCTGAACACAGAAAGAATGAGGGTGGTGGATAGAGCACACATCCCTCGTTCAATGAGACACTGTCAAATGTGTGGGTTCCAAAACCTAAGGATGAAATGCACATGTTTGAGTGCCCTTTTTATAATGATATTCGCCTCCGCTACCAGAAGCTGTTTACAGATATTAATAGGCATATCCATGAGGATACCGACCTAACCGTATGGAATGTGGAATTCTGCGATTCCACATTCAGAACCTTTATGAATGGAACTGTCACTAAGACTTTTTGGAGCAACCTAGCCGACTATCTTTCTACTTGTAGAAGAGCAAGACAGGAAGCCCTGGACTGCTTAGTGGCCACCGTAATTTATTATCCCTTTTTTTCTTCTTGTGACTTCTCATTTGTTAGCTTCTTACCTCCGCCACTGTAAGTGGTTGATATCTGGGTCCTGCTCTAGGGGGTTTAATACCTACGCCACCAAAACGGTGGTTGGGAGTTTGGTTGTTTGTCCTCGACACACCCCTGATGTAATGGTTTTTTTTGCTTTGTGGGTGCTTTTTCTTTTTGTTTAAAGCACAGAGTCTCATACACCCTCGCGGTGTCAAGTAGACTTTAACCTGTAATGTAATGTGGTTATTGGGCAGTTCTTGGTGGCTGGTGGTTGGGCAGGTGATGTGGTGGTTGGGCAGTTTGTGGTGATTGGGCAGATTGTGCTGGTTGGGCAGTCTGTGGTGATTGGGCATGTTGTGGTAGTCGTGCAGTTTGTGGTGATTGGGCAGGTGTTGTGACTTGAGATCGGGCAGGTGGTGGTGAGTGGTGGTTGGGCAGTTTGTGATGATTGGGCATGTTGTCGTGACTTTTGATTGGGCAGGTGCTGTGGTGACTGGAGGTCGGGCAGGTGTTGTGGTGACTGGTGGTTTGACAGTTTGTGGTGGTTCGGGCAGGTGTTATGGTGACTGGAGGCAGGTCGGGAAGTTGGTGGTGACTGGTGATGGGGCAGGTGCTGTGGTGACTGGTGGTTGGGCAGTTTGTGGTGATTGGGTAGTGTGTGGTGGTTGGGCAGGTGTTGTGGTGACTGGTGGTTGGGCAGTTTGTGGTGGTTGGGCAAGTGTCCTAATGAATGGTGGTCGGGCAGTTTGTGGTGATTGGGCAAGTGTCGCGGTGTCTGGTGGTTGGGTAGTTTGTGGTGGTTGGGCAGGTGTTGTGGTGTCTGGTGGTTGGGCAGGTGTTGGTGAATGGTGATTGGGCAGGTGTTGTGGTGACTCGTGGTTTGACAGTTAGTGGTGGTTTGGGCAGGTGTTATGGTGACTGGAGGTCGGGAAGTTGGTGGTGACTGGTGGTTGCGAAGTTTGTGGTGATTGGGCAGGTGACGTGGTTACTGGTGGTTGGGCAGTTTGTGGTCATTTGGCAGATGTCATGTTGACTGGTGGTTGTGCATTTTGTGGTGATTGGGCGGTTGTTGTGATGCCTGGTGATTGGGCAGGTGCTTTGGTGCCAGTTGGTTGTGCAGTTTGTGGTGATTGGGCTGGTGTTGTGATGCCTGGTGATTGGGCAGGTGCTTTGGTGCCAGTTGGTTGTGCAGTTTGTGGTGATTGGGCAGGTGTTGTGATGCCTGGTGATTGGGCAGGTGCTTTGGTGCCAGTTGGTTGTGCAGTTGTGGTGATTGGGCAGGTGTTGTGATGCCTGGTGATTGGGCAGGTGCTTTGGTGCCAGTTGGTTGTGCAGTTTGTGGTGATTGGGCGGTGTTGTTTGTGACTTGAGGTCGGGCAGGTGGTGGTGATTGGTGGTTGGGCAGTTTGTGGTGATTGGGCAGGTGTCGTGGTGTCTGGTGATGGGCAGTTTGTGGTGGTTGGGCAGGTGTTGTTGTGACTTGAGGTCGGGCAGTTTGTGGTGACTGGTGGTTGGGCAGTTTGTGGTGGTTGGGCAGGTGTCCTGGTGACTGGTGGTTGGGCAGTTTGTGGTGGTTGGGCAGATGTCGTGTTGACTGGTGGTTGGGCAGTTTGTGGTGATTCGGCATGCTGTGGTGACTGGTGATTGGGCAGGTGATGTGGTGTTAGGGCAGTTTGTGGTGATTCGGCATGTTATGGCGAATGGTGATTGGGCAGGTGATGTGGTGGTTGGGCAGTTTGGGGACAGATTCTGCAATTGTTACTTTATGCTGATGACCTAGCTATAATTGCAGAATCCCCAGCAGATATGCGAGCGATGCTTGACTGCCTGAGGGATTTCTGCGAGGCTACTAAGATGGCTGTGAATATAAAGAAAACTGAGATTGTCGTTTTCAACAAGCAATTCTGTGATGAGGCCCGTATGGATCCTGATTACAAATTTGTCTATGATGGAGCACAGCTTTCTACAAAGTAATCTTTTATCTACCTGGGACCCCTCTTTGTGGATGGTGACTCAAGCAATCGTGCAAAAGCTGCTTTTTCTAGGATGCTCACTAAGGCCCAAAAGGCACACCACATGCTCCGTAGGCGATGCCATACTATGGAGATATACAATATTGATATTCTCACCAACCTGTTTGATTCTCTTGTACAACCTATCCTGAATTTTGGCTGTGAGGTGTGGGCTCCTTCTATTCTGAACAACACACTTATCTCAAATGATCATGCTTGTGAGAAATGGCATAGAGGTATACTTAAACAAATGTTGGGTGTTTGCCAATCTACTACATCTAATATTATCATGGAAGAGCTGGGTAGAACCCCGTTGTGTTTTGCTTGGCTTAAACAAGCTTTGCGCTTCTGGAACAAGACCATAGATAAAGAACCTGAGGATCTCATGAGAATGGCTCTTGAGGAATCTTTTGATTCCAACACTGGCTGGGTTCATGACTTACGTTGTGCTCTCCACAAGCTAGGATCCAGTAAAAACCTCAACATTTTGGAGGCTATCGATGTCGAAGGTATTATGTCTGAAGTTTTTTAGTCATGGAGGTTTAAGTACCCAAGTGACACCAATGCAGTCAGAGACATCCCTGATGAGAGAAGGGTTGGCTTTAAACGCCTCCGATACCAGAAATGGTTCGCAGCCAACAGCAATGATGAGAATGGCTTGATTCCCTTTACATCTGCCTTGCATAAGCAGGATCAGATTCGTTCTGTAGCACAGTTTAGAATGGGTTCCCATTGTCTGAACACAGAAAGAATGAGGGTGGTGGATAGAGCACACATCCCTCGTTCAATGAGACACTGTCAAATGTGTGGGTTCCAAAAACCTAAGGATGAAATGCACATGTTTGAGTGCCCTTTTTATAATGATATTCGCCTCCGCTACCAGAAGCTGTTTACAGATATTAATAGGCATATCCATGAGGATACCGACCTAACCGTATGGAATGTGGAATTCTGCGATTCCACATTCAGAACCTTTATGAATGGAACTGTCACTAAGACTTTTTGGAGCAACCTAGCCGACTATCTTTCTACTTGTAGAAGAGCAAGACAGGAAGCCCTGGACTGCTTAGTGGCACCGTAATTTATTATCCCTTTTTTTTCTTCTTGTGACTTCTCATTTGTTAGCTTCTTACCTCCGCCACTGTAAGTGGTTGATATCTGGGTCCTGCTCTAGGGGGTTTAATACCTACGCCACCAAAACGGTGGTTGGGAGTTTGGTTTGTTTGTCCTCGACACACCCCTGATGTAATGGTTTTTTTTGCTTTGTGGGTGCTTTTTCTTTTTGTTTTAAAGCACAGAGTCTCATACACCCTCGCGGTGTCAAGTAGACTTTAACCTGTAATGTAATGTGGTTATTGGGCAGTTCTTGGTGGCTGGTGGTTGGGCAGGTGATGTGGTGGTTGGGCAGTTTGTGGTGATTGGGCAGATTGTGCTGGTTGGGCAGTCTGTGGTGATTGGGCATGTTGTGGTAGTCGTGCAGTTTGTGGTGATTGGGCAGGTGTT
Source organism: Chlamydomonas sp. ICE-L (assembly GCA_013435795.1). Lineage (NCBI taxonomy): Eukaryota > Viridiplantae > Chlorophyta > Chlorophyceae > Chlamydomonadales > Chlamydomonadaceae > Chlamydomonas > Chlamydomonas sp. ICE-L. The sequence goes on from JACBWV010000730.1 coordinate 11,600,600, forward strand.
GTGACTTGAGATCGGGCAGGTGGTGGTGAGTGGTGGTTGGGCAGTTTGTGATGATTGGGCATGTTGTCGTGACTTTTGATTGGGCAGGTGCTGTGGTGACTGGAGGTCGGGCAGGTGTTGTGGTGACTGGTGGTTTGATAGTTTGTGGTGGTTCGGGCAGGTGATATGGTGACTGGAGGCAGGTCTGGAAGTTAGTGATGACTGGTGATGGGGCAGGTGCTGTGGTGACTGGTGGTTGGGCAGTTTGTGGTGATTGGGTAGTGTGTGGTGGTTGGGCAGGTGTTGTGGTGACTGGTGGTTGGGCAGTTTGTGGTGGTTGGGCAGGTGTCTTGGTGAATGGTGGTCGGGCAGTTTGTGGTGATTGGGCAAGTATCGCGGTGTCTGGTGGTTGGGTAGTTTGTGGTGGTTGAGCAGGTGTTGTGGTGTCTGGTGGTTGGGCAGGTGTTGGTGATTGGTGATTGGGCAGGTGTTTGTGATGGTGGTTGACAGTTAGTGGTGGTTTGGGTAGTGGTGGTTTGGGCAGGGGTTATGGTGACTGGAGGTCGGGAGTTGGTGGTGACTGGTGGTTGCGAAGTTTGTGGTGATTGGGCAGGTGACGTGGTTACTGGTGGTTGGGCAGTTTGTGGTCATTTGGCAGATGTCATGTTGACTGGTGGTTGTGCATTTTGTGGTGATTGGGCGGTTGTTGTGATGCCTGGTGATTGGGCAGGTGCTTTGGTGCCAGTTGGTTGTGCAGTTTGTGGTGATTGGGCAGGTGTTGTGATGCCTGGTGATTGGGCAGGTGCTTTGGTGCCAGTTGGTTGTGCAGTTTGTGGTGATTGGGCGGGTGTTGTTGTGACTTGAGGTCGGGCAGGTGGTGGTGATTGGTGTTTGGGCAGTTTGTGGTGATTGGGCAGGTGTCGTGGTGTCTGGTGATTGGGCAGTTTGTGGTGGTTGGGCAGGTGTTGTTGTGACTGGTGGTTGGGCAGTTTGTGGTGGTTGGGCAGGTGTCCTTGTGACTGGTGGTTGGGCAGTTTGTGGTGGTTGGGCAGATGTCGTGTTGACTGGTGGTTGGGCAGTTTGTGGTGATTCGGCATGTTGTGGTGACTGGTGATTGGGCAGGTGATGTGGTGGTAGGGCAGTTTGTGGTGATTCGGCATGTTATGGCGACTGGTGATTGGGCAGGTGATGTGGTGGTTGGGCTGTTTGGGGAAAGATTCAGCAATTGTTACTTTATGCTGATGACCTAGCTATAATTGCAGAATCCCCAGCAGATATGCGAGCGATGCTTGACTGCCTGAGGGATTTCTGCGAGGCTACTAAGATGGCTGTGAATATAAAGAAAACTGAGATTGTCGTTTTCAACAAGCAATTCTGTGATGAGGCCCGTATGGATCCTGATTACAAATTTGTCTATGATGGAGCACAGCTTTCTACAAAGTTATCTTTTATCTACCTGGGATCCCTCTTTGTGGATGGTGACTCAAGCAATCGTGCAAAAGCTGCTTTTTCTAGGATGCTCACTAAGGCCCAAAAGGCACACCACATGCTCCGTAGGCGATGTTATACTATGGAGATATACAATATTGATATTATCACCCACCTGTTTGATTCTCTTGTACAACCTATCCTGAATTTTGGCTGTGAGGTGTGGGCTCCTTCTATTCTGAACAACACACTTATCTCAAATGATCATGCTTGTGAGAAATGGCATAGAGGTATACTTAAACAAATGTTGGGTGTTTGCCAATCTACTACATCTAATATTATCATGGAAGAGCTGGGTAGAACCCCATTGTGTTTTGCTTGGCTTAAACAAGCTTTGCGCTTCTGGAACAAGACCATACATAAAGAACCTGAGGATCTCATGAGAATGGCTCTTGAGGAATCTTTTGATTCCAACACTGGCTGGGTTCATGACTTACGTTGTGCTCTCCACAAGCTAGGATCCAGTAAAAACCTCAATATTTTGGAGGCTGTCGATGTCGAAGGTATTATGTCTGAAGTTTTTTAGTCATGGAGGTTTAAGTACCCAAGTGACACCAATGCAGTCAGAGACATCCCTGATGAGAGAAGGGTTGGCTTTAAACGCCTCCGATACCAGAAATGGTTCGCAGCCAACAGCAATGATGAGAATGGCTTGATTCCCTTTACATCTGCCTTGCATAAGCAGGATCAGATTCGTTCTGTAGCACAGTTTAGAATGGGTTCCCATTGTCTGAACACAGAAAGAATGAGGGTGGTGGATAGAGCACACATCCCTCGTTCAATGAGACACTGTCAAATGTGTGGGTTCCAAAAACCTGAGGATGAAATGCACATGTTTGAGTGCGCTTTTTATAATGATATTCGCCTCTGCTACCAGAAGCTGTTTACAGATATTAATAGGCATATCCATGAGGATACTGACCTAACCGTATGGAATGTGGAATTCTGCGATTCCACATTCATAACCTTCATGAATGGAACTGTCACTAAGACTTTTTGGAGCAACCTAGCCGACTATCTTTCTACTTGTAGAAGAGCAAGACAGGAAGCCCTGGACTGCTTAGTGGCACCGTAATTTATTATCCCTTTTTTTTCTTCTTGTGACTTCTCATTTGTTAGCTTCTTACCTCCACCACTGTAAGTGGTTGAGATCTGGGTCCTGCTCTAGGGGGTTTAATACCTACGCCACCAAAACGGTGGTTGGGAGTTTGGTTTGTTTGTCCTCGACACACTCCTGATGTAATGGGTTTTTTGCTTTGTGGGTGCTTTTTCTTTTTGTTAAAAGCACAGAGTCTCATGCACCCTCGCGGTGTCAAGTAGACTTTAACCTGTAATGTAATGTGGTTATTGGGCAGTTTGTGGTGACTGGTGATTGGGCAGGTGATGTGGTGGTTGGGCAGTTTGTGGTGATTGGGCAGATTGTGCTGGTTGGGCAGTCTGTGGTGATTGGGCATGTTGTGGTAGTCGTGCAGTTTGTGGTGATTGGGCAGGTGTTGTGACTTGAGATCGGGCAGGTGGTGGTGAGTGGTGGTTGGGCAGTTTGTGGTGATTGGGCATGTTGTCGTGACTTTTGATTGGGCAGGTGCTGTGGTGACTGGAGGTCGGGCAGGTGTTGTGGTGACTCGTGGTTTGACAGTTTGTGGTGGTTCGGGCAGGTGTTATGGTGACTGGAGGCAGGTCGGGAAGTTGGTGGTGACTGGTGATGGGGCAGGTGCTGTGGTGACTGGTGGTTGGGCAGTTTGTGGTGATTGGGTAGTGTGTGGTGGTTGGGCAGGTGTTGTGGTGACTGGTGGTTGGGCAGTTTGTGGTGATCGGGCAGGTGTCTTGGTGAATGGTGGTCGGGCAGTTTGTGGTGATTGGGCAAGTGTCGCGGTGTCTGGTGGTTGGGTAGTTTGTGGTGGTTGGGCAGGTGTTGTGGTGTCCGGTGGTTGGGCAGGTGTTGGTGACTGGTGATTGGGCAGGTGTTGTGGTGACTGGTGGTTTGACAGTTAGTGGTGGTTTGGGCAGGTGTTATGGTGACTGGAGGTCGGGAAGTTGGTGGTGACTGGTGGTTGCGAAGTTTGTGGTGATTGGGCAGGTGACGTGGTTACTGGTGGTTGGGCAGTTTGTGGTCATTTGGCAGATGTCATGTTGACTGGTGGTTGTGCATTTTGTGGTGATTGGGCGGTTGTTGTGATGCCTGGTGATTGGGCAGGTGCTTTGGTGCCAGTTGGTTGTGCAGTTTGTGGTGATTGGGCAGGTGTTGTGATGCTTGGTGATTGGGCAGGTGCTTTGGTGCCAGTTGGTTGTGCAGTTTGTGGTGATTGGGCAGGTGTTGTGATGCCTGGTGATTGGGCAGGTGCTTTGGTGCCAGTTGGTTGTGCAGTTTGTGGTGATTGGGCGGGTGTTGTTGTGACTTGAGGTCGGGCAGGTGGTGGTGATTGGTGTTTTGGGCAGTTTGTGGTGATTGGGCAGGTGCCGTGGTGTCTGGTGATTGGGCAGTTTGTGGTGGTTGGGCAGGTGTTGTTGTGACTTGAGGTCGGGCAGTTTGTGGTGACTGGTGGTTGGGCAGTTTGTGGTGGTTGGGCAGGTGTCCTGGTGACTGGTGGTTGGGCAGTTTGTGGTGGTTGGGCAGATGTCGTGTTGACTGGTGGTTGGGCAGTTTGTGGTGATTCGGCATGCTGTGGTGACTGGTGATTGGGCAGGTGATGTGGTGTTAGGGCAGTTTGTGGTGATTCGGCATGTTATGGCGACTGGTGATTGGGCAGGTGATGTGGTGGTTGGGCTGTTTGGGGAAAGATTCTGCAATTGTTACTTTATGCTGATGACCTAGCTATAATTGCAGAATCCCCGGCAGATATGCGAGCGATGCTTGACTGCCTGAGGGATTTCTGCGAGGCTACTAAGATGGCTGTGAATATAAAGAAAACTGAGATTGTCGTTTTCAACAAGCAATTCTGTGATGAGGCCCGTATGGATCCTGATTACAAATTTGTCTATGATGGAGCACAGCTTTCTACAAAGTTATCTTTTATCTACCTGGGATCCCTCTTTGTGGATGGTGACTCAAGCAATCGTGCAAAAGCTGCTTTTTCTAGGATGCTCACTAAGGCCCAAAAGGCACACCACATGCTCCGTAGGCGATGCCATACTATGGAGATATACAATATTGATATTATCACCCACCTGTTTGATTCTCTTGTACAACCTATCCTGAATTTTGGCTGTGAGGTGTGGGCTCCTTCTATTCTGAACAACACACTTATCTCAAATGATCATGCTTGTGAGAAATGGCATAGAGGTATACTTAAACAAATGTTGGGTGTTTGCCAATCTACTACATCTAATATTATCATGGAAGAGCTGGGTAGAACCCCGTTGTGTTTTGCTTGGCTTAAACAAGCTTTGCGCTTCTGGAACAAGACCATACATAAAGAACCTGAGGATCTCATGAGAATGGCTCTTGAGGAATCTTTTGATTCCAACACTGGCTGGGTTCATGACTTACGTTGTGCTCTCCACAAGCTAGGATCCAGTAAAAACCTCAACATTTTGGAGGCTGTCGATGTCGAAGGTATTATGTCTGAAGTTTTTTAGTCATGGAGGTTGAAGTACGCAAGTGACACCAATGCAGTCAGAGACATCCCTGATGAGAGAAGGGTTGGCTTTAAACGCCTCCGATACCAGAAATGGTTCGCAGCCAACAGCAATGATGAGAATGGCTTGATTCCCTTTACATCTGCCTTGCATAAGCAGGATCAGATTCGTTCTGTAGCACAGTTTAGAATGGGTTCCCATTGTCTGAACACAGAAAGAATGAGGGTGGTGGATAGAGCACACATCCCTCGTTCAATGAGACACTGTCAAATGTGTGGGTTCCAAAAACCTGAGGATGAAATGCACATGTTTGAGTGCGCTTTTTATAATGATATTCGCCTCCGCTACCAGAAGCTGTTTACAGATATTAATAGGCATATCCATGAGGATACCGACTTAACCGTAGGGAATATGGAATTCTGCGATTCCACATTCATAACCTTTATGAATGGAACTGTCACTAAGACTTTTTGGAGCAACCTAGCCGACTATCTTTCTACTTGTAGAAGAGCAAGACAGGAAGCCCTGGACTGCTTAGTGGCACCGTAATTTATTATCCCTTTTTTTCTTCTTGTGACTTCTCATTTGTTAGCTTCTTACCTCCGCCACTGTAAGTGGTTGAGATCTGGGTCCTGCTCTAGGGGGTTTAATACCTACGCCACCAAAACGGTGGTTGGGAGTTTGTTTTGTTTGTCCTCGACATACACCTCATGTAATGGGTTTTTTGCTTTGTGGGTGCTTTTTCTTTTTGTTAAAAGCACAGAGTCTCATGCACCCTCGCGGTGTCAAGTAGACTTTAACCTGTAATGTAATGTGGTTATTGGGCAGTTTGTGGTGACTGGTGATTGGGCAGGTGATGTGGTGGTTGGGCAGTTTGTGGTGATTGGGCAGATTGTGCTGGTTGGGCAGTCTGTGGTGATTGGGCATGTTGTGGTAGTCGTGCAGTTTGTGGTGATTGGGCAGGTGTTGTGACTTGAGATCGGGCAGGTGGTGGTGAGTGGTGGTTGGGCAGTTTGTGGTGATTGGGCATGTTGTCGTGACTTTTGATTGGGCAGGTGCTGTGGTGACTGGAGGTCGGGCAGGTGTTGTGGTGACTCGTGGTTTGACAGTTTGTGGTGGTTCGGGCAGGTGTTATGGTGACTGGAGGCAGGTCGGGAAGTTGGTGGTGACTGGTGATGGGGCAGGTGCTGTGGTGACTGGTGGTTGGGCAGTTTGTGGTGATTGGGTAGTGTGTGGTGGTTGGGCAGTTTGTGGTGATTGGGCAGGTGTCGCGGTGTCTGGTGGTTGGGCAGGTGTTGGTGACTGGTGATTGGGCAGGTGTTGTGGTGACTGGTGGTTGGGCAGGTGTTGGTGACTGGTGATGGGGCAGGTGTTGTGATGACTGGTGGTTGGGCAGCTTGTGGTGGTTGAGCAGTTTGTGGTGATTGGGCAGGTGTTGTGGTAATTGGTGGTTTGACAGTTTGTGGTGGTTCGGGCAGGTGTTATGGTGACTGGAGGTCGGGCAGGTGGTGGTGACTTGTGTTTGGGCAGTTTGTGGTGGTTGTGCAGGAGCTTTGGTGCCTGGTGGTTGTGCAGGTGTCGTGGTGATTGGGCAGGTGTCGTGTTGACTGGTGGTTGGGCAGTTTGTGGTGGTTGGGCAGGTGTGGTGGTGACTGGTGGTTGAGCAGTTTGTGGTGGTTGGGCAGGTGTGGTGGTGACTGGTGGTTGAGCAGTTTGTGGTGGTTGGGCAGGTGTCCTGGTGGCTGGTGGTTGGGCATTTTGTGGTGGTTGGGCAAGTGTTGTGGTGACTGGTGGTTTGGCAGTTTGTGGTGGTTGGGCAAGTGTTGTGGTGACTGGTGGTTGGGCAGTTTGTGGTGATTGGGCAGGTGTCGTGGTGTCTGGTGGTTGGGCAGTTTGTGGTGGTTGGGTAGTTTGTGGTGGTTGGGCAGTTTGTGGTGATTGGGCAGGTGTCGTGGTGTCTGGTGGTTGGGCAGTTTGTGGTGGTTGGGCAGGTGTTGTTGTGACTTGAGGTCGGGTGTATACATTCTAAAGTTGCTGTGAGCCCGTTTCAGTGATACGATTGGCCCAATGGTACACCAAATCGCTTAAAAAAAGAAGGGTCAAGGGTTCGATTCCCCCTATGGTCACCCTTAGCGATGCAGGTCCTTGTCAACTGCGATGGTAGCCTGTCCAGTTGAGGTGGTAGACCGTTCTCTGCCCGCGTATGACGGGTTCCCTTAACACCACGCCCCACCAGGCGTTCTCGTTACAGCTCAACCTTGCAAGCAGCCTAGTCAATAGGGAACGGTAATATGATATCATATGATATCATATGATGACAGCAGGCTAACTAGGCTAAAGTTACTATTTACATGCAATATCATATGATGCAATTTGTATGATATCATATGAAATCATACCCACCTTTAGTCAGTATCATATGATTTGCCGGTCCCTGGCACGGTCGACGCGTGCTGCTACAGTGCTACCTACCTGCTACCCATTGGCTGACACAAAAGCGCGCTCTTTGAAGTACCCTGGTCCCTGCTAGTCAATCATACTGATAGGTAGGGTAGCACCGTACCAGGGTACTTCCAAGTGCGCGCTTTTGCGCGCTGCCTTTTTGAGCCCCACTGCGCGTTTTGCACAGTTTTTTGCAGCCCCCTGTGGGCGCAGCAAGCATTTTTGCCGTTTTTTGCACTACAAAGCGCAGTTTTTCTTCTTTCAAGTGCGTTAAAGCGCTGGCCAATTTGGTCAATGGGAGTACCCTGCACCGTACACACTCCACGGGTAATTTAGCCCATCAGTCGTGACACTCATAATACAATGTGATCTGATGTTGTTCAATATGCTTTTAGGTATCAAGTTGAGCTTTTAGGACTCAGGTTTTGTTTTTGCCAATGCATGTAACCTCAGCCAATTCGCGGAGCCCTCACCCCCAATATGTTTTGCCAATGCATGTAATTTCAGCCAATACAAGGAGCCCTCCGGGGAGCCCCCCCCCCCCCCCCCCCCCCCCCCCCCCCCCCCCCCCCAATGTTTTGCCAATGCATGTAAGTTCAGCCAATACAAGGAGCCCCCCCTCCCCCCCCCCCCCCCCAATGTTTTGCCAATGCTGGAACCGAAATCATATTTTGGTCCGCCTTTTAGACCTCTTTCCACCTTCAATTTCTACAATCATTTTGTGTGCGTACCAGGGTACTACATTTTGTCAAATTGGTCAGCGCTTAAAGCGCACAAACGTCAAATTGGTCAGCGCTTTGTAGTGCAAAATGTGCAAAAACTGCGCGCTGCGCCCACAGGGGGCTAAAAAAACTGGGGCTCAAAAAGCGTGCGTGAAATCGCGCTGCCGCGCGCGCTTTGTAGTACCCTGGTGCGTACCGTACTCAGCCATTTTTATCAGCAATTATAATGCCTTCCTCTTCTGTTGGACTTATAGGTCGAACCATACGACACGCGAAATCGCGTGTCATGTCGGCTAGTGACTCCTAGTAGTCTGCTAGCCATTGTGCCCATGCCAGTTAGATGTACTGCTGGCATGTACTGCTCTTCAGGTGCTCTACTACTTGTTCATTGAGCATCGACCTCCAAGCAGTATTAACTGTCCTCTGGACATGTCCTAACTGTCCTCTGAATATGTATTACTGTCCTCTGAACATGTATTGAGGACAGTAAATACATGTTCAGAGGACAGTATACATGTTCAGTACATGTTCAGAGGACAGTAAATAAATGTTCGGAGGGCAGTAATACATGTTCAGTACATGTTCAGAGGACAGTAAATAAATGTTCGGAGGACAGTAATACATGTTCAGTACATGTCCTCTGAACATGTATTTACTGTCCTCTGAACATGTACTGAACATGTTTTACTGTCCTCTGATCATGTACTGAACATGTATTACTATCCTCTGAACATGTATTTACTGTCCTCTGAACATGTTCAGTACATGTCCTCTGAACATGTATTTACTGTTCTCTGATCATGTTCAGTACATGTCCTCTGAACATGTATTTACTGTCCTCTGAACATGTTCAGTACATGTCCTCTGAACATGTATTTACTGTTCTCTGAACATGTTCAGTACATGTCCTCTGAACATGTATTTACTGTCCTCTGAACATGTTCAGTACATGTCCTCTGAACATGTATTTACTGTCCTCTGAACATGTACTGAACATGTATCACAGTCCTTTGAACATGTATTTACTGTCCTCTGAACATGTGCTGAACATATACTGAACATGTGTCACTGTCCTCTGAACATGTATTCACTGTCCTCTGTAAACAGAAGCATCACCGAGATCCTGCAGTCCCTCCAGAAGCAGACTACAAAATCTTTACCAGGTTATGATAACGCCTGATGGGGCGTGGTGTTAAGGGAACCCGTCATATGCGGGCAGAGAGGGGTGTACCACCTCGACTGGACAAGCTACCATCGCAGTTGACAACGACCTGCAACGCTAAGGATGGCCGTAGGAGGAATGGAACCCCCGACCCTTATTCGTTTAGGCGATTTGGTGTACCACTAGACCAATCGTATCACTGAAACGGGCTAAAATCTTCACCACGTCTCTCAGTCAGGATACTACTTCTTACCAAATCGGCCAGCGTATTTTAGAGCAACAAGCGCAAAAAATGCGCGCTGCACCCACAGGGGATTGAAAAAGCGGCGCAGAGGGGCTCAAAAAGGCAGCGCGGCACCGCGCTGCCGCACGCGCTTAAAAGTACCCTGCTCTCAGTAAAGAATGGAATGCCCTTTATGCCGTACTACGAAGACAGGAAAATTCTCCGTGAGAAACTGAAACTTAAAACACATACGGTAGCTAGTATATACTTATATTGAAGCTGATTGCTACATTATCCTCAGAGTCTTTTTTCCAAAAATCTTGAGGCCATTTTGGTAGCCACAAGTGGCGACCCAAGGCTTATTCTGGAACGGTGTGGTACCACCGTCTGTAGATTGCGAAGCGCTCGGCGCCCCTTCTTCAAGGGGAATCCGGGGGGCGTAGCCCCCGTGGATGTTTTTTTTGGGGGGGGGGGGGGGGGGGGGGGGTGGGGGGGGGGGGGCTTAGAAAAGAACGCCGGTGATAAAAAAACTCCCAACATCTGGGTAATAACTGCAACCCTTCTAGTCATGGCCCACTTGGGTTTGCCATAAGTTAATTCAATCCGAGGATACCGCAGCGTGTGGGTGGGCCAGCTGTGGTAACTGACAAGGAGCGGGATTAACTGGATCGACTTTTTATTTTTTGAACTAAAAACCTGAGATTAATAACTGCAACCTTTGGCTGGGTATTTCGTACTCTCTCTGTCAAAAAGCACTCTCTCGTCTCCTCTCCTGTCTCACTCTCTCCTCGTCCGAGCGTGTCTAAATCTGTCGGTCACTCCTCAGTCAGCTCTCCTTCCCTGCTTTTGGTTAATTTGCAACACTTAACAAGTGAAAATGTTAAGTTTGTAGGTTTGGGCAAAAGTATAAAAACGGGAACCTTTTTTTCCAACTTTTTTTTGGTATAAAACTTGAGGCCTGTTTCAGGGTAAGAAAAAATCCAAAAAAAAAAAAGAGCGAACACACCTTGATAGCCATTTTGTATTTTTGTTTTTCTTTCCA
>JACBWV010000730.1:11622762-11645262 GCA_013435795.1 Chlamydomonas sp. ICE-L
GTGGTTGTGGTGTGTGTGGGGTGTTACAGTACAGGGGTAGGCCATACACACACACAGTTCCCAGTCAGGTCTAGCAAGTGCAAGCTGGTGTTTGTCTTCAGCTGCTGCACAAGTGTGAGGCTCCCTCGTCCCCACCGTCCAGGCCATGAAGAGGCGGTGACACCTGAATGGGATGAATGAGTGGTTGTGTGGTGTGCTGGTGTGGTTACAGTACAGGGGTAGGCCATACACACACACAGTTCCCAGTCAGGTCTAGCAAGTGCAAGCTGGTGTTTGTCTTCAGCTGCTGCACATGTGTGAGGCTCCCTCGTCCCCCACGCCGGCCCAGGCCATGAAGAGGCGGACACCTGAAGTGGATGAATGAGTGGTTGTGTGGTGTGCTGGTGTGTACAGATCGGGGTAGGCCATACACACACACAGTTCCCAGTCAGGTCTAGCAAGTGCAAGCTGCTTGTTGTCTTCAGCTGCTGCACAGTGTGAGGTCCCTCGTCCCCACGCCGGCCAGGCCATGAAGAGGCGCGTGACACCTGAATGTGGATGAATGAGTGGTTGGTGTGTGTGCTGGTGTGTTACAGTACAGGGTAGGCCATACCACCACAGTTCCCAGTCAGGTCTAGCAATGCAAGCTGCAGCTGTTTGTCTTCAGCTGCTGCACTATGTGTGAGGCTCCCTCGTCCCCCACGCCGGTCCAGGCCATGAAGAGGCGTGACACCTGAATGTGGATGAATGAGTGGTTGTGTGTGTGTGCTGGTGTGTTACAGTACAGGGGTAGGCCATACACACACACAGTTCCCAGTCAGGTCTAGCAAGTGCAAGCTGCTGTTTGTCTTCAGCTGCTGCACTATGTGTGAGGCTCCCTCGTCCCCCACGCCGGTCCAGGCCATGAAGAGGCGCGACACCTGAATGTGGATGAATGAGTGGTTGTGTGTGTGTGCTGGTGTGTTACAGTACAGGGGTAGGCCATACACACACACAGTTCCCAGTCAGGTCTAGCAAGTGCAAGCTGCTGTTTGTCTTCAGCTGCTGCACAATGTGTGAGGCTCCCTCGTCCCCCACGCCGGTCCAGGCCATGAAGAGGCGTGACACCTGAATGTGGATGAATGAGTGGTTGTGTGTGTGTGCTGGTGTGTTACAGTACAGGGGTAGGCCATACACACACACAGTTCCCAGTCAGGTCTAGCAAGTGCAAGCTGCTGTTTGTCTTCAGCTGCTGCACAATGTGTGAGGCTCCCTCGTCCCCGACACCAGTCCAGGCCATGAAGAGGCGTGACACCTGATTGGGGATGGATGTGTGAAAGTGTATTGAGAGTGGGCGGGCACCCACAACAACTTTCTCCAACTGCTTATGCAATCCTACACTCTTATTCAATCCTACACTCTTATTCAATCCTACACTCTTATTCAATCCTACACTCTTATTCAATCCTACACTCTCATTCAATCCTACACTCTTATTCCAGCCCACCTTTTCAACCCAACCCATTGATACCCCACTCGACCTTATCCATTGATAATCCACTCGACCCAACCCTCTCAACTCAACGCAAGTGAACCCCCCCCCCAAAAAACCCACTCATCCCAACGATCGACCACTCACTCACCCAACAGCCAAACCCACCAAACAGCCAACCACCCAACCCACCCACAACTTCCAACCCATACGGACACTCACTCAACCCAACAGCCAACCACCCAACAGCCAACCACCCAACCACCCACTCATACCGACCCATCGACACTCACTCAACCCAACAGCCAACCACCCAACAGCCAAACACCCAACCACCCACTCATCCCAACCCATCGACACTCACTCAACCCAACAGCCAACCACCCAACAGTCAACCACCCAACCACCCACTCATCCCAACCCATCGACACTCACTCAACCCAACAGCCAACCACCAACAGTCCAAACACCAACCACCCTCTCATCCCAACCCATCGACATCCGCAACCCACAGCCCAACCACCCAACAAGCAAACCCCCCAACACCCAATCTCCCAACCCATTCGACACTCACTAACCAACAGCAACCACCAACCACCCACGCATCCCAACCCATCGACACTCACTCAACCCAACAGCCAACCACCCAACCACCCACTCATACCAACCCATCGACACTCACTCAACCCAACAGCCAACCACCCAACAGCCAACCACCCAACCACCCACTCATCCCAACCCATCGACACTCACTCAACCCAACAGCCAACCACCCAACAGCCAACCCCCCAACCACCCACTCATCCCAACCCATCGACACTCACTCAACCCAACAGCCAACCACCCAACAGCCAACCACCCAACCACCCACTCATCCCAACCCATCGACACTCACTCAACCCAACAGCCAACCACCCAACAGCCAACACCCAACCACCCACTTCATCCAACCCATCGGACACTCACTCAACCCAACAGCCAACCACCCAACCACCCACTCATCCCAACCCATCGACACTCACTCAACCCAACAGCCAACCACCCAACCACCCACTTTCATCCCAACCAGACACGCACTAAAACCAACAGCCAACCACCCAACAGCCAACCACCCAACAGCCAACCACCCACTCATCCCAACCCATCGACCTCATCAACAAAGCCCAACCACCCAACAGCCAACCACCCAACCACCCACTCATCCCAACCCATCGACACTCACTCAACCCAACAGCCAACCACCCAACAGCCAACCACCCAACAGCCAACCACCCAACCACCCACTCATCCCAACCCATCAACACTTACTCAACCCAACAGCCAACCACCCAACATCTTCCACCCAACCATGAAAGTGAGATGAGAGTGTGTAGATTCTTTAAATGAGTTAATTATTTATTGTTAATTATTTTATTTATTGAAGTATTTGTGAAACTGAGATGATAGTGTATCCACAACCTGCCCCCCCCCCGAACATGCACACACACACTTGCCCAATTAGTGCAGAATACCCTACCCCCCTGACTCCCCCCCCCGAACATGCACACAAACACACGACACTTGTGCAGCATTACCCATACCCCCCTGAATCCCCCCCCTCCCCACCCCACCCCCTTACACCACACCCCCTCACAACCACCCCACCACCACACCCCACCCAACCCAACCCACACACCACAACACACACACAATCACTTAACACATCCGTCAGCTCCTGGGCAATCCACTTTATGCCCCCCCCCCACCCCCCCCCACCCACACACCCCACCCCACCCACAACCCACAAACAACACACGCTCACCTTGACACATCCATTCAGCCTTGGGATCCACCTTATGCCCCCCACCCACCCAACCCAACCCCACCACACTACACACACACCACACACCTGACACAACACTCAGCCTTGGGCAATCCACTTTCCGCCTCGCACCCAAAGGAGTTCCAGCTAATTATCTACACCTCATGCACCGCGGTGCTGTAGCATGCGGCTGAAACACAGACCAACACCACACAGCCACAACACACACACGCTCACCCTGACACATCCGGTTAAGCCCTGGGCAATCCCAACTCCCCCCCCCCACACAAACACACACACACACACACACACACCACAACAAAAACAACACACACACACACACACGCTCACCTGAACAACACTCAGCCATTGGGCAATCACGTCCGCCCTCGCACCCAAACGAGTTCCAATCCAATATCTAGCACCTCCAGGATAGCGTTTGTGTTGGAGCATGTGGCGAAGGAGGAGGCTGAACGCCGGTGAGCTGGCAATGCGAATGTCCAAACAAGCCAGCTATATGTACAACCCTAAGAACCAAACTCTATGCCCCACCCCCGCAACCTTGAACACATCCAGCTCCGCCCTTGGGCAATCCACTTTCAGCCGCGCACGCCAAAGGAGTTCCAGCTAATATCTAGCACCTCCATGCATCATGTGTGTTGTAACATTCGCCTCTGAAAGGTGGTGGATACCCCCCCCCCCCCAAACACACACACCACACACACACACATACCACACAACACGCTGCATCACCCCTGTGTTTTGTAACCATTGAATGAGGTTGGTGGATACCCCCCCCCCCCCCCCCACCCCCAAACACCCCCCCACCCAACCACACACAACCCACACACACACCCTCCACCGCCCCCGCCCCCACAAGAATCCCGCCCCGGGGGGCGCTCTCTTGACACAACCTTCAGGCCCTTGGGCATACCACTTGCCACCCGCACCCCAAAGAGTTCCAGCTATATCTCGCACTCCATGCAATCGCGTTTGTTGTAACATTCGACTGAAGGCGGCGGCTACCCACCCCCCCACCCACCCCACCCCCACCCACCCACACACACACATACCAACACCACACGCACACACACTCACCTTGACACAACCATTCAGCCCTTGGCAATCCACTTTCCGCCTCGCACCCCAAAGGAGTTCCAGCTAATATCTAGCACCTCCATGCACCGCGTGTGCTGTAGCTTGCGGCTGAACACAGCACAAACACACACAGCCACACAGCCACAGCCACACACACACTCACCCTGACACATCCGTTCAGCCACTGGGCAATTCTCCCCCCCCCCACCCCCCACCCACCCCCCCACACCACACACACACGCTCACCTTGACACAACCATTCAGCCCTTGGGCAATCCACTTTCCACCGCGCACCCCAAAGGAGTTCCAGCTAGTATCTAGCACCTCCATGCATCGCGTGTGTTGGAGCATGCGGCTGAAGGTGGTGGCTACCCCCTACCCACCCCCACCCCTCCACCCCCCCACCCCACACACACACATACCACACACACGCACACACACTCACGTTGACACATCCATTCAGCCCTTGGGCAATCCACTCTCCGCCGCGCACCCCAAAGGAGTTCCAACTAATATCTAGCATCTCCATGCACCGCGTGTGTTGGAGCATGCGGCTGAAGGCGGCGGCTGAACGCTCGGTGAGCTGGCAATGCGACATGTCCAACAAGCCCAGGCTATACTGTACACCCTAAGACCCTAACTCTATGCCCCACCCCCTCACCTTGACACATCCACTCCGCCCTTGGGCAATCCACTTTCAGCCGCGCACGCCAAAGGAGTTCCAGCTAATATCTAGCACCTCCATGCATCATGTGTGTTGTAACATTCGACTGAAGGTGGTGGCTACCCCCCACCCCACCCCATCCCCCACCCCCCCACCCCCCCCCACCCCACACACACACACACCTACCCCACACACGCACACACACTCACCTTGACACATCCATTCAGCCCTTGGGCAATCCACTTCTCGCCGCGCACCCCAAAAGAGTTCCAGCTAATATCTAGCACCTCCATGCACCGCGTGTGTTGGAGCATGTGGCTGAAGGCGGTGGCTACCCCCCCCCCCCCCCACCCACCCCACCCACACACCCACACACACACACACACACACACATACCACACACACGCACACACACTCACCTTGACACATCCATTCAGCCCTTGGGCAATCCACTTCCCGCCGCGCACCCCAAAAGAGTTCCAGCTAATATCTAGCACCTCCATGCACCGCGTGTGTTGGAGCATGCGGCTGAAGGTGGCGGCTGAACGCTCGGTGAGCTGGCAATGCGACATGTCCAACAAGCCAAGGCTATACTGTACACACTAAGACCCAAACTCTATGCCCCATCCCCCCTCCCTTCCCCTCCCAACCCCTCAACTTGACACATCCGCTCAGCCCTTGGGCAATCCACTTTCAGCCGCGCACGCCAAAAGAGTTCCAGCTAATATCTAGCACCTCCATGCATCATGTGTGTTGTAACATTCGACTGAAGGTGGTGGCTACCCCCCACCCCCACCCCATCCCCCACCCCCCCACCCCACCCCACACCCCACACCCCACACCCCACCCCACACACACACCTACCCCACACACGCATACACAACTCACCTTGACACATCCATTCAGCCCTTGGGCAATCCACTTCCCGCCGCGCACCCCAAAAGAGTTCCAGCTAATATCTAGCACCTCCATGCACCGCGTGTGTTGGAGCATGCGGCTGAAGGCGGTGGCTACCCCCCCCCCCCCCTCCCCCCACCCCCACACACACACCCACCCACCCACCCACCCACACATACCACACACACGCACACACACTCACCTTGACACATCCATTCAGCCCTTGGGCAATCCACTTCCCGCCGCGCACCCCAAAAGAGTTCCAGCTAATATCTAGCACCTCCATGCACCGCGTGTGTTGGAGCATGCGGCTGAAGGCGGCGGCTGAACGCTCGGTGAGCTGGCAATGCGACATGTCAAGCAAGCGCAGGCGGCATGTTTCGTGCTGCAAGGCTTCGCAAATGAGCTCAGCACCGGAGTCGCCCACGTTGGGGTTGCTGCCCAGCATGAGGTCGGTCAGCACCGCGTGTGTGTAGGTGGTGGAGTTCACTTGCCGGCCATTCACCACCTGTGGTGGTGGTGGTGTGTGTGTGTGTGTGTGTGGTGTGTGGAGGTGGAGGTGGTGGAGGTGGTGGTGGTGGAGGTCACTTGGCGGCCATTGACCACCTGTGGGTGGTGGGGGTGGGGGTGGGGGGTGGGTGGTGGGGGTGGGATGAGTGGTGGGTGGGGGGGTTGTCACGGCTTCGCAAATGAGCTCGGCACCGGTTGCCCACATTGGTTTGCTGCCCGCATGACGTACGGGCAGGGTTTGTTAGGTGTATGTGTGCACTGTAGGTGGTGAGGTCACTTGCCTGGCACACCTGAGGGGTGTGTGTGTGTGTGTGATTGTGTTGTTTATCTTTGGGGTGGGGGTGCGGGGTGTGAGGGGGCCGGTGGGGGGGTAGAGGGGGGCAGGTGTATGTGTGTAGGTGGTGGAGGTCACTTGCGGACAATCCAACACTGAGGGTGTGTGTGTGTAGGGGGGGGGGTGAGGGGGGCAGGTTGTATGTGTGTAGGTGGTTGGAGGTTCCTCACTTGGCGGCCATCCACCACCTGAGGGTGTGTGTGTTGTAGGGGGGGGGGGGGGGGGGTGGGGGGGGGAAGGAGGGTGTGGGGGGGCCGGGCGGTCGGAGGGGAGGGGAGGTGTGGTGGGTTTGTTTGTGTGGGTGTGTGTGTTTGTGTGTGCGTGGTGTGAGTGTGTGTGGGGGGGAAGGGGGGGGGGGGGGGGGGGGGGGGGGGGGGGATAGAGGGGGGCAGGTGTATGTGTGTAGGTTGTGGAGGTCACTTGGTGGCCGTTCACCACCTGAGGGGGTGGTGGTGGTGGTGGTGGTGGTGTGTAGGTGGTGGTGGTGGTGGAAGGGATGGAGGTTTGTGTATGTGTGTGTGGTGTGTGTGTCTGTGTGTGGTGGTGGTGGTGGTGGTGGTGGTGGTGGTGTGGGTGGGGGGGGGGGTAAGTGTGTGAATGTGTGCATGAGTGTGTGTGTTGCAGTGCTCAACAGATAATCTCAGCACTAGAGTCAGGCGAGTCAGCACCACATGTGTGAAGGTGGTGGAATTCAAACACTCACACACACGAACAACCTATACCCCCCCCCCCCTCCCCCCCCCCCCCATCTACACCCCATCCCCCCCCCCCATCCACCTGTTTAAATAATTCCTGGCTGAACAGCAGGACGAGCCTCTCCACACTGCTCACTGTCAAACACACACATCAGCCCGCAAATCACATACACACACACACTAACTTACCCCACCCCCCCCCCACCCCCCCCCCCCCCCCCCCCCCTCCCCCCCTCCCCCCCCCCCCCCCCCCCCCCACACCCTCACACACCCACACACACATCAGCCCGCAAACCACACACACACACACACACACCTACACATACACTAACTTACCCCCCCCCCCCCCCCCCACACACACACACACATCAGCCCGCAAACCACACACACACACATACACATACACTAACTTACCCCCCCCCCCCCCCCCACACACACCCACACACACACACATACCCCCCCGCCCCGCATCCCGCCACACACCTGCTTGAAGAATTCCTGGTTGAACAGCTGTACCAGTCTCTCCACACTGCTCACTGTCACACACACACACACCCTTACCCCCCCCCCCCCCCCCCCCCACACACACACACACTCACCCACACACCTGCTTGAAGAATTCCTGGTTGAACAGCAGTACCAGTCTCTCCACACTGCTCACTGTCACACACACACACACCTTACCCCCCCCCCCCCCCCCCCCCCCCCCCACACACACACACTCACCCACACACCTGCTTGAAGAACTCCTGGTTGAACAGCAGTACCAGTCTCTCCACACTGCTCACTGTCACACACACACCTTTCCCCCCCCCCTCCCCCCCCCCCCCCCACACACACACCCACACTCATCCACCCACCTGCTTGAAGAACTCCTGGTTGAACAGCAGTACCAGCCTCTCCACACTGCTCACTGGCAAACACACACACACACACACACCACAAACACCCCCCCAACCACTTAACCCATCCCCCCCCCCCCCCCCCCCCCACACACACACACACACCACAAACACCCCCCCACACACATACCCCCCCCCCCATACACACACACACACACCGCCCCGCACCCAGCCACACACCTGCTTGAAGAATTCCTGGTTGAACAGCAGTACCAGTCTCTCCACACTGCTCACTGTCACACACACACACCTTTCCCCCCCCCCTCCCCCCCCCCCCCCCCCCCACACACACACACTCACCCACCCACCTGCTTGAAGAACTCCTGGTTGAACAGCAGTACCAGCCTCTCAACACTGCTGACTGTCACACGGTTGTGGGACAGATCTAACTGGGAGAGGTGGCCCAGCTCAGGCCGCATCAGCACGTCAAGCACGGACTGTAGGGATTCGTCGTTGAGGTCGTTCTTGGACAGCAGGAGGGCGGCGATGTCCTTGAGCTCTAGCAAGAGGTCAGCTAGCGCACACACCTGGTGGAGGGGGGTGGGTGAGAGGGGGGTGGGGGTGGGGGGGAAGGGGGGAAGGGGGGTAGGAGGGAGTCAGAGTGGGTGTGGGTGGGTGGGTGGGTGGTGGAGGTGGTGGGGGTAGTGAGAGGAGGGGTGGCACGGACTGCAGGGATTCGTCGTTGAGGTCGTTCTTGGACAGCAGGAGGGCGGTGACGTCCTTTAGCTCTAGCAGGAGGTCAGCTAGCGCATACACCTGGGATGGGGTGGGTGAGTGAGTGGGTTGGTAGCAGGGAGTGAGGGGAGGAGGGGTGGTGGGACGAGTGAGAGGGGAATGGGGTGTGGGCTGTGGGGATGAGAGGGGGGTGAGGGGAGTCAGGGGGGGGGGGGGGGGGGGGGGGGGATGAGAGGGGGGTGAGGGGAGTCAGGGTTGGTGGTGGTGGGTGAGGGGATGAGAGGGGGGTTAGGGGAGTCAGGGGGGGGGGGGGGGGGGGGGGGGGGGTCAGGGTGTGTGTGTGTGGGGGGGGGGGGGATGAGATATGATACCCTGCAGATCAAATACCTCTTCTCTCCCACCGCCATCTTGCATGGCTTGGATGGTGGAACATATCCCTTTACGTGCATATATTATAATTGACTTGAACTCACCTGATCTGCGTTTCGTATCATACCCTTCAGATCAAATACCTCTCCTCTCCCACCGCCATCTTGCATGGCTTGGCTCTGGTAGCGGCGCAACAGCCTTCCCACCTGCAAAAAGGACGGAGCAGTGTTAGGGTTTAGGGTTTAGGGTTTAGGGGTTCAGTTTTTGAAGTTGGAAGTAAGGAGTTCGAAGTTAAGGAGAACATTAGATCACAGTTCGAGAATAAAATGGATTGCTATTGGCATTGAGAGTGGCATCAAAAACAGAGAAAAACAAGACGCCACAGTCCTAGGCATGGCTTGGGTCTGGGAGCGGCGTTACAGTCGTCCCACCTGCAAAAAGGACAGAGCAGTTTTAGGGTTTAGGGTTTAGGGTTGAGGGTTAAGGGTTTCAGTTTTTGAAGTTGGAAGTAAGGAGTTCGAAGTTAAGGAGAATATTAGATCACAGTTTGAGACTAATATGGATTGCAATTGGCATTGAGAGTGGCATCAAAAACAGAGAAAAACAAGATGCCACAGTCCAAGGCATGGCTTGGCCCTGGTAGCGGCACAACAGCCGTCCCACCTGCACAAAGGACAGAACAGTGTTAGGGTTGAGGGTTTAGGGTTGGGGGGGTCAATTTTTGAAGTTGGAAGTAAGGAGTTTGAAGTTCAATATCAGATCACAGTTTGAGAATAATAAGGATGGCAATTAGCATCAAAAACGGAGAAATGCAGGACGCCACAGTCCAAGGCATGGCTTGGCTCTGGTAGCGGCGCAACAGCTGTCCCACCTGTGAAAATGTTAGAACAGTGTAAGGGTTTAGGGTTTAGGGTTTGGGGGGTTAGGGGTTTAGTGTGTATGTTGTGGAAATAAAGCTCCCTGGCCTTGAAGGACGACAGCCTGCAAGGGGGAGTGTGTGTGTTGTTGAAATAAAGCTCCATGGCGTTGAAGGACGACAGCCTGCAAGAGGGAGTGTGTGTGTTGTGGAAATAAAGCTCCCTGGCCTTGAAGGACGACAGCCTGCAAGGGGGAGTGTGTGTGTTGTGGAAATAAATCTCCCTGGCCTTGAAGGACGACAGCCTGCAAGGGGGAGTGTGTGTGTTGTGGAAATAAAGCTCCCTGGCCTTGAAGGACGACAGCCTGCAAGGGGGAGTGTGTGTGTTGTGGAAAAAAAGCTCCCTGGCCTTGAAGGACGACAGCCTGCAAGGGGGAGTGTGTGTGTTGTGGAAATAAAGCTCCCTGGCCTTGAAGGACGACAGTCTGCAAGGGGGAGTGTGTGTGTTGTGGAAATAAAGCTCCCTGGCCTTGAAGGACGACAGCCTGCAAGGGGGAGTGTGTGTGTTGTTGAAATAAATCTCCCTGGCCTTGAAGGACGACAGCCTGCAAGGGGGAGTGTGTGTGTTGTGGAAATAAAGCTCCATGGCCTTGAAGGACGACAGCCTGCAAGGGGGAGTGTGTGTGTTGTTGAAATAAAGCTCCATGGCCTTGAAGGACGACAGCCTGCAAGGGGGAATGTGCATGTTGTGGAAATAAATCTCCCTGGCCTTGAAGGACGACAGCCTGCAAGGGGGAGTGTGTGTGTTGTGGAAATAAAGCTCCCTGGCCTTGAAAGACGACAGCCTGCAAGGGGGAGTGTGCATGTTGTGGAAAGAAAGCGGTGATGTCAGAGCGACATGACAAATCCATTTTTCCATTAATCAATCAAAGCATCCATTAAATAAAATCCATTAAATAAATCACACAACATCACCGTCATTAAATCAAATCCATTAAATAAAATCTATAAAATAAATCACACAACATCACCGAGGCTGTCCCAATAACACCCACCTCTCCAGGCCGATCCATGACGTCCAAAGCAGCAACCCCACAAACTTCAGTCTCCACCATCTCTGAAAACATATAAATAACCCTAAAAGCAGCCTCCACTATCTCAGCTTCCAAGTGCACGCTCAAGCCACCCAGGTCTAAAGCAAAGCAACATGAAGAAGAAGAAAAAAATGAAATTAAGGGAAATAAATTACACAGCACCCACACATTTGGAACAGCGAAACCCACCTCTCCAGGTCGATCCATGGCGTCCAGCATTGATAACAATGAAAGAAAATAAATCGCAGCCAAAGCCACACATTTGGAACAGCAACACCCACCTCTCCAGGCCGATCCAAGGCAGCAACACCCACCTCTCCAGGCCGATCCAAGGCAGCAACCCCACATGACGTCCAAGGCAGCAACACCCACCTCTCCAGGCCGATCCATGACGACCAAGGCAGCAACCCCACATCAGCTTCCAAGTGTCGACTCAGGCCACCCAGGTCTAAAGCAAAGCAATATGAAAAAAACAATTAAATTGCACAAAAGGAATCAAATTAACCACACAACATCACCGATTTAGTACCAATTACACCCCCACCTCTCCAGGCCATTCCATGACGTCCAAAGCAGCAACCCCTCATCAGCTTCAGCCTCCACCATTTCGGCTTCCAAGTGCCCGCTCAGGCCACCCAGGTCAAAAGCAAAGCAATATGAAAAAAACAATTAAATTGTACAAAAGGAATCAAATAAATCACACAACATCACCGAGTTAGTACCAATTACACCCACACCTCTCCAGGCCATTCCATGACGTCCAAGGCAGCAACCCCACATCAGCTTCAGCCTCCACCATCTCAGCTTCCAAGTGCCCGCTCAGGCCACCCAGGTCAAAGACAAAGCGATATGAAAAATACATTAAATTTGAATAAATATAAAAATAAATCATCAAAATCATCAAAAAATCATCAAAAATCATCAAAATCAAATATAAATAAATAAATAAATAAATAAAATCACACAACATCACCTCTGTGAGGTGGTACCAGTAACACCCACCTCTCCAGGACGATCCATGACGTCCAAAGCAGCAACCCCACGTCAGCTTCAGCCTCCACCATCTCTGAAAACATATGAAATAACCCTAAAAGCAGCCTCCACCATCTCAGCTTCCAAGTGCATGCTCAGGCCACCCAGGTATAAAGCAAAGCAACATGAAGAAGAAAAAAAATGAAATTAAGGAAAATAAATTACACAACACCCACATATTTGGAACAGCGACACCCACCTCTCCAGGCCAATCCATGACGTCCAAGGCAGCAACCCCACATCAGCTTCAACCTCCACCATCTCAGCTTCTAAGTGCTCACTCAGGCCACCCAGGTCTAAAAAAACACTACAAAAAACTATAAGAAGGGAAATCGTACAACATCAGCAAGTTTATACCAATAACACCCACCTCTCCAGGTCGGTCCATGACGTCCAAAGCAGCAACCCCACAGGCTTCAGCCTCCACCATTTCGGCTTCTAAGTGCTCACTAAGGCCACCCAGGTCTAGCGAAAGCGTCACATATTCAGATCGCCTGCATCTCCTGGTCGACGGCATGTGTAATGACGGCTCTGAATATGATGTACTGCCCCCTGTGTACTGCTCCATGTACTGCTCCTCTGCATTCAGCCCAGCCTGGCCTTGGTCTGCCCCCCCAGTAGTTCCAGCCCTGGATGCGCTCGGGCCTGCCAGGCTGGCGGCCTGCGTGCCAGCCTGGAGCCTGAAGCGTGTGGGCGACAGGGCGCGGGACGATGCGTCACGTGTGGGCGCTGACCTGGCGGAGGACCCTACCTTGGGCGAAGCCCCCCCCCATCCTCCACCTCCATCCGATGTACCATCACCACTGCCGGCACTACCACGCAGGCTCTGCAGGTTTGTGCGGTACCTAGGAAAAGCCTGTTAGGGAGGTTGAGGGTTGGGGGGGGGGGGGGGGGCTGGGGGCTGGGAGGTTAGGGGGATGAGTGTTGAGCTCTGCAGGTTTGTGCGGTACCTAGGAAAAGCATGTGCACGGGTGGAGGGTTGGGGGCTGGGGGCTGGGGGCTGGGGGTTGAGGGTTGGGGGTTGGGGGCTGGGGTGTGTGTGGTTGCTGGGTGTAACAGTCTGTAAACAGGTGGAGGGTTAGGGGTTTGAGTGTTGGAGGCTGAAGGTTTGTGCGGTACCTAGGAAAAGCCTGTGAACGGGGTGGAGGGTTGGGGGTTGGGCGTGTGTGTGTGTGTGTGTGTGTGTGTGTGTGGGGGGGGGGGGGGGGGGGGGGGGGCATGCATCAGTCACTGCTAAAGCTCACCAGTCTTCTTCCTTGGTGCGGTACCCCCAACGCCCCTAACCACACCACCACACCACCCCCTGACCCTCACACTCTCTAACCACACTGCCTAGCCAGGCTATACCCCACCCCCGGTCCTCACCTGCCCTGGTAAAGAGGGCTCAGAGTACATTCCCCACTGGCAGTTCCCCTAGTGGGGCGGTTAGTATTCCTCTTCCTTTGTGCGGTTCCCCCAACGCCCCTAACCACACAACCACCCCACTCCCTGACTCTCACACTCTCTAACCACACTGCCTAGCCAGGCTATACGCCACCCCCGGTCCTCCCCTGCCCTGGTGAAGAGGGCTCTGAGAGTATTCTCCGCTACGCAGTTCCGTTAGTGGGTGTGGGTGTGTGGGTGTGGGTGTGTGGGTGTGGGTGTGGGTGTGTGTGGGGGGGGTAGGGGTAGGGGGGGAGGTAGGGGGGGGTGCATGCATCAGTCACTGCTAAAGCTCACCTGCCCTGGTGAAGAGGGCTCTGAGAGTATTCTCCGCTACGCAGTTCCGTTTGTGTGTGTGTGTGTGTGGGTGGGTGGGTGGGTGGGTGGGTGGGTGGGTGGGTAGGGTGGGAAGGTAGAGGTGGGTGCATGCATCAGTCACTGCTAAAGCTCACCTGCCCTGGTGAAGAGGGCTCTGAGAGTATTCTCCGCTACGCAGTTCCGTTAGTGGGTGGGTGGGTGGGTGGGTGGGTGGGTGGGTAGGGTGGGAAGGTAGAGGTGGGTGCATGCATCAGTCACTGCTAAAGCTCACCTGCCCTGGTGAAGAGGGCTCTGAGAGTATTCTCCGCTACGCAGTTCCGTTAGTGGGTGTGTGTGTGTGTGTGGGGGGGGGGGGGGGGGGCGGGGGGGGGGGGGGGGGGGGGCTAGGGGGGGAAGGTAGAGGTGGGTGCATGCATCAGTCACTGCTAAAGCTCACCTGCCCTGGTGAAGAGGGCTCTGAGAGTATTCTCCGCTACGCAGTTCCGTTAGTGTGTGGGTGGGTGTGGGTGGGTGGGTGGGTGGGTGTGTGGGTGGGTGGGTGGGTGGGGGGGGGGGGGGGTAGGGGGGGAAGGTAGAGGTGGGTGCATGCATCAGTCACTGCTAAAGCTCACCTGCCCTGGTGAAGATGGCTCTGAGAGTATTCTCCGCTACGCAGTTCCTTTAGTGTGTGGGTGGGTGTGTGAATGGGGGGGGGGGGGGTGTGGGGGTTGGGTGGGGGGGGGGTTGGGTGGGGTAGGGGGGGAAGGTAGAGGTGGGTGCATGCATCAGTCACTGCTAAAGCTCACCTGCCCTGGTGAAGAGGGCTCTGAGAGTATTCTCCGCTACGCAGTTCCGTTAGTGGGTGGGTGGGTGGGTGGGTGGGTGTGGGTGGGTGTGTGTGTGGGGGGGGGGGGGGGGGGGTAGGGGGGGAAGGTAGAGGTGGGTGCATGCATCAGTCACTGCTAAAGCTCACCTGCCTGGTGAAGAGGGCTCTGAGAGTATTCTCCGCTACGCAGTTCCGTTAGTGTGTGTGTGTGTGTGTGGGGGGGGGGGGGGTGGGTGGGTGTGTGGGTGGGGGGGGGGGGTAGGGGTGGAGGTAGGGGGGGGGTGCATGCATCAGTCACTGCTAAAGCTCACCTGCCCTGGTGAAGAGGGCTCTGCGAGTATTCTCCGCTACGCAGTTCCGTTAGTGTGTGGGTGGGTGGGTGTGGGTGGGTGTGGGTGGGTGGGTGGGTGGGTGGGTGGGTGGGGGGTAGGGTGGGAAGGTAGAGGTGGGTGCATGCATCAGTCACTGCTAAAGCTTACCTGCCCTGGTGAAGAGGGCTCTGAGAGTATTCTCTGCTACGCAGTTCCGTTAGTGGGTGTGTGTGTGTGTGGGTGGGTGTGGGTGTGTGGGTGTGGGTGTGGGTGTGTGTGTGGGGGGGGGGGGGGGGTGGGGGGGGAAGGTAGAGATGGGTGCATGCATCAGTCACTGCTAAAGCTCACCTGCCCTGGTGAAGAGGGCTCTGAGTGAATTCCCCGCTTTGCAGTTCCGCTAGTGGGGCGTCTGGCTTTTCTCCTGTGGGAATTCCCTATCACCCCTAAGCCTCACCCCCCTGACCACACAACCCCCAACCCCCCTAACCACACAACCAAACACCCCCCTGAACCCCGAACCACACAACCCCCCTACCCGCCAAAAACCTAACCCCCCAATCCCCCACCCCCCTGAACCACGAACCACACAACCCCCCTACCCGCCAACCCCCTAACCCCCCAATCCCCCCCCCCCTGAACCCCGAACTACACAACCCCCCTACCCGCCAACCCCCTAACCCCCCAATCCCCCACCCCCCTGAACCCCTAACCACACAACAACACAACCCACTAAGCCCCACACACCCCAACCACACTGTACGACCAGGCTATACCTCACCTGCCCTGGTGAAGAGGGCTCTGAGTGAATTCCCCGCTTTGCAGTTCCGCTAGTGGGGCGGTTAGCCTTTCGCCGAAGAGGAGACAAGGAAGCAACGGCACGCTGGATGCCCGCTAACCTGGCATGGTCGATTTCCCTGTGCGGTGCGTGAGGATGTGTGTTTCAGTTTAGCCTTTGGTTAGGTTTGGTTTGGTTTGGCTTGGCTTGGTTTGGTTTGGTTTGGTTTGGTTCGGTTTGGTTTGGTTTGGCTTGGTTTGGTTTGGTTTGTCTTGGTTTGGTTTGGTTTGGTTTGGTTTGTCTTGGTTTGGTTTGGTTTGGTTTGGTTTGTTTTGTTTTGTTTTGTTTTGTTTTGTTTTGGTTTGGTTTGGTTTGGTTTGGTTCTTTTGTTTTTTCCCCTAGTTGGCCTTTCGCCTAAGAGGAGAAAAGGAAGCAACAGCACGCTGCATGCCGGCTAACCTGGCATGGTAGATTTCCCTGTGAGGTATGTGTGGATGTGTCTGTTTCAATTTAGCTTTGTTTTGCTTGAATTGGTTTGGTTTGGTTTGGTTTGGCTTGGTTTGGCTTGGTTTGGTTTGGTTTGGCTTGGTTTGGTTTGGTTTGTCTTGGTTTGGTTTGGTTTGGTTTGGTTTGTCTTGGTTTGGTTTGGTTTGGTTTGGTTTGGTTTGGTTTGGTTTGGTTTGGTTTGGTTTGGTTCTTTTGTTTTTTCCCCTAGTTGGCCTTTCGCCTAAGAGGAGAAAAGGAAGCAACAGCACGCTGCATGCCGGCTAACCTGGCATGGTAGATTTCCCTGTGAGGTATGTGTGGATGTGTCTGTTTCAATTTAGCTTTGTTTTGCTTGAATTAGTTTGGTTTGGTTTGGTTTGGTTTGGCTTGGTTTGGCTTGGCTTGGTTTGGTTTGGTTTGATTTGGTTTGGTTTGGCTTGGCTTGGTTTGGTTTGGTTTGGTTTGGCTTGATTTGGTTTGGTTTGGTTTGGCTTGGTTTGGCTTGGTTTGGTTTGGTTTGATTTGGTTTGGTTTGGTTTGGTTTGGTTTGGCTTGGTTTGATTTGGCTTGGTTAGGTTTGGTTTGGTTTGGTTTGGTTTGGTTTGGTTTGGTTTGGCTTGGTTTTGTTTTGTTTTGTTTTGTTTTGTTTTGTTTGGCTTGGCTTGGTTTGGTTTGGTTTGGTTTGGTTTGGTTTGGTTTCAGCTGACCTGGCATGGTCGATTCCCATGTGATGTGTGTGTGCATGTTTCAGCTTAGCCTTTTTTTTGTTGTTGCTTGAATTGGCTTGGTTTGGTTTGGTTTCAGCTGACCTGGCATGGTCGATTCCCATGTGATGTGTATGTGCATGTTTCAGCTTAGTCTTTTTTGTTGTTGCTTGAATTGGCTTGGTTTGGTTTTGAGGTGTGTGTGTGTGTGTTTCGGTAAGTGTGCCGATGGTCTGTTTATTTAAATGCGCAGCTATAATAAATTTAATTAAATATATTTAATATGTTTATATAATTGTATTTAGATATAATAGTTTATAGAGTATAATTGTGTATAGTTATACATAGCTATATGTAGGAACGAATGTATAATTGCGTATAGTTATACATAGCTATATGTAGGAACGAATGTATAATTGCGTATAGTTACACATTTTGCCGTTTGTTGTTTCCAGTCGATTGAGCCTAAAGAAGCATTTTCAACTCTAGTTCAAATGACAACCTCTTGTTCAAATTCCATTATCAGCAGCTTACCAGTTATCAGCAGCTTTGGTGTGCCAGTCAGTTATCAGCAGCTTACCAGTTAAGTGGGAGAGTTCCGGGAGGGCACCCTAGCCTTTTGCCATTTGTTGTTTCCAGTCGATTGAGCCTACAGATTCATCTTCAACTCTAGCATCACCTCTTGTTCAAATTCCACGTCCAAATGACGTCCCACGTCCAAATGACGAATTCCACGTCCAAATTCCACGTCCAAATGACGTCCAAATTCCACGTCCAAATGACATATAATTAGGGAACGGAAAATCATATGGTGTTGACCAAAGACGAGTATGATATCATATGATATCATACAAAAATCATATGATCGAATATCATATGCTGTGATGCCCCAGGCCTAAGTTACCTAGTCAGACTGCCGGCATCATGTGATATCATATGATATCATATTGCCGACCCCTAGTCATATGTCCCTTTAGTCCCTTAAGCCTATTTTGCCTACCCCTGGACTGTAACATACATACATGTTGTATAATACATATACATGCATGTTATATAATACATATACATGTTTTTATAATAAACAGTTATAATAAACATATCTTTATAATAAACATTTATAATAAACATATATTTATAATAAACAGTTATAATAAACATATCTTTATAATAAACATTTATAATAAACATATATTTATAATAAACAGTTATAATAAACATATCTTTATAATAAACATTTATAATAAACATATATTTATAATAAACAGTTATAATAAACAGTTATAATAAACAGTTATAATAAACATATCTGTATAATGAACATTTATAATAAACATATAAATGTTTATAAGTTTAACTTACACTGTGCTACTTCAACTGCTCATCCAATTCCAGATTTTATATAATTATATGTAGTTATATAGCTATATAGTCATATTTAGTTATATTGTATGTACTGGGTTTGTATTGCGGGTAATATGCGTGTATTACGGGTAATACATTTAGTTTTTAATTACACACTTTTATGGTTTATAGTTAGGGTTGGGCCGACACATAAACGTATAATATACGTGTATACGTTTATACGTATAAATACGCCGTATAGTTTTTCTCAAATCGACCATATATACGTCGTATACAAACGTATAGTTTGTACTTCAAGAAGTACAGCACACGTCCCGGCACTTAACTTCCTTGGTTTGCATTACATTTTTGATTCAGATAGCTCATTGGAAAGCTTTTGACCTCCTCTATCACAAGATGCAATAAAATTCACCATTCACATGCATCATTGTATAAACATTTGGCCTAAAGGTTGATCTAGATAGCCAGGATGGCACACATATCAGAGCGCCACCTAGCCTTCCATTCCACAAGCTGTGCTCCTACGTGGGCTTCAAGGATTGATAATGCAAGCCTAGTGCAATATGAACATGGAAATTAGTGCAATACCGTTATATACTTTAATTATTATACACTTATCCAGTTATATAATATACCAACTTGTATTTAATGGCTCCCTTAGATTGGCACCGCGCTTCTTGGCCGACCGCTTTCCGGTTGTGATTTCTTTTCTGAGATTTGGACAGCCTAAACTTGCCAGATTATTTTTCTGAGAGTTGATAAGTGACGCCAATGAAATTAGCTACGGGGCAATATCTTTAAACCCATGTAAAAGTATGTTCTCAAGAAGTGCCTAATTTTATAGGATACTGGTGCATAGACCTAGATATTCCCTATACATAATTGTATATACGTTTATACGTTTATATGTATACCCTTATCCGTTTATACGTTTATATGTATACCCTTATCCGTTTATACGTTTATATGTATACCCTTATCCGTTTATACGTTTATATGTATACCCTTATCCGTGTATACGTTTATATGTATACGTTTATCCGTTTATACGTTTATATGTACACTCTTATCCGTTTATACGTTTATATGTACACTCTTATCCGTTTATACGTTTATATGTACACTCTTATCCGTTTATACGTTTATATGTACACTCTTATCCGTTTATACGTTCATATGTATACGTTTATCCGTTTATACGTTTATATGTACACTCTTATCCGTTTATACGTTTATATGTATACGTTTATCTGTTTATACGTTAATATGTACACTCTTATCCGTTTATACGTTTATATGTACACACTTATCCGTTTATACGTTTATGTGTACACTCTTATCCGTTTATACGTTTATATGTACACTCTTATCCGTTTATACGTTTATATGTATACGTTTATCCGTTTATACATTTATATGTACACTCTTATCCGTTTATACGTTTATATGTACACTCTTATACGTTTATACGTTTATATGTATACGTTTATCCGTTTATACGTTTATATGTACACTCTTATCCGTTTAAACGTTTATATGAATACTCTTATCCGTTTATATGTTTATACGGCTTATAAAAAATAAAAATATACGTTTGCTTTCCAACCCTATACATAGTCCCATACCCTGGTCCTAAATGTATAATAAACTTCAATATAACGTAATAAACTTAATGTAATAAAATAAACTTCAACATAATATAATAAAAGTGTATATAATAAAATAAACTTTCATACAATATAATAAAGTTTACCTGTGGTACATCAACTGCTCATCCATTTCCAGGGTTTACATAATTGTACATAGTTATATCGTTCATAATTGTGTATAGTTATATATAGTTATATAATTTATAATTGTGTATAGTTATATTTAGTTATATTGTCCGTCCTGGGTGTGTATTACGGGTAACACTGTCTTTTTAATTATATAGTTTTATGTTATAGTCCTATACCCTGGTCATACATGTTAATATGTATAATAAACTATAATATAATATAATAATGTTCACCTATGATACATCAACTGCTCATCCATTTCCAGGGTTTACATAATTGTATATAGTAATATAGTTTATAATTGTTTGTAGTTATATATATTTGCATATTTTATTTATGTTGCACAGTCCTATATCCTGGTCCTATAGTTATAGTAAACTCCTAGGGGGGTTGTTATATGTAAATTTCAATATTAAACTTACATTAGGAGTTACATTAGGAATATTAAAGGAGTTTAAATATTAACTTCTTACATTAGGAGTTTAAATATTAAATATTATATGTAATAAATTTCAATATTATATGTAATAAATTTCAATAATATACGTAAATATTAAATATTATACAACAAACTGTACCTGTGATACATCAACTGCTCATCCATTTCCAGGGGGCGGGTGTCGCTAGCCAGCCGTGGGGTGGGTGTGTTTGGCAAGGACCCGGAGGGCGTGTTGGATGTCTCCACAAAGAGGTATTGTACTGCCTGCCCAGCAGGGGTGGCAGTACGGCTTGTAGCAGCACTGTGGCCTGGCAGGGGGTGGTGAGGGTGTGGGGGGTGGGGTGTGTGTGTGTGTGGGGGGGGGGGGGGGGGGGCACGGATCGGTGGGCATGGGGGATGTGTCCACAAAGAGGTATTGTACTGCCTGCCCAGCAGGGGTGGCAGTACGGCTTGTAGCAGCACTGTGGCCTGGCAGGGGGTGGGGGTGGGGGGGGGGGGGGGGTAAACAGATTGACTTAGATTTGGTGTTGGATGTGGTGGGACGGGATGGTCCACTAGGTGTGTGTGAGTGTGTGTGTGTGTGGGGGGGGGGATGGTGGTAAACAGATTGACAGATTGACTTAGATTTGGTGTTGGATGTGGTGGGACGGGATGGTCCACTACGTGTGTGTGTGTGTGGGGGGGGAGGGGGGGGGGGGGGGGGGGGGGGGGGGATGGGTGCATGGTTGAGAGGCAAGCTGTACGCGTGCCAGCTAGCGCTGACGGGATGGTCCACTACGTGTGTGTGTGTGTGTGTGTGGGGGGGGGGGGGGGGGATGGTGGTAAACAGATTGACTTAGATTTGGTGTTGGATGTGGTGGGACGGGATGGTCCACTACGTGTGTGTGTGTGTGGGGGGGGGGGGGGGGGGGGGACGGGTGCATGGTTGAGAGGCAAGCTGTACGCGTGCCAGCTAGCGCTGACGGGATGGTCCACTACGTGTGTGTGTGTGTGGGGGGGGGGGGGGGGATGGTGGTAAACAGATTGACTTAGATTTGGTGTTGGATGTGGTGGGACGGGATGGTCCACTACGTGTGTGTGTGGGGGGGGGGGGGGGGGGGGGGGGGGGGGGGATGGGTGCATGGTTGAGAGGCAAGCTGTACGCGTGCCAGCTAGCGCTGACGGGATGGTCCACTACGTGTGTGTGTGTGTGGGGGGGGGGGGGGGGGGGGGGGATGGTGGTAAACAGATTGACTTAGATTTGGTGTTGGATGTGGTGGGACGGGATGGTCCACTACGTGTGTGTGTGTGTGGGGGGGGGGGGGGGGGGGGGGGGGGGGACGGGTGCATGGTGAGAGGCAAGCTGTACGCGTGCCAGCTAGCGCTGACGGGATGGTCCACTACGTGTGTGTGTGGGGGGGGGGGGGGGGGGATGGTGGTAAACAGATTGACTTAGATTTGGTGTTGGATGTGGTGGGACGGGATGGTCCACTACGTGTGTGTGTGTGTGTGTGGGGGGGGGGGGGGGGGGGGATGGGTGCATGGTTGAGAGGCAAGCTGTACGCGTGCCAGCTAGCGCTGACGGGATGGTCCACTACGTGTGTGTGTGTGTGGGGGGGGGGGGGGGGGGGGGGGGATGGTGGTAAACAGATTGACTTAGATTTGGTGTTGGATGTGGTGGGACGGGATGGTCCACTACGTGTGTGTGTGTGTGGGGGGGGGGGGGGGGGGGGGGGGGGATGGG
>JACBWV010000730.1:11650262-11667478 GCA_013435795.1 Chlamydomonas sp. ICE-L
CATCGGGGAAAAAGCCACCTTCCTCCAGGAACGAATCCCTTGTCCCCTTTTTCCCCCCTTGCTTATCTCGTTTACTCTCGCTCTTAACTCACTCTATATTTGGTAAAAAGAGTTTAAGGACGACACGGGCCAATTAAGGTAACCACCCATTAACCATAGTAATAAGCAAAAACGATTAATGTAACATATTAACGGACATTAACAAGATTACGGCCCTAAGCCCATCCTATAGGATAAATGAAAGTCCCCCGGGGAATAAAAATGATAAAACAGATGGCTAAAGAAGAAAACAAGGCAGTGACTATGAATGGGAAAAAGGCCAGCAAAAGAAAGTTAAAAACCGATCAGGAGAGGAAAGATACTGGAAAAGGAAGGTCGAAACAAAAAGGAAAAACGTACAGGCGAATGTAAGAACAAATCAGCTAGTAAGGGGATAAAAAGGTTCTAGGACCAAGAATCCCAGGAAAAAAAAAACGGATACGGTCAAAGATCTAATCGTCCCTCCGCTCATACTTAAAGGAAAATTAAGGTGAACAAAAAGTAAACACATGTAGTAATAATGAAAAAAAAGGTAGGTCAAGGTGTAAACACGAAGAAAACACACCAGGTAACAAAGAGGAATGAGACACGAAAAGGCAAGGTTGTAAAAAAGCAGGAAGAATATGAATGTAGACCAACGGGCAAATTAATGTTAATCATATTAACCATATTAACCATATTAATGAAGAACGGCCAATTCATGTTAACCATACTAACCATATTAACCATATAAATGAAGAACGGCCAATTCGTGTTAACCATACTAACCATATTAACCATGTTAATGAAGAACGGCCAATTCATGGTAACCACATTAACCATATTAATGAAGAACGGCCAATTCATGTTAACCATATTAACCATATAAATGTGGAACGGCCGATTCATGTTCACCATTTAAACCATATTAACTATATTAAATATTGAAGCTCAACTGATTAATCTTAACCATATTAACCATATTAACCATATGACATATGGCACATGACAAATGACCCACGACGCATGACGCATGACACCCAGCACATGTCACCCCCACCCACACACATGACACACCCACACCCATGTGGCACTACACTCCCTCAGCAACACTCAGCACATGACACATGACGCATGACACCCAGATGTCAACCCCCACCCACACACTTGGGACACACCCACACACATTGTGGCATACACTCCCTCGCAACACTCAGCACATTGGACACCATGACGCATGGACACCCCAGCAATGTCACCCCACTCCACACACAGGACAACACCCCACACCCATTGGCACTACATCCTCAGCCAAAACCACTCGCACAGGACACATGACGATGACACCCAGCAACAGTAACAAAAAACAAAAACACAGGACACAACAAACCACCAACTGTCGGGCAATACACGCAATCAGAACACTTCAGCCACATGACAATACGCAGGACACCAGCACACATGGTCACCCCCACCCACACACATGACCCACACAACACACACAAATGTGCACACACTCCCTCAGCAACACTCTAGCACTGACAATGACGCATGACACCCAGCACATGTCCACCCCCAAAAAAAAAACCCACCACAGACCACCAACACACATGTGGCACTACACTCCTCAGGCAAAACCCTCAGCAATGACAAATGACGCATGAAACCCAGCAACATGTCACCACCACCCACCACAAATAACACACCCACCCACAACATGTGGCAATACACTTCCCTCAGCAACACTCCGCACATTGACACATACGCCAACATCCAGCACATGTCACCCCACCCAACACAACATGACCACACCACACCACATGTGGCACTACACTCCCTCAGGCAACACTCAGCACAGGGACATGACGCATGACACCCAAGCACATGTCACCACCACCCACACACATGACACACCACACCCATTGGCACTACACTCCCGCAAGCAAATCAGAATGCACAGGACACGGGACCGCAGGAACATCCTAGGCCACATGGGTCACCGCTCCACCAACACAACATGGACAATACCCAACAAACATGTGGCACTAAACTCCTCAGCAAAAAAAATCAGCACATGAAACATGACGCATGACACCCAGCAACATGTCACCACCACCACACAACATGGAACAACACCCACACACATGTGGACATTACACTCCCTCAAGCAACATCAGCACATGACAACAGACGGCATGACAAAAAAAAGACAAAGGTACAACCCCAACCTAAAAACATGACTACACCCAAACACCATGTCGGCACTTACAATCCCTCCAGGAAAACACTCAGCACCATGGGGACACATGAGCATGACACCCAGCACCATGTCACCCCCACCCACACACATGGACAACCCACACACATGTGGCACTACATCACTCAGCAACCTCAGCAACATGCACATGACGCAGGAACCACCCAGAACATGTCACCCAAACCCAAACACATGACACACACCCACAAACATGTCGGCACTACACTCCTCATCAACATAAGCACATGACACATGACGCATGACACCCAGGCACATGTACAACCACCCACCACATGACACACCCCCACACCCATGTGGCAATACACTACCACAGCAAACCATAAGCACATGACACATGACGCATGACACCCAGCACATGTCACCCCCACCCACACACATGACACACCCACACACATGTGGCACTACACTCCCTCAGCAACACTCAGCACATGACACATGACGCATGACACCCAGCACATGTCACCCCCACCCACACACATGACACACCCACACACATGTGCACTACAATCCCTCAGCAAACCAATCAGCACATGACACCATGACGGCATGACACCAGCACATGTCACCCCCACCCACACACATTGACACACCCACACACATGTGGAACACACTTCCCTCAGCAACACTCGCACATGGACACATGACGGCTATGCACCCAGCCACCTGTCAACCACAACCACACCACTGAACACCCACACCCAGTGGCATACCACTCCCTCAGCAACAATCAGCACATGAACACATGACGCTGACACCCAGCCAAGTCACCCCCAAACCCCCACAACACTGACACACCCACACACATGTGGCACTTACACTCACCTAAAGAAAAAACGCAGCACATGAAAAATGACGATTGAAACACCAGCACATGGTCACCACCACCCACCACCAAATGACACACCCACAAATGGGCACTACACTCCCCTCAGAAAACACTCAGCACATGTACCACATGAAGAAATGACACCAAGAACTGTCAACCCAACCCACACACAGAGATCCACCCACAGACATGTGGCACTATACTCCCTCAGCAACACTCAGCAAATGAAACATGTACGCATGAAAACCAGACATGTCACCCCACCACAAACAGGACACACCACACACATGTGGCACTACACTCCTCAGCACACTCAGCACATGACACATGACGCATTGACACCCGCACAATGTCACCACCACCCACTACCACATGACACACCCACCACCCATGTGGCACTACACTCCCCTCAGCAACACTTCAGCACCCATGACCAATGACGCATGGACACCCCAGCACATGTCCACCTCCACCACACCATGACACACCCAACACATGTGGGCAACTACCACTCCTCAGCAACAATCAGCACATGAAACATGAAGCAGACACCCAGCATGTCACCCCCACCCACAACATCTATTGAACACACAAACCCAATGGCCACTACACTCCCTCAGCAAACAATCAGTACATGACACATGCGATGCACCAGACACGTCACCCCCACACCCACACCACATACACAACCAACACCAATATGGCACTAAATCCCTCAGCAACATCAGCCACAGACACATGACGCATGACACCCAGCACATGTCACCCCCACCCACACCAAACGACACACCACACCCATGTGGCATACACTCCCTCAGCACCACTAAGCACAGCACATGACGCATGACACCCAGCACATGGCACCCCCACCCACACACCATGACACAACCACACACATGTGGACTACACTCCCTCAGCAACACTCAGCACATGGACACCATGACGCATGACACCAGCACTGTCACCCCCACCCCACACCATGACACACCCACACCACATGTGGCACTACACTCCCTCAGCAACACTCAGCACAGAAACATGACGCATGACCACCCAGCACATGGTCACCCCCACCAACAAACTGGACACACCCACCAAACATGTGGCACTACACTCCCTCAGCAACACTCAGCACATGACACATGACGCATGACACCCAGCACATGTCACCCCCACCCACACACATGACACACCCACACACATGTGGCACTACACTCCCTCAGCAACACTCAGCACATGACACATGACGCATGACACCCAGCACATGTCACCCCCACCCACACACATGACACACCCACACACATGTGGCACTACACTCCCTCAGCAACACTCAGCACATGACACATGACGCATGACACCCAGCACATGTCACCCCCACCCACACACATGACACACCCACACCCATGTGGCACTACACTCCCTCAGCAACACTCAGCACATGACACATGACGCATGACACCCAGCACATGTCACCCCCACCCACACACATGACACACCCACACACATGTGGCACTACACTCCCCCTTTATATCAAGCAACACTCGAAATGGACACATGACGCCATGACACCCAGGCACATGATCACCCCACCCACACACATGACACACCAACACACATGTGCACTACAC
Organism: Chlamydomonas sp. ICE-L; assembly: GCA_013435795.1. Taxonomy (NCBI): domain Eukaryota; kingdom Viridiplantae; phylum Chlorophyta; class Chlorophyceae; order Chlamydomonadales; family Chlamydomonadaceae; genus Chlamydomonas; species Chlamydomonas sp. ICE-L. Next base: position 11,655,013 of record JACBWV010000730.1, read on the forward strand.
TCCCTCAGCAAACACTCAGCAAGATGACACATGACGCTGGACACCCAGCACATGTCACCCCCACCCACACACATGACACACCCACACCCATGTGGCACTACACTCCCTCAGCAACACTCAGCACATGACACATGACGCATGACACCCAGCACATGTCACCCCCACCCACACACATGACACACCCACACACATGTGGCCCATAATACGACCTCAGCAACAAGCAGCACCCATGATGCAGACGCAGACACCAGCCACATGTCACCCCCACCCAACACATGAAACACCCACACCAATGTGGCAAGACATCCCTCAGCAACACTCAGCAAATGACCCATGACGCATGACACCAAGAAATGTCCCCCCACCCACAAAAGACACACCCACACACATGTGGCACTACACTCCCTCAGCAACACTCAGCACATGACACATGACGCATGACACCAGCACATGTCACCCCCACCCACACACATGACACACCCACACACCATGTGCACTAACTCCCTCAGCAACACTCAGCACATGGGCCACACATGACGCATGAACCCAGCCAAGATGTCACCCCCACCAACCACATGACCCACCCACACAAGTGGCACTTAAATCCTCAGAACAACTTCAGCACATGACGCATGACGCATGACAACCCAGCACAGGTCACCCCCACCCACCACACATGACACCACCCACACACATGTGGCACTACACTCCCTCCGCAAACACTCAGCACATGACACCATACATGACACCCAGAACATGTCACCCCCACCCACACACATGACACACCACACCCAGGTGGCACTACCACTCCCTCAGCAAACACTCAGCACATGACACCATGCGCATGAACACCCAGCAACACCGGTCACACCAAAACACCAAAAAATGACCACAAACAAACATGTGGCCACTACGCACTCCCTCAGCAACACTCAGCACATGACACATGACGCATGACACCCAGCACATGTCACCCCCCACCAACCCACATGACAACCCACACAATGTGGCAATACACCTCCCTCAGCAAACAACGCAGCACATGACACTGACGCATGACACCAGCACATGTCACCCCCACCCACACACCATGACAACACCCACCACACATGTGGCACTACACTCCACAGCAAAACACTCAGCACATGCACATGAACGCATGAAACCCAGCACAGTCACCCACCCACACACATGACACACCCACACACATGTGGCACTACACTCCCTCAGCAACACTCAGCACATGACACATGACGCATGACACCCAGCACATGTCACCCCCCCCATTAACACATGCACACCCACAACATGTGGCAACTAAAACTTCCATCAGCAACACTCAGCACATGACACATGACGCATGACACCCAGCACATGTCACCCCCACCCACACACATGACACACCCACACACATGTGGCACTACACTCCCTCAGCAACACTCAGCACATGACACATGACGCATGACACCCAGCACATGTCACCCCCAAAACAAAAAATGAAAAACCCACAACCATGTGGCAAATAAACTCCCTAAAGAAACACTCAGCCAACATGACAAATACGAAGAACACCCAGCACATGTCACCCCCACCCACACACATGACACACCACCACATTGTGGACTGGCACTCCCTCAGCAACACTCAGCACATGACACATGACGCATGACACCCAGCACATGTCACCCCACCCACACACATGACACACCCACACACATGTGGCACTACACTCCCTCAGCAACACTCAGCACATGACACATGACGCATGACACCCAGCACATGTCACCCCCACCCACACACATGACACACACACCCATGGCACTACACTCCCTCAGCAACACTCAGCACATGACGCATGACACCCACACACATGGCACACCCACACACATGTGGCACTACACTCCCTCAGCAATACTCAGCACATGACACATGACACCCACACACATGACACACTCACACCCATATGGCACTACACTCCCTCAGCAATGGAATAAGAAAATGACAACAGGGAGAAAAAAACAAGGGAAAAAAAAACACCACAACATGAGAAAGGAAAAAAAAAACAAAAATAGCACAACAACCACAAAACCCAACAATGATGAAATGGACACCACAACAACATGGCACCCACCCACACACGACACACGACACACCCACACCCATGGCACCCCAACCCACACACATGATGACATGACACACCAACACCCATAGCACCCCAACCCACACACATGATGACATGACACAACAAAGAACCATAGACCCCAACCCACACACAGATGACATTGACACCACCAACACCATAGCAAACAAAAACCCAACACATGAGAACATGGAACACAAAAACACCCATAGCACCCCAACCCACACACATGATGACATGACACACCAACACCCATAGCACCCCAACCCACACACATGATGACATGACACACCAACACCCATAGCACCCCAACCCAACACAGATGACCATGGGACACACAGACAACACCCATAGCACCCCAACCCCCCAAACAACACACAAATGATGCAAATGACACACCCACAACAATAGCACCACAACCCACCAAATGATGACATGGACACACCAACACCCATTTAGCACCCCACACCCACACACATGATGACATGCACCCCCAACACCCATCGCGCACACCAAACCCACACAACATGATGACATGACACACCAACACCCATAGCACCCCAACCCACACACATGATGACATGACACACCAACACCCATAGCACCCCAACCCACACACATGATGACATGACACACCAACACCCATAGCACCCCAACCCACACACATGATGAACATGACACATGATACCCACCAACCCATGGCACACCCAAACCAAACACATGATGACATGGACAACAACCACCATAGCACCCCAACCCACACACATGATGACATGACACACCAACACCCATAGCATCCCCACCCACACACATGATGACATGACACACCCACACCCATGGCACCCCAACCCACACACATGATGACATGACACACCAACACCCATAGCATCCCCACCCACACCCATGGTACCCCCACCCACACACATGACACGCCCACACCCATGGCACTACAATCCCTCAGCAATACTCAGCACATGACACATGACTCACCCACACCCATGGCACCCCCACCCACACACATGACACATGGCACATGGTAAATGACACATGACACATGACACACCCACACCCATGGCACCCCCACCCACAAACATTACACACCCACACCCATATGGCACTGCACTCCCTCAGCAATCCACATGACACATGGCACATGACACCTACACCCATATGGCACTGCACTCCCTCAGCAATACACATGACACATGGCACAGGACACCTACACCCATATGGCACTGCACTCCCTCAGCAATACACATGACACATGGCACAGGACACCTACACCCATATGGCACTGCACTCCCTCAGCAATACACATGACACATGGCACATGACACCTACACCCATACTCAGCACACGGCACGTGACAAATGACACCCACACGCATGGCACCCACAACCACACACATGACACACCCACACCCATATGGCACAACACTCCCTCAGCAATACACATGACACATACACCCATACTCAGCACATGGCACATGACACATGACACCCACACTCATGGCACTCACAACCATACACATGACACACCGACACCCACATAGCACTAAACTCCCTCAGCAATACTCAAGGAACTCAACGATGACACACACACACACACACGTGTGTGTGGTGATATGGCACCACTCCATTCTACACCATCACCACTCACCCCTTCGACCTGCCAGGCGGGGAAGCGCCTCACTTCCACTAGACATGCCTCTCTACAGCATCAGCTTCAACGGCATGGTTCCAAGCAGCACAGCATGGTTCGCTGTGATGAGGTTTCCCGATGGCCACGGGTCAATGATCGGCAGAGCCCGTCAGCTGTACGTCTTCACTGGGTTAGACTACCGATATGAACGTATCCACTGCGTTCGACTGCCTCTGTGGACGCACCCTGAACGGACCGACGCGATACTTCCAGGTGGTGGTTCTACTGCTCTTGCTGTTGCTGTTGCTCCTGCTGCTTCTTATCCTGCTGCTACCGCTGCTGATGATGAAGATGGTAATATCATTGCTTATGGCACGGCTCGACACTAGATGTTGTGCGCCAGTGCTGCGACTTAGGGGTGCGAGTAACTAAGATTGAGAATACTGCTATGTGAAATGCTGGGCACGGTTTACACATGCATCAGAAACAAGATAGCGAGTGAGGGAGCTGTGCAGAGTTTGGCTGGGTTGGTTTAGGGCAGTGTATTTGGTTGGGGTAGGAGGTAGGTCGAGGGCCGGAAACGCGTTTGTGAGTGGGAAATCAAGTGAGCCCGGTGGTACTGGTGGTACTAGAGGAGGGCACTCTTACGTAAGCCTAGTCGTTCCAGGGTTGTTCGGGACGCTGCGTCCTTCGTCGCAGACGCAACGTCAAAGGGTCCGTTGCGTCGCAGGACGCGACGCGGCCAGGGTCCGTCGCGTCGCAGACGTAGCTTCAGTGGGTTGGTTACGTCGCAGGACGCAGGCTATGGGTCGGTTAGGGGTCGGTTATGGACTTCTGGGACGCAGGCTATGCAATTGGTTGCGTCTCAGGACGCAGAGGTGGGGATCCTTCTGAACTACCCTGTTAACGACGCTTTCGGCGAATTTCCTCTTCCATACTGCATCATATCAAGAGTACTTGGTCTCAACTTTAAATGTGTCATCTCAGACAGCTCCATGTGGAAGGCCAGGCTCGGTGGTGGAGCGAGATCCGCAATCCGGTCGGACCCCGGCTGGTGATCTATTCCCGGTATGCGACGTTTAAATGGTCAAGTAATCGGACCAAGTTGCAACCTTCGTGTAGGTTGCCACGAAGCATACTTGGGGGGTGCATAGGGTACACCTACAAGTGGGGGGGAAGATCTGGCTAGGCCTCATGGGCACCATGAGTACTCCCTACCTAGGCATGCCATAATAGGGGTGCCTAGTCAGTGTCATGCGGCATATACTTGCAAGTAAGTGGCCAATGGTGCACACCTAGCAGCTCTACCTCTTATGGATGTGTACTCCATGCATCCCCCAAACATAGCACATGGGTACCTAAGCATGGCTTGTAACTTGGGCCGTTCACTTTATGTTTTTGTATAGTAGAATTAAAGTATCACAGTAGCACGAACTCAGGGCCCCCGTCGGTTAAACGATTGTTTGGGGTCCAGTTCATCAGTGCTTCTTCTATTTAAGCCCTTCATATACGGTTGGGCAAGTCCCTTTAGCCTATTTGGCCTACCCCTGCACTGTAACATACATACATTCATGTGTAGATGCAGATGTATGTATTAAAGTTGCACCCTAAATGTGTGAGTGGAATTTAAATAGCCTATTTACATCAAATTTTAGGCATGGGAATACGAAGATCACCTACGAAAATGATGGCCATGCGCCACATCATTACGTAACTTTTTAAATGGTCCAACATAAACCCATATCCAATGTGATGAATCCATCTCCACATGAGATATACCAACATAAACCAACATGGGCTTAAACATTGGGGACCCTATGTCCATATAATATACGCCTCATTGTGGACCATAGGACCCCCTGAGCACCTCCCACGCAAATGCTAGCCACCACTTCTAGCAGCAGGCATCCGCCCCCTAGTGGCAGAAGATATAAATCTATAAGGCTAGGTGGGGCCGCCTATGGAACAAGAAGCTGGCCTGTCGATGGAATATGCTATATGGCGGCAACCCCCACCCACCCTCGTCTGACACCTGCCCCATCTGTCGCACATGCCAAGATGGGGCTAGTCACATGCTGGCGGGCTGCACGCACCCAACCTTTACTGGGATGTATATAGATCGGCACAACCTTGCAGTAAAATTAATACAGAAAGCAGTGCCCAAAGGGGGAGAACTCATGTATATGGACGTTGGCAAACTGGAGGACCTCCCCAGTGGGGTATTGGGGAACAGGTCAACGTGCCGCCATCTTGGCTGACCCCCCCTGACAAGGCCCAACCCACCTGGGGAACAGGTCAACGTGCCGCCATCTTAGCTGACCCCCCCTGACAAGGCCCAAACCACCTGGGAAAAAAACTCAGTCCAGACCTCCTCTTGACCCTGGATCAACCAACATGATCCAATCCCACCTCATGTCCCCACATCCACATAGTTGAAGTCGGTTACTGCTCTGACACCAACCACTCAGTTAAATATGTGGACAAGGGGAATCATCACAGGACCCTATTAGAGGCTCTGAAATATCAGGGGTATAAAGTGATATGCTCAGTTGTTACTTTGGGTACCACAGGGACAATATCAGGGGTATAAAGTGATATGCTCAGTTGTTACTTTGGGTACCACAGGGACAATATCAGGGGTATAAAGTGATATTCTCAGTTGTTACTTTGGGTACCACAGGGACAATATCAGGGGTATAAAGCGATATGCTCAGTTGTTACTTTGGGTACCACAGGGACCATACCCACCAGTGCACTTCCCAAGCTCACCCGCTTAGGCTTCTGCAAAGTTGCACTCCACACACATAGCACTGTCTCCTTCCAGTCCATTTTCGCGTGCAGAAGACACACGAAACAGTCCCAAAAAACTCCTTCAGGGGAATGGTAGCCCCCCCCCCCTCATCTATTGGTGGTTGGCCCCATTGAAAGCAAACGGGCTGGCCCCCTCTACCTCACGCCTCGTAATAAGGCGGACAATGTATGTATTTATTTCTTGGACTGGATTGTTACCAGGGTACTTCAAATTGCCAAATTGGCCAGCGCTCTAGCGCACTTGAAAATAAAACTGCGCTTTGTAGTGCAAAAAGCGCAAAAATTGCTCGCTGCGCCCACAGGGAGTTGCAAAAAACTGCGCTTAAAGCGCAGAGGGGTCAAGAAGTCAGCGCTCAAAAGCGCAAAAGCGTGTGCTTTGAATTACCCTGATTGTTACATGGTTTTCGGCCAACTCTGGGCTGCTCGCTGTCTTCCATGTTCAAGTCTCCCCACCCACAGAAAATAGAGAGCATACTAAGCGGAGTAGACTTGGTTTATTTGGCCAGATTAGGTTGGATTGGATTGTTACATGGTTTTCGCCCAACTCTGGACTGCTCATTCACCGTCTTCCATGTTCAAGCACCCCCGCGCGACCCAACCACCCACAGAAAACAGAGAGCATACTATGCGGAGTAGACTTGGTTTGATTTTGCCAGATTAGGTTGGACTGGATTGTTACATGGTTTTCGGCCAACTCTGGGATAGTGGGATGCTCACCGTCTTCCAGTTCCAAGTCCCCTGCGTGATTCCTACCCACAGAAAACAAGGAGCACACTATGGTGACCATGCGGAGTATACTTGGTTTGATTTTGCCAGAATAGGTTGGACTGGATTGTTACATGGTTTTCGGCCAACTCTGGGATGCTCACCGTCTTCCAGTTCCAAGTCCCCTGCGTGAATCCTACCCACAGAAAACAAGGAGCACACAATGGTGACTATGCGGAGTAGACTTGGTTTGATTTTGCCAGAATTGGATTGGATTGGATTGTTACATGGTTTTTAGACAGCTCTGGGCTGCTCACCGTCTTCCAGTTCCAAGTCACTCCGTGGGATACCCACGGAAGCCATGGAGCAAACGTTGCTGGTTAGACAGTTTAAAGACTTGTCCAGATCCAGATCCAAACGTTGCTGATTAGACAGTTTAAAGACTTGTCCAGATCCAGATCCAGGTCCTTACCCCTGGAGTGTGCGTGTCATGTAACCAAGTTCAAGTTCAAGTTCAAGTGTGCGTGTTAAGACGCAAACACGTACGTTTTGAATCACCCTGATATTAACTACCGTACCGGTTACGGTACATACAGTCATGGTAATGCCTCGTGGGGCGTGGTAGTAAGGGAGCCCTGTCTTACGGTGGATTAAACAATTGACTGCTACTCATTTGCCGCCAAAATCCAACTATCGCTATCGTACAGCATCAGTACACAAGGTTGCCAAGTACAATATCGTACAACATCCCAGTACATCGGGTTGTCAAGTACACTATCGTACAACATCAGTACACAAAGTTTCCAAGTACAATATCGTACAACATCCCAGTACAACGGGTTGTCAAGTACACTATCGTACAACATCAGTACACAAAGTTGCCAAGTACAATATCGTACAACAACCCACCTGTCTTACGGTGGATCAAACAATTGACTACTCATTTGCCGCCAAAATCCAGCAGCTTGGCAAGGTACCTATCTTGCTCCTCTGCCGATTGCAGCCCGAGCCACACATACCCCGGCACATCAACAACGCGATCAAAGCGGCGCTCCATCTGCCTCCGCTTAAATAGCGTGCTTCCGTTTGGATAGTATACCAGACCTGACTCCCCCCTGCTATTGGCCCCATTCTCAGTTACTGTCTCACCCCCCCTCCCACTCCCACTCCCACTCTCATCAATCCAACTGCCACTCCCGCTCCCGCTCCTGCTCCCACTCCCATCCCTATTCTCGCTCCCTTGTAGCCCGCAACCAATCTCCCTCACATAGTGGCTAGGCCCATCAACCTCCAGGGCAACCTGCAGCACATCGGGGGGGAGGGGGATTTTGCTCTTTGGTTGGTTACTTAGTTAGTGTGTCAGTTAGTTAGTTATTTTGTTACTTTGCAAGTTTTGTTAGTAGTTAGTTGGTCAGTTTACTTAGTTAGTCAGTAACTTAGTTCGTTGATTACTTACTTACTTACTTACTTAGCTTGTTTCCTTTTTGTATTGATTTGCTTGCTCGGCGGTTGGTTGGTTGGTTGGTTGGTTGGTTGGTAGGTTGGTTGCTTTGTCATTTTGTTTCCCAATTGTTTTGTTACTCCCAATCATAGGATATAAACCACACATCTTTATGACCACCCACAAGTCTTTCTGCCATCTGCCATAAAGATCAGCTCATCACAAAACAAATTCATCAAGGCTCAGGCTGTGGGTTCGGCACCAGGATACTTCCAAGCGCGCGCTTTTGCGTGCTGGCTCACTGCCTTTTTGAGCCCCACTGCGCGTTTCGCGCAGTTTTTTGCAACCCCCTGTGGGCGCAGCAAGCAATTTTTGCGCTTTTTGCACTACAAAGCGCAGTTTTTTTGTTTTCAAGTGCGCTAAAGCGCTGACCAATTTGGTCAATGGAAGTACCCTGTTCGGCACAAAGCCCCGGGCGTAAACACACTTTATAAACACTCATGTGCAGTATTCTTTGTATGTTGCTCTCCCTTAATCATTATACTTTAACATGTAATGTAATGTAATGTGATGTTATGTAATGTCATGTAATTAAATGTAATGCAATGCAATGCAATGTAATGTAATGTAATGCAATGTAATGTGATGTGATGTGATGTAATGTGATGTGATGTGATGTGATGTGATGTAATGTAATGCAATGAATGTGATGTGATGTGATGTGATGTGATGTGATGTGATGTGATGTGATGTAATGTAATGTAATCACCCACTATATGACCGATGCATCAAAGCACTCACCCTGCTGCCGTCTTCCATCAGGATAAGTTCATCGGAACAAAACAGCTCATCTTGGCTCAGGCCGTGGCTTGTGGCAGGAATTCCCATACGGACACACGCGTTGTGAACACTCATGTGCAGCAGCGACAGCTTGTCCCGGTACTTTGACACGGCACGCCAGTACCTGGTTGGGTCAGGAGGGGGGGGCAGGGCAGGGGAAGCTGAGTGGTGGACAGTGGAGGGGGGGGGCACGCCAGTACCGGGTTGGGTCAGGAGGGGGGGGGCAGGGCAGGGGTAGCTGAGTGGTGGACAGTGGAGGGGGGGGGCACGCCAGTACCTGGTTGGGTCAGAGGGGGGGGCAGGCAGGGGAAGCTGAGTGGTGGACAGTGGAGGGGGGCGCAGGGCAGGGGAAGCTGAGTGGTGGACAGTGGGGGGGGGGGCACGCCAGTACCTGGTTGGTAAGGATCTGGACCTACGAGGGATAAGGGCAAAGGAGAGTGCCAGGAAGAGCGGGGGAAAGGGCAGACGGCCGGAGGAGGAACTGCAACGAAAGCCGACCACTAGGGCAGGGGCGATGAAGGACGGGGGTCGTGCAACGGCCGTAAGCGGGAAGTCCAGCGAGGTCGCATGGTGGTCGAAAGGGTGAGGGGGGGGCGAGGGAATAGCAAAGGAAGGAGGGTCGGCCTCGGGGAAGGAGGGGGGGGCCGAAGGGTAAGGAGTGCGGAAGAGGGGGGGAGGAGGAGGAACTGGGTGGCGGGAAGAGGAGGCGGGGAAAGCGGGTGTGGGTTTGTGTGGGGAGGGGGGCGGGAAGGCGAAGGGGAAGAGGAGGGGGGGAAAGGGGGAGGGAGGGGAATGGGAAGGGGGAAGAGGAGGGGGGAGAAAGCGGGAGGGGGGGGGCCACAGGGCAGGGGAAGAGGAGGGGGGGAAACGGGGAGGCGGGGGGGTCAGGGGAAGGGGAAGCTGAGTGGTGGAAAGGGGAGGGAGGGGCAGGGAAGGGGAAGTGCAGTGGGACAGTGGCAGGGGGGGGCAGGGCAGGGAAGATGAGTGGTGGGCAGTGGAGGGGGCGGGGGGCAGGGCCGGGAAGCTGAGTGGTGGACAAGGTGGAGGGGGGGGGCACGCCAAGTACCTGGGTGGGTCAGGAGGGGGGGGCAGGGGAGGGGGAAGCTTGGAGTGGGGACAGTGGAGGGGGGGGCAGGGCAGGGGAAGTGAGTGGTGGACGTGGAGGGGGGGGGGACACGCCGTACTGGTTGGGTCAGGAGGGGGGGGGCAGGGTAAGGGGAAAGAGGAGCTGCGGGGCGATAAGGGCGAGGGGGGGGGGAAAGGGACCCAGGCGGCAAAGTTAGCGCAGGGCAGTGGCCAAATGGGGAGGGGGGGGCGGTTCAAAGAAAGCGAAAGGGGGAGGGGAAAGGAGGGGGGGAAAGAGAGAAGGGCGAGGAAGAGGAGGTGGGGGGGAAAGGGGATGGGGGGGAAGGGAAGGAGAGCGGAGGGGGGAAAGGGGAGGCGGGAGGGGAGGGGGAAGGGAAAGGCCCGGAAGAGGAGTGGTGGGCGGACAGTGGAGGGGGGGGGGAGGGAAAGCCAGTAACTGGTTGGGTCCGGGGGGGGGCGGGAAGGGCAAGCGAGTGGTGGACAGTGGAGGGGGGGCAGGGCAGGGGAAAAGCTGAGTGGTGGACAGCTGGAGGGGGGGGCAGGGCAGGGGAAGCTGAGTGGTGGACAGTGGATGGAGGGGCAGGGGCAGGGGAAGCTGGGTGGTTGGAAAGTTGGAGGGGGGGGGCAGGGCAGGGGAAGCTGAGTGGGGGCATGGAGGGGGGGAGGGCAGGAGAAGCCTGAGTGGTGGACAGTGGAGGGGGGGGGGGGGGCAGGCCGAAGGGGATAAGAGATCGGGGGGGAAAGGGGAGGGGGGAGGGCAAAGTGCTAAAGGAAAGGGGGGGGGAAGGAGGGCGGGGGGAAGGGAAGGGGAAGCAGGAGGGGGGGAAGTGGAGGGGGGGCGGGAAGGCGAAGGGGAAGAGAGGTGGGGAGGTAAAGGGGAGGGAGGGCAGGGCGGGGAAGCTAGTGGTGGACAGTAGAGGGGGGGGCAGGGAAGGGGAAGATGAGTGGTGGAAAGGGGAGGGGGGGGCAGGGCAGGGGACAGCTGAGTGGTGGACAGTGGAGGGGGGGGGCACAAGTACCGGTTGGGTCAGGAGGGGGGGGGCAGGGCAGGGGAAGCTGAGTGGTGGACAGTGGAGGGGGGGGGCAGGGCAGGGGAAGCTGAGTGGTGGACAGTGGAGGGAGGGGCAGGGCAGGGGAACTGAGTGGTGGACAGTAGAGGGGGGGGCAGGCAGGGGGAAGCTGAGTGGTGGACAGGAGGGGGGGGGCAGGCAGGGGGAAGCTGGAGTGGTGGACAGTGAGAGGGGGGGGGCAGGCCGGGGAAGCTAGATGGTGGTACGTGATGGTGGGGAGGGCAGGGAAGTGAGGGAGACATGAGGGGGGCAGCCAGTACACCTGTTGTCAGAAGGGGGGGGGCAGGGCAGGGGAAGCTGAAAATTGGTGGGACAGTGCGGAGGGGGGGCAGGCAGGGAGAACTGAGTGGTGGACAGTGGAGGGAGGGGCAGGGCAGGGGAAGCTGGATGGTGGACGTAAGGGGGGATGGGATTGAGGGGGCAGTGGATGGGGGGGCAGTAGGGGAGAGGGCAGTGGAGGATGGTAGGGAACTGGTGCAAGGTGGCGGAGGGGGTGGTGTGGACAGTGAGTGGGTGTGTATGATACATAGATAGCATAAGAGATCTAAGGTAGATAGATAGAATAGATAGATAGATATCTATATAGATAGAACATAGATACATTGATAGGTAGATAGATAAATAGATAGAAGATCAATAGATTAGATATATAGGTAGATACATAGATGGCATACAGGCTCATGTCTATGGTTCCCCCCTTCCCTCCTCACCCACGCCCTCGGCCCCTATATC
>JACBWV010000730.1:11667978-11765478 GCA_013435795.1 Chlamydomonas sp. ICE-L
TCTTCCTAGGAATCCCGAATCTGACAATCACGACATCCGACCCCGGGACATCGACATCGAAATCGACATTCGACATCGACATCGAACTCGACATCAACATCAAACATCAAACATCAAATTCAAATTCACCCATCATCATCATTTCATCACATCGACCATCTACATCTACATCTACATCTACATCGACATCGACATCGACATCGTCATCGAGATCGAGATCATCAGCTTCATCTACGTCTTTAGAGTCGTCGACATCTTCAGAGTCGTCTTCAACATCATCGTCACCTCCACCCTTGCGTCCGTTCTTATTGGATTCCTTGATTGCGTCGATATGTGTGTCTGAATTCGAACGCATAGGCAGGTTAACAATTGCCTCGTATTTAGGAAGGCGATCGAAGTCTTGGTTCAGGCGGCATTCTGCAAGGCGGTTGTTGTAGTCGTCCATCATACCCTTATTCTGATGACAGTACTCGACGAAACGTGTAATGGATCCCATAACGTCCTGGGGAATACTGGCCATATCCACGAAAGTTCCGTTCGCATTCTGCATGTATCGCGTCGTGGGGCAGTGCTTCAGAATATTGAAGATTTCGATGTGCTCTGTGGCACTGAGATCAGCCACTTGTTTGAGAAATCCGTCCATGAAACCAGATAGATAGTAAGTGCACCGATAGTTTCTTCCCTAACGTCTCTTTCATTGAAACTTTATTGTTCCATTTATTTACACTCTTTATTAATTCATTCTTTCAACATGTCATTGGAACCGCCAACTTCCATCGTGGACCCATACGCCCTTTTCGGTATCCCTAAGGAACAGTTATGCAGCGGCGGCTCCGATTCGTTGGCGGAAATACGCAAGCGATATTTCGAACTTAGCTTGCTATGCCACCCGGACAAGGGGGGGGAATACCGAAGACATGATCACTCTTCAACGATCGTACGATGTTGTCCGCGCAGGTATGCGTAACGTCGCCCTTTCAGAAACACGAATGGAATCCATAGTGAAATTTGAGGATATTATCAAAGAATGCTTCGTCTCAAATAATTGTCAACATCAACAAATGGACATCCCCCCATTCGACAACGAAGCCTTTATCGTGGAGGCAAGAAACAAACACTGACTACGTCGCTTGCACACTCCCGGGAGGGTATGGAGATGATCAAGGTGATAACGATGATCAAGGTGATAACGATGATCAATGTGACATTGGGAATGGAGACATTTCCGAATTTCGTCCGTTCATCGTTAGAGATCTCATGTTGCAACTTTCGAAGATTTCAAGTGATGGCAATGTGGATTTCAGCGTGGATGCCCCTCAAGAAATGTTCGATTACCATGCCGCTTACACGGTTCCCCAGACAACGTTTGTGGACCCCAGAGAGAAGAGGGACCTGGACACACTCCTGGTCGAGCGGGAAGAATAAATACAGAATTGTGTATACATGCATGTCCCTAAACCCGTGTAAACCTCGTCGGAATCCTTTACATATTTTTCTTAGTTTTAAGAAGAGATGGGTATAAACTCTTACAGTCAGAGACAGAATTTATGGGACACCCTTACCGGTGACCATTGAACCCAATTGATTGGGTAGGTCAGCTAAAGGTTTTGTATCAAGGTCCCAATCCTTCGTGTCCTTCATCCCGTATTTCAGCATTTAAGCTGGCCCAGAGGATAACAATTGTAAGATTCTAACTGACCCAGGTGGGTCGGTTGGTTGAGCGCCCACATTTGCCTCTCCGGAAACTGTGGTTTTTGGGGTGGGCGATGATGAGGGAACACAAAATGTCGTCTCATACCGGTCCTCACAATTCCCCCATCCGTTTGCGTGCGTCTCTTGTTCTCCTGACGGCGAGATGAGCTCTTGTTCTCCTGACGGCGAGATGAGCTCTTGTTCTCCTGACGGCGAGATGAGGCATCGAACATGTCAGACACGTAGGCTTATTCATCAAGATGATGACTGTAAAGCGAATTTGATTCCTCGTTGCTGATATCTCAGGCTAGCGTGTCGTTCCGTAGGCTCTAAATTCTGAGTAGAAATTTCAAAAAATCCTCCGGGAGGCAGGAACGCACATTAATTGCAAGAAGAACATGGAGCGTGAACATGCCAAAAAAAATATGTTGTTCTTCTAAACATATCATCATGTCTACCCTATCAGTATGCCCTTCGTCCGACTTTTTTGACGAGGCACAACGCAGACAGCATCCGCTACTGTCGTCATTCAACCATCTCAAGTACGACGAAGGATCCTACCGCGTAGACCTAGGACAGTCTCGAGGACCCGGATCATACCAACTTGAGACCCCGGCGACTCACTGCACCCCCTGCTTAGCGAGTGACGCTCGCATGGTCATGGGCACGTCCGGGCACACAGAATGCGGGAACCGGCTCATGGTGGACATCGACTCCGAACTCCTTGGCATCACAAGGAAGGCATCCAGGTCGCCCGCATGCCAATTCCAGAAAGGTACACCGGAATGTGCCGAGTATCGCACATCCCCCGACTGCTCGTCAGTTGTTCTCGACGTGCAAGACACACGTTTGAATAACCCCTCAAGCACCCTTAGGGGAACCGGTTGGAACAGGTGGCAGTGGCTGTGCCGCAACCCTCAAGAACACGCAATCCAAGAGTTCGAGTCTGGCATCGATACCACTATCCTCACAAAGGACAATCACCGACCTCTAGTATCGGTCCCACTCGACCAGACGGTGTTCCTGCCTCCTAGAAAAAACGAGAGCCCCGAACAAAGCGCGCCCAAATGGCAGACCCCAAGGTGCTCAGGGGATGCAGAGTACGATCCCAATAATTTCGTGAACCCCATACCCACGATGCACTGGCGAACGTGCAAGGAGGTGTCGCGCATTCAACAAGGATGTAGCAGCCCTTAAAATAAAAATTAAAAAAATCTTATCCTCCTCGACGCCCCGTCCCGATACCCAAACATGAGTAAGGCGTGTCCACGCGCTCGCAACCGATCTTGTTGCATACGAAAACGTCTTGCTCAGGGACCATAGTCCCGATATCATTAGGACCGAACTTGCAGGTGGCCGAAACGTTTCTATGCGCCGATAAGCGCTCCTTCTCTCGAATGGCCTCACCTTCGCGAAGCCGCATCTGTCGGAACTCTTGTGTGGAGGACATCGCCTTACGCCCCTGTAGTTGAGTGACGTCGTGGGGACGGTAGTCGGTGAACTGGCGCCCATCGGACATCACGACGTCGTTCTGAGAATGCTTCATAGACGCACCCGGACCACCAAATTGCTTGGTGAAGGGGGCAGGGGTTTCGAATGCGTTGTCACTTGCGAAGTTCCACCGCGTGGAATTGTGACACGCAGACGCCTGAGTAAAAGGCAACAGTAGGTAACCTGTGTGACTATCAAAAGATGATGTCTCGCTATACGACGAGGAGGACATGCTACTGCGACAGATTTGTTCTTAAATAAACTGGGACATTTTTTTTATGAACTGTGTTGTGCTCGGGCAACGTTTTGGAATTATCGTGTTCCGAGAAAAGCCCCAATATTCATCGTTTAAGAAAAATGTTTCATGTTATTATTCTGTTAATAAATACACCGAATGTCAAATTCTCAACAGAGACCGAAGGTTAGCAAGGCCGATCCGAATGTTAGCAAGGCCGATCCTATGGCATGGAACATTGGGATGATGATGTCCCATGTGAAGTCCGGTCTCTACGGAACCCAAGCGAACAAGATGATACTAATGGGTATTTTGATCATTATACTAACCATTCTACTGTTGATCTACATCGCTCGCCGCATCGCACGCAAGAACCTCATCAGCCAAGAAATACTAAAAAAAACGTTCAAGTTGTACGCGGGCGGGAGTTTGTCAAAGCCGTTCGTGTACAGCTCGACCAAGATCCCTTCATCAAAGAACGGCATCGAGTTCACATACAGTTTCTGGCTGTACACAAGCTCATTCGACGTAACATCATTGCCAAAGCTGATCTTCACACGTGGATTTGACATGAGCTATGGAAGTGCGTCCCCCATCGTGTACATGGACGCAAAGACCAATTCTCTGCATTTCTCCGTACGAACCAATGTATCTAACACGAATGCAAACCTAGGAGCTGTCCGGGACCATAAGTCCCAATTCCTGAACGCTACGGTCGAGTACGTACCTCTGCAGCGTTGGGTACAGTTCGCGCTCATCGTCAAGGATAACATCATGACCATCCTGATGGACGGAGAACTATACACGATCGAGAACGTCCTAGACATGCAGAAACCTAACATTAAGCCCATAATCATTCCGCACTCCGGGGACCTCTCTATAGGAAGCATGGCGGGTAGCGCAGGGCTGAAGGGGTACATCACGAAGTTCGACATATTCAACTACGCCATCAACATATCGGACGTGAAATCGATATATAACAAGGGACCTTTTTCCACATCGGATACGATACTATCAAAGCTAGGGTTCGGGAATTATAAAATGAGGACGCCGATCTACAAGGAAGATGAAGCGGTGTCCACTGATGTGTGAACGGTGGAACAGTAAAATGAAATGGGTGTCCAAAAATTATTTATTAGGGCGGTGTCATTTAATTTGAAAACAAATGTAAAAGTGATGCGGCGTCCGGCATCGTTGTTCATCTTCGTCTTCTTCTTACTTGTATTGCTGCTTGGGGTCGCTTACAATATGTATTTGCATAGTGGTGGTTGGGGGAGGGAGAGTTTTGATGCGACGAACTCCGACGCGCTGGGGGCCATTCGCAGTAGTAGCGGCTCTAAAGATGAGAGGATGGCGATGGAGATGGTGTCGGGTGCTCCGATTTCGACGATCATGACGCCAATGGGGTCCGTGCGCGCGTGCGGTTCCGTAAACACGCTTTGTGGAACGCGAGACGGATACTACGCCGGAAACTTGATCGTGGGGGAGAACATGGGAGTCACAGGGAACATAAACATAAATGGGAGCATCAAGGAGGTGCAGGATATGTCGGTCTTGCGCGCTCTCAATGTTAATGGCATGGCGAAGCTTGAAAGCGTGAACCTGCGTAGTGGTGAAGATTTACGGGTCATTGGCGACGCGACTGTACAGAAGATGACTGTCGAGGGTGATACGCATGTTGGTGGCACGCTCGCTGTGGACAAGCATGTCAATATGAAAGGAGATGCGGAAGTGCATGGGGATATGAGAGGGATGAAGGGAGTCGATGTGAACAATGGTGTTCGCGTTGGAAAGACGTTTCATGTCAAAGGAGATGTTTTTTTGAACAAATCTTGTATGCACGAAGATGATTTGTACACAATGGGATCTGCAGGTGCGATGGGTGACATGTTAGTGGGAAAGAACCTCGGTACCGGAAAAGATCATATTGTTGCCGGGAGTGGAGTGGTTGCAGGTTCGACTATGGTTGGACGTAATCTTGACGTAGCAGACAACATGGATGTGTTGACGAACGTATCCATCGGCGGTGATTTGAACGTGTCGCAGGGTGCGAACTTGAAGGGAAACGTCTCATTGATCGGACCAGGTGGGTCGGTGTACGTTACAGGTGGATCTGTGTTACTGGGCGAAGGCAGAAAGGGAGCCACTCCTCCCGATACACGGGGTGTGCACGTGCGTCGATTGAATGGGAAAACGACTTCGTTTTGCGTGGACAAACACAATGTCATCGATGGCGACACAATGTTGCAGGGTGACATTTGCTGGGGGGGGGGGAAACAATTTATGTCTGAACGAGCCTAAAATCGTAGACCTTTTGAATCTAGAGAACTTGATGAGTACTAGTATTTCTAATGCGGAGAGGGTGATTCGAAATGACCGAGAACTTCGGACGTCGGGTGCGAATTCGTTGTTCGTCCGTGCGAGCAATGATATGTCGAGTCACGAGAACGTTTTCTCTAGTGATACCAAGAATCTTGCTGAATTTGACAGAAGAGCTAGATCCGATCTGACATCCTTTGGGAAAAACCAAGAGCTTCAGAAGTTGGCAATCGTACGCGTAGACAACAAAAACAAGGTCCAGGAGTCGCGGTTGACTCGTCTAGAGGCACTTCTGAAGAGGGTTGAAGTGAGGGCGTTTAACATCTTGAAGGACTCTGCAACCAATGCATGCGCTAATAAGACAAGTCCGGAGCCGAAAAAGGTCAAAATTACTTTGTTCGACGGTCGCGACTACTCAGGTACTCAGCTTTCTAAGGATTTCAAGGTGAGCGACAAGGAATACAGAGAAGAAATACAAAACGACCCTTTTTGGGGTCCATTGAATGACAAAGTCTCTTCGATTAGGATAGAACCCGATGTTGGTGTAACCGCATCATTGAGAATGTTCTTTCATCCATTTTTCCAGAACAAAAAACCTAACCCTTCGGTTACATGGCTCGCGTCAAATGGGCACGTTTTCGAGATTACAAACCTCAAGGACATGGAAGACGAGTTCGGTGCCTTTACAGTAAAGGTGACATCGATGAAATGACCTCGATCAATCACATCTGTCGGTCCTTTATTTCATTGACTTTTTTGCATACAGCTAGGGACATTTGATTGTGGGACACCTTTTATTTTGGGGATTTGACCAATTCAAGCTTTGTAACCGATCTTGTCAATACAGATACTCATCAAAGACGTTGTCAGACGCCTGAGAGATCTCTTGCCGCTGCCAAGGGGGAAGCAGTTCAACACTCGAGCACACCTGACAATGAGACTGTTTCATCACGTGCTTACAGAGTTGGGAGCAGATCTAAAAGAGAAAACAACAAAAAAACGCCCCCGTCTGTTCAGTATCCTTCCACGCAAGAGCGGCTTCACCATTTCTTACGTCCCTATATCGTCCATGACACTCATGAAGCTTCTCAGCATGGGCGATTCGCCGCTCGAGAGCGTCCGTGGCGATGGACGTCACGAGAATCATTCCATGTTGTGGAGAAAGTACTTCAATGTCCAAGGACTTGAGACGAAAGGGTCTCGTTTTGACAACCGAATCCTCAGCGACGGCAAGGGGGTCTCCGTCCAAATGAAGCATCAGGTGGGTAAAGATATCGCTGGAGAAGGAGGAGGAGATAATGCGGGGTATCCCAAAGACGCAAGTATCGAAGACTGCCAGGACGCTTCTTTGCGCCAGGGTGCGCTGCGTGTCGGTATCGACCCGGGTATGACAGATATCGTCACTATAGCATCTTCTGACGGTCGAGTCGAGTCTTTCAGCTCTGCCCGCTTTAGCGAAGCAGCTGGGTACAATACCAGCAATCGTCGCACAAACAAATGGAATGCCGATACGCAAGACCTCGTGAAGTCCATTCCATCGCCAACTACGAGCAGTATGCAGGACCATGTCAGAGGTTACCTCAGCGCGCTCCCGACCCTCCTTCAACACCGAGCCAACAGAGGTTACCGATCGATGCGATTCTTTCGATATGTGGGCAAACAGAAGACGATTGAAAAGGTATGCGATTTGATTGCTCCAAAAGCACAGAAGAAAACGATTGAAGAAAAGGGATGCGATGTGATTGCTCCAAAAGCAAAGAAGACCGTTGTTGGCTTTGGCAACTGGTACAACCAGGGCTATGGTATCAGTCGTTCGTGTTCTGGACCAGTGAAAGAGATCAGGAAGTGCCTTTCACGTCGTCAGAATGTTCTGTTCAAAAACGTCGACGAACGCAACACTTCTTGTACTTGCCACGGCTGCTTCCAGAAGCTCGTCAACATGAAGGCAGACAGCGTCGTCTGGCGCAGAGTTCAAAACGAGCCCTCCGCCCTCATCGACGGGGCTCCTACAACAACAACAACGTTTGAGAAGCAGAAGACGGTGGTGAAGAACGTTAAGGTCCACAAAGTACTGCACTGTCGCAACAGTGTCAAAAGCGCATCATCCAATGTGCGATGTGGTGCAACCTGGAACCGAGACGTGAACGCTGCCAAGAACCTTCTTCTGCTTCTGACGACGTGGATGGACGGGAAAGAGCGACCAGCGGCATTTTGTGTGCCCTCCTCATCGCCCACCCCAAAAACCACAGTTTCCGGAGAGGCAAATGTGGGCGCTCAACCAACCGACCCACCTGGGTCAGTTAGCAGCTTACAATTGTTATCCTCTGGGCCAGCTTAAATGCTGAAATACGGGATGAAGGACACGAAGGATTGGGACCTTGATACAAAACCTTTAGCTGACCTACCCAATCAATTGGGTTCAAGGGTCACCGGTAAGGGTGTCCCACAAATTTTGTCTCTGACTGTATCTTGCACTTTCATGATGTTGTGTGAATTGGAGGCGGAGAATCTACTTTGCCACCACATTTTCCATTCGAGTTTTTGTGAATTGGAGGAGGAGAATCTACTTTGCCACCACATTTTCCATTCGAGTTTTTGTGAATTGGAGGAGGAGAATCTACTTTGCCACCACATTTTCCATTCGAGTTGTTGTGAATTGGAGGCGGATGTTTAGGAGGATTTCGTTCGCCCTTAGCGGAATTTCCCTTCATTTCATTGACCCTTTTACAAAGCTTACACCTGCATTCATGGTTGGGCGACTTGGGTGGTGGTGGTGGTGGGCATAGAGTCTTTTTTAATGGTGGTGGTGGGCATAGAGTCACCGGTTGTATTTTTGTGGGTTTCTTTGGTGTTGCAGTCACCACCATCCTCTTTGGAGCCGTACTTGGGCACTTCGGGATGTCCTCCGGTGAGGATCCATCGAAAATTGAGCGGTACTTTCGGCATGCGCTGTCTTTGTCTTTGATTTTAGAAGGAGCCCAGCAGAAGCATCGTTTATGATTAGGGTTGGCGCTACAGAATCTCGCGATAGCACGTAGACACCTTGGATGCACATCTCCTAGGTACCAATCCGGTGTGTTCCAGTCTATGACAGCGCCCTCGCACGCTAAGCAAGTTTCTTTGTTGAAGGGGCACTCCTTTGTTGCATCCACCTTGTCGGTGAGCGCTCTAATTTTTTTCTTGAAAGCGAGCACCTCAGGGTCCATGTCCATGAAGACGTCGCGATAGTGTTGGGAGAGGTCTAAGACATCCTTGGTGTAGAACTTCATAGAAGAAATTCCAAAGGCCATGAGCCCTGCGTTCCACATGTAGTCCGAGTTGATGGTGATCGGCAAATTGCTCAGAATTAGTTGCTCTTTCATGGGAGGCAACGTGGCCCTTAGCATGGTGATAGGTTCTAGCCTGTGGTTCTCAAGATTGACTGCCGTTACCTCCAATTCGGAGTAGGACTTAGAGACCATCCACAGGTAAAACTGATCCGGGTAAATTGGCTTTCGCAGGGTATCCTTTGAGTCGCCCAAAATTACATCACCTGAGCCGATGCGCACTCCTACGACCTGAGGTTCGGGTAGAAACATGAGTGTCATGGCGTTGTTCGACGACGTGTTGGCGAATATTTGGAAGGCCTTAGTAGAAGATTCCAAGGTATGATTCGGCAACGTCATCCGTGCAACGAAGAAGATGCCGAAGCTGCGGTTGCCATCTATTCCTATTTGGTGGGACGGAGGTCCGGTCAGAGAGGTCCCCGTTCCGAGATGGAATGCAGGGCGATTTTTGTCGTTATCGAGTAACGTGGGTTTGCGGTTGAACCTTAGATCCGAAAAGACGACGGAACCGTCGACCAAGCAGCCCTTCTGAGAGGTCGATTGGGATGCGAGGTTCTTCCACACCATGACATCCTCGGTATTCACACGATTGGTGCTTACGAAAAGTGTCAGATTTGCGAGGATCGATTCGGGCAAGGCCTCCTGCACCGGAATTATATTTACTTTCCTGGAATGAGGGGATTGGGAAGTTTCTGCAAACTTTGGGGATTTGGCGTTATTTGGCAATGCAGTAACTGTACTTTGCAATAAGTTCATATACTTGCCTAACATGTCGGCATCTCCGCTGCTTTCGTTTCCGAATGACTCGAGAAGAAGATTTGTATCGCCTCCTCCATCCTGATCAATGACGTCGGTAGGTGGCGACACGGGTTCAAGTGGTTTGTCCCTTTCATTTCTTTGCATTATGTTCACAAATATAATTAGAATAACGACCGCCATGGTCAACCAGTCAAAAATGTAGGAGCTGGGTGGTCCAATGAACACTAGGAGGATCAGAGTCAGAAAAATAATGAGAATGACTAGCTGCGTTAATAATATCATTTTGTTGGACTACAATCAGTGGAACAGTAAATGAAACATAATATCGGATGGAAATAAATGTACGATATCGCCTTTATAAAATTATTTGTTTACGAACATGAGTCGCTCTACAGTCGGTGGACCAGTAAATTTAAACAAAGAGGCGACAGATGGTGGATGGTCTACAAAATGGACCGCCATCCCGTATTTCAGCATTTTAAGATTGGTTCATTTTGCCTGCATTTCCCTTAACCTCGAGTGCATGCGCTTATATGTTTCCATTGGGCCGCCACTTGCGAAGTACGCATGTGCCCTTGCCTGTGACGTTGACTTTGCCTTTGCCTGTGCCTTTGCCTTTGCTTTTGCCTTTTCCTCTGCTGATAATTCACAAACAGGTTTGGTTGACCGATTCAATGTATCGTACATCGATCCCTCCAAATTGCTTATCATATTCTCCAGACGTTTCAGACGATCATCTTGCGTAATGTTGTGATTTTCAACACGCTGTATGTAATTATTCTTTCGTTCCTCCCGGTTCCGAATGGATTGGATACCGGATGCAATGGCTTTATCCTTAATTACAAATTGTCTCACCCTCTCATAATATTCCGCAGTGTTCTCTTTCATCATTTGAAACATCTGAGCGTACTTTTTATTCGTGTCGCTAGCAAAGTGTGCCAACTGTTTAGTTTTATCTGTCTGGGTTCCTGTGATCTTACTACCCATAGTCTTATCCAACTGAAGGAGACCGTCAACAACTGACCCATCCATACACACCTTATCTGAGTTCCAACAAACGTCTCCGTATACGTTCGTCCGACCGCCTATGACGTTGGATTTGTTCACCCCAAAAGAAGTCCATGTACCGTCATCGCGTTTCAAGTGAACACCCTTCTGAGATTTTCCCAAACCACCCAGAACAACCGATCCGCCGGCAACGCCATCGATGCCGCGCACGGTGAGTCCACTCGACCCATGCACGTTGAGATCCTTTTTGGCGCTGAAGTTACCACCGATATTCATGTCGGGACCATGCACGATTAGGCTCTTCCCTAAAACCATCCGCTTCCCCAGAAGCTGATCTCGACCAACGTGACTACCTCCAGCCACGAGGTGGTCCTTGGCAGTGATCAGATTACCGCGCAACACGGTGGTTCCCATGACACCCCAGTCTCCTTGGGTCAACGAGCTCCTTCCAGTAACAGTCGACCCACTAAGAACAGCGTTGCCGTCCACCGACAACCCCCGGCCGACTCGCATACCCCCCATCGCGTCTAACTCCTGCATAGCACGCACATTCCCCCCAACTACGGCATTACCTTTCACCACAGTCCGCCCGTCCACCGATAGCTCGCCTGCCACTCGTGCACCGTTCGCAACATCTAGTCGTCCGATATCCGTGGTCCCGCTAACAACAAATGAACCTCCCACTCTCGTCCTAGGCAAATTCGCCATACCGTTAACGTTCAGTGCGCGCAAGACGGACGCGTTGGCTACCTCGCTGATGTTCCCGCGGATGCGCAAGTCCCCCGTAATTTCGGCGTTCTCGCCGACGACCAGTTTGCCAGCGTAGTACCCGTCGGGCGAGGTGCACATCTGTTGGTCGGGACCGCATACGCGTATTGCACCGAACGGAGTATCGACCTTTTTGTTCGGCGCAGATATTTGTTGCGTCGGCGTTGCTGAGGAACCTTCAAAGCGTTCCTCCCCCTTAATTCGAACACCTGCAATGGTTGCGCACACAATCAACACAATGATAAGCAGAACGATAAACATACAGTTTGGGGCATCAACGTTTTTGAATTTAAATACATTAAAATCAAACTTTTTTAGGAGGACAACATGACGTGGTCACTGCAGTATTCATTGCGTTTAGAGTCTTGTTCTGCAATACATTGAAAGCAGCCTCAAGGCGCTCGAGACGAACATCTTGCATATTGTCCTCCTGATTGACGGCATCGATGTGGAGGGTATCCGAGTCATAGAGCGTGTTAATTTTATCAATGCGGAGTTTCGCGTCAGCATCATCGTTATCCAGTTTCCCGAAGGTTGATTTCTTAACAGCATCGTGATCACCAAACCTCTTATCGAGAGAACTTAACACATTTACGGTTTGTTTTGACAAACTACCAAAACCGGAATCACTCTTCCTGACAAGGTCGTCGAGCCGGCCGTTGAGAAAGCTCTCCAATCTCAACAAACGAGATACGTTGTTCACGTCAAGACAAGAGGTGCCTGTGCAAAGTTTGCCATTGATAACTAAGGGACCCGCGATGGAGTTCGCACCATTGTTTCCGAATATCGTGTAACCCTGTCCACCGTTCCTCTTCACACGCATCTGCGAACCCTTGCTCTTTATCTCATCCACCCCTGGTTCGGTGACGACCAGGGACCCGTGAGGGATTTTCAGAGCACCCTGCACAACGGCTTGGCTCCCTACCACCACGTTATTGGAGACAGACACATTACCGCCGACATGCGCGTTCTTCCTAACCCTAGCGCTCCTACCCACATTCGCGTCCCCTGCTATTAAGTGATTCCCCAACACTATCTGATCGCGTCGTGTGACATTGCCCTTCCCAACGATCGTGCGCCTGCCGACGATAACATCACCCCATACAACAGCATCGCCACCAACTAACTGATCCTTCTTTGTAAAAACGTCCCCTCTAAACGCGATCGGCGTGTCCCCCCTGACGTTGATGGCACCCAGTCCAAGTCCTACTCGGACATCACCGTCAATCCTCGTGACACCCTTGTTTGTAAGCCTTCCCTGCACCACCGCGTCGGACTCGAATCTGGTATTGGATCCTGTCGATTTTAGATTTCCTCGCAAATGCACGTCGTCCATTGAGACCATCCTCCCCAACATTGCGTTGCTACTTTTTGCAGAGAGGTTAGAGGACACCGATATGTTATTAATATTTGCCATCCCGTTAACAGAAAGTGTGCGCAACACCGAGAGGTCCGTCACGTCCTGGATGCTTCCTAATACCTTTAGGTCCCCTCCGACACCGGTGTTCCTCCCCACTAGGAGGTCGCCTTCGAAGTATCCGTCGCGTGCGCCACACATCTGGCGAGCTGTGCTGCATGCCTGGATCTTTCCGAGTTTCGTCATCACCTTCGACACTGCGGGCGACTGTTGTTTAATCTGGTCCCTCCGTTGTTGGTCAAAATGCTCTGCGCCTCCCCCCCCTCCTGAGCAAAGGTATAGCGCTACAACGAACACGATAACGATTCCGAAGAGAAAACAATAAAATAAGACACTCTCAAATCCGAATCCGAATCCGTTTCCGATACCTGTACGATCGCAGTTGCATGCCATTTCACATGTTGAAACGGAACACTTTTTTCTTTCATTCAATCCAGAATCAATGCGCGCGGGTTCCACTAAACAAAAAAATATTCGGCTCTTACAAAGATTCACGACATGGCTGGTACGGACCCCCACCCCGTCGTCGCATCATTGAGTAGTAGTCGCCCCCCCCGCAGGAAAAAAAAAGACCATCCTAAATCGGTGTCTTTCGCACCCACACCCAATGCAGAAGAGCAGCGATCAATGTCACCCGCTGCCAATGAAATGTTTGAGCAACATGAGGAGAAGAATAAGAGTTGCGCCCCATCATCCTCGGAACGACTAGAATCTAGGAGAATCTCTGGCAACCCGGAATGGCAATGGTTGTACGGCGGAGGAGGAAATGAGGAGGCACTATTCACGATCAATGTATCAGACACACTTGGCGAGGAGTACCGCCCCTTGTTTTTCGACATAGCGCGTATGATATGTCTCCACGCCACCATTCAGTTCATGTCATACGTAGGTGGACAGATACAACGTTTTTTTTCGCCTGAATTTGTCGAGATCCTCTTGTACATAATCATCGGTACCATGTTGTTTTGGCTGGTCATCCGTAAAATAGTATGGCTCGCGTAGACTGAGCACCGTTCGATTGAATGTTTCAGTTGAATATTTCTCCACACACGTTCTTGACATCATTAACATTTTGTGAAATAGCATCCAACTTGGACATCAAGACATTTCGCCGATCAATATCAGAGGCATCTCTATTATTAGGGTTTCTGGAATGCCCAGAAACACGGCGTCTAGACACTTTTCGACTATTAGACGTAGTATTACTACCAACCTTCTTATTCTTACCCCCCTCGTATGTTTTGAAGCCTCCAACAATTGAGCTGCCACCACACTTTGCGATTGACGCTTCAGTTATGCCATTAAACCCATTTGCGCTATCGATTCCATCATCCCCGCTAGATAACACAACAACAGGTGGCCGGTTACGACCCGTTTCGTTACAGGAATAATTAGAAGAAGGGGGGACACGCAACCCCCGCAACAACCTGGAAGTCACAGAGTCATCATCAAGACCGGCTTCTGCACTCTCGTGGGGCACATATGGAGAGAGAGATCCAGAGTAAGACGCCCCAGAATACCAAGCGTCGACGCAGCCACCATTACCAACCGCACTAATAACTGATGAAGGGATGTCTTTGCTTGGATCAGTATTAGGATGTTTTGGAGCAGTATTAGGATGTTTTGGTTCAGTATTAGGATGTTTTGGAGCAGTATTAGGATGTTTTGGAGCAGTATTAGGATGTTTTGGAGCAGTATTAGGATGTTTGCAAGTTCCTCGGATTCTCGGTTGTGGGCGTCTTGTATCTAAGAGTTTCTTTTTGTTTGTTTCGATATTGTTGTCTAATTTCAAGTCCGAGTCAGAGTCCAAGTCCGAGTCCGGGTCCGATTCGCATACGGCTTGTTTTTTCAACAGGTCGGACGTAGTATCAACCGTATCAATGAGTGTTGCACCAGTCTGCGTACATTTCCCATATTCAATTCTATCGACAGCGTTGTTGATGTCATCTTCGCACTTCAGTTTGGAGTATTTAGATATTTCATCAGACGTTGCACGACGATTGAACACGCGCCAAAAGGCGTTCATTGTGCACATCCGCTTGGCATAAACGTCAGACGAATCAAAGTTAGTGTCTGAATCATTGTCCGAACCAGAGTCTGAACCAGAGTCTGAACACGAGTCTGAACCAGAGTGTGAACCAGAACTATCGATATCGCAACTATCGTCAACCTTATTTTTCTCCTTCTCCTTTACCTTATCCGTTCCATTGGCATCGGCATTGACTTCTTTCTTGGTTTGATTGGGTTTTTCGTGTTCGTGCCCGCATTCCCCATCACTCCAATCGTCTCTGCAGGCGTCATCATTATCTTCGATGCATTCGTCATTCGAACGAGTTTCACACGGTTCGGCACCCTCGCTGAACGTCTCGCAACTCTTGGTCTTTCGCTTGCGCCACCAAAATAGAAGTCCGATGTACACGGCCAGCATGATCTCCAATACATCTTCATTGATTTCGTCAAAATAACTCATTCGTTTGTGTTACTGAAGAATTAATGGTTGTTTACACATCATTCGATGACGAGTGGACGAGAAGTCGCCGTGACCCTTTCAATTATTAAAGGGTTGCTAGCTAAGCTCTACGAGCTTTCAATTGAGCTTCGCTCCATGTCCCTCGTCTTCCTGGTGCTTTAGTTACTCAGTTAGTAAAACCTCTTTTTTTGTCTCATTTTGTATATTTTTGATATGCCTCTGTTTTTTTTCTTCCCGACCGTGACAACGATGGGACCGTTTTTGTTCTTCCCGAGTGATTCCCTCTCCGTGTTTACACGGGATCTGGGTGCCCTGTGCAGGAACTTTTGCTTCTTTAGAGGACCCTACCACAGTGGGAGTGGTCGCTGTGTGACGAGACTGTACAGGATCCGAATTGATGAGAGTGGTCGCTTTAATGTATAGCTTTATAGCTTCTTCGTCCAGTAAAGAAACCTCCTTACATACAGGAAAGTGTGTGAGTGATTTTTTCATTCATCATTCAGGGAGGCAGTCGGGAGTTGTTGTTGTTGTATTACATTGTTCAATTCGTGTATCTTCATTACATCCGTTGCTTCGCGAAGCGTATTGATGCTATCACGCAACAACGTCAGGCTTTGTGTTTGCTATTTGCCTTGTAATGGGCGTTCCTGCCTCCCGGCCGATTTTTTTAAATTTCTAATCAGGATTTAGAGCCTCCTGAACGACTCGCTAGCTTGAGACATCAGCACCAAGGAATCACAATTCCGCTCCATACCATGTTTCGCAACCAGTCAAAATCGGCCGGGAGGCAGGAACGCCCATTTTGTCACACGGATGCAGATTCATCGAAGATGTTCAGTAGCAATTTTACTGTGCGGATCCCTGTACACTACTTATGTGGCCTTATATTACATGTGCAAGGAGATGTATGATAACTTGCGGGGCATCGAGGGATTCGCTACAGTGCGGTGCCCATGGAGGGTTATTATTTCAGGAGCAATTCATGTGACGAATCAGACAGGTCAGTTGCTGGAAATCCATTTGTCACCTCTGAACAATCAACGCGTGCTTGCAAGGCGGAGAATAGATGCAAACTTCAATGTATCTGTTGGAGATGCAGGAGTCAGTGGCGGAGATGAAGTGTCATATTATGAAGCAACTAACGCAGAAAAGGTGCACCGGTCTGCCCTTGGCCATGGGATGACCGCGCACCTAGAGTCTCATTCAACCAAGGCCTACTTGACAGTAATTACATACTTGCCTTCTTCAGGATCTCTACCACCTACTACTGGCCACACATTCAATATTGTGGAGAATGCTCTGGTTTCTCGCAGGCGCGAGTATGTCTTTGAACTAAAGCACTACAATGTAGCGTTGGCCCATCACAATAAGCAGGTGTATACAGTCAACGGAATACTAAAATGAAACCGCTTCGTGTACGGCACGGTGTAACCTAATGTAATGTAAGGAGGTTCACGCCATCTTTCGTGCCACCGCATCCTCCTTGCGTGTAGACGCGTAACGAAGTGAGGCCTGACAGCGGTGATATGTCGTCCACAAGTGTGTTCGAAATGTCGAGGTGAAGCAACGCAGTGAGTCCGGACAGTGGTGATATGTCGTCCACACTTGGGGACGACGACATGTTCAGGTGCACCAACGAAGCGAGGCCGGACAGGGGTGATAGGTCGGTCACATGGGTGTACGATATGTCCAGGTGAACCAACGCAGTGAGTCCGGACAGCTGTGATATGCCGTCCACCATGTTTGTGTACTCCATGTTCAGGTGAATCAATGAAGTGAGGCCGGACAGAGGTGATATGCATCCCACGTCGTTGTACGATATGTTGAGGTGAACCAACGAAGTGAGGCAGGACAGTGGTGATAGGTCGTCCACACGTGTGGACGATATGTTCAGGTGAACCAATGAAGTGAGTCCGGACAGTGGTGATATATCGTCCACCATGTGGACGTAATCCATGTTCAGATGAATCAATGAAGTGAGGCCGGACAGAGGTGATACGTTGCCCACGTCGTTGTACGATATATCCAGATGAACCAACGAAGTGAGTCCGGACAGTAGTGATATGTCGTCCACACGTGTGGACGACATGTTCAGGTGAACCAACTCAGTGAGACCGGACAGCTGTGATATGTCGTTTACCATGTGGGTGTACTCCATGTTCAGGTGAATCAATGAAGTGAGGCCGGACAGCGGTGATAGGTCGTCCACACGTGTGGACGATATGTTCAGGTGAACCAATGAAGTGAGGCCTGACAGCGGTGATACGTCGCCCACGCGTGTGTACGCCATGTCGAGGTGAAGCAACGCAGTGAGTCCGGACAGTGGTGATATGTCGTACACACGTGGGGACGACGACATGTTCAGGTGCACCAACGAAGCGAGGCCGGACAGGGGTGATAGGTCGGTCACATAGGTGTAAGATATGTCCAGGTGAACCAACGAAGTGAGTCCGGACAGAGGTGATATGTCGAGCACGTCTTCAGACCTTTTTTCATAGGATTCGTCTTTCCCCCGATTGATACAGATTTTCAACTCTTGGAGCCTGCAAATGCGTGAGACGTTGTCCAAACTGTTATAATGTCTTATTTGAATCCTTGTGACACACCGTAGTGCGACGCTTCTCCACTGTTTGCTTACGAGAGCCACTTGTTTGAGGTGGCATTCGTTCGAAATCGCATTGGATAGAATGATCTCCAATACATCTTCATTGATTTCGTCAAAGGAACTCATTGAAAATTAAATTGATTCGTTTCTGTCACTGAAGAATGAATGGTTGTTTACACTTCATTCGATGACGAGTGGACGAGAAGTCGCCGTGACCCTTGAACCCAATTTGTTTAAGAACGTGCGCGCACCTCGCGTGCATGAATCAGACTCCCTCACAGCGTGAGGCGTACCTCGCCACCAAGCGAGCTACGCTCGACGAGCTTCGGTCCAGTACCTGGTTCAGCAGACGACGTTTCTCACATGTTCAAATGTCCCTAGCTGTATGCGATGGATGAGGTGGGATTATAGATTGCGGCGTATTACGTCGCGTCCCAAGGGATTGGTCTCATGGCATAGCTGCGCAAGCCTGGGCGTGGTCGACGAGCAGCGCCAGGCCCTCAGCGCCGGCACTAGGGAGGCCTTCGAGGCCAGGCGGGGCCGGATCCTCGAGTGGTGGCTGAGGCAGCTGCGGGACGGAGAGGAGGACGCAGAGTTCCTTGCCGACCTCGTGCGAGGCGCCAGGTGGTAGAGTGCAGACAACGCACAATAAAGATTATGGATAGCGCTACCATGAGCCCGATTCCAACATATAGAATGTTTGAGTTGTTGTACAATTTCGAGCAACCCAGAACAACGAACGATATTACGTGTTCAAGAGAGGTCGTTGGGTCCGCGGACTTCCTCATGAGCTCACGGCTACAATACGTCCAAGAGTTGTTCAGGTCGTGTGTGAACTTGATGCACGATTGAGGCGATGTGGGGTGGATGCAAAGGAAGTGCAGTTTCAGCAGGATACGTATTTTCCCGGGAGGGATGTATCCTTTGACGCAATGATAATCATTGTTGTAATCGACCCCATTGAAGTCCAGAGTTGAGAGGACGCTCTTGTTTGACTCGATTGTTGTGTATGTTGTGGTGTTTTCGTTCAGTGCAAGGATGATGCGTATAAATACATTGCCACATTGAGGGACGTATTTGAACGGCGCATCGTAATGGCAGTCACTGAGGACAACATCACTGTTGCGCCTCTTCATCGGATCAACGCTCAAGTATACTTCGTCGCTATTCTTTTCCGGGACGATACGGTAGCCTGGATAAGATTCCTGTATCTTGTCAATAATGACTGGCGCATCCCGCAATGCTTTTATGGAATTGCGCACATGCAAGGGTGCGTCAATGGTGTCAATCCAGAAATGGACAGACGTCACATTTTCGTCGTTATATCTTATTGACTTAAAATACGAGGTGATATTTTGGGCATGGTTTGCGTATGCGTACGTTGGCAGCTTACCTTCAATCATGTTTATTCATCGGATACATAAAAACATACGTACAGTCGGAGACGCAATTTGTGGGACACCCTACCGGTGATCCTTGAACCCAATGGGTAGATCAGCTAAAGGCGAGCACATATTTTTGCCCTTCATCTCTGTATTTCAGCTGGCCCAAAGGATAACAATGCAAGCTGCTGACAAACCCAGGTGGGTCGGTCGGTTTAGCGCTCACACTCACCTCTCTGGAAACTGGGGTTTTAGGGGGAGGCGAGGGAACACAGAATCCGGTTGCTCCACGTTGTCAGAAGCAGAAGAAGGTTCTTAGCAGCGTTCACGTCTAGGTTCCAGGTTGCACTATAGCCACATTGGATGCGCTTTTGACACTGTTGCGACAGTGCAGTACTTTGTGGACCTTGACGTTATTCTGCTTCTCAAACGTTTTAGCCCCTTCTCCTTTGTCTGACACTACTTCTTTTTCTCATGGTGATATAATATTGCACCCACGTTTCTTTATACCCATAATAAATGTACGTCAACTTTTCAGAATCCCCAAAATAAAAGGTGTCCCACAATCAAATGTCCCTAAATGGGCGTTCCTGCATTCCGGCCGAAGGAACACCCATTCCTAGCTGTATGTAGGAATATGAGTACATGGCAGTGCGAGGAATTTCCCTTGCATCCGTCAAACCACTATTAGGAACCTCTTCAGACTTGGCATAAAAGGATGTTGCACTTTGTCAGCATGTGAATACATACAATATTAAAGAAGAGTTACAATAATAGTGCAACAAAAACACGCCAATTTACCTAAGAGCCTTGTCTGGGCTTAAGAATCCCCAAAATACAAGGTGTTGGTATAATAGTGATATTTCACCGGCGCCTTAAAGCTCCCACTTATTTTACAGCGTAAACATATATTATTCCTTGCATCGATCGCCATGATTACCAGATTTTTTGAGTATGATGATTCGTACGAATTCTTTGGTGTGCACAACAAGTGCACAAGGGACGGTTTTGAATTCCACGAAGTGTGGGTGCCCGGATTGTCATCCGTCATTGGTGGTGGGGAGACATTGGATGAAGCGATTGCAGCAGCTGCAGTGATGCTGACGATCATTCTTACAGGGATGCAATCCAATGGAGAGGTCATACCGGGACCGATGAGCCAGGTATCGGTAAAACAACGTGGTTTGATGGAGGAGAAAATGCAGATGGACGGGTTCGATTCTAAGTTTTGTAACGTTGTAACAATCAAGTCTGTGCCACCGGGTTGTGTGCCACAGTTGTCAGAGCAGGAACTGGTAAATCTGGAGGATGAGGCCAGGGAAATCTGGACCACTCTGTCGACTGACCGATAGGAGTGTGATACTGGTAAATACACGAGCATAAACCCAACATATAAATACACGAGAATAAACCCAACATATGTTATGTTGCTTGTGTCAACGAATCGGGTACATGACCCTTCGTCATCATATCAACATTATCTTTGATAACTGCATCCAGTGTGACGTAATCTTCTGGGCATCTATCCTGAAAAAAACCAGATCCAAATATTTTTCTGTAATATGCATATAAAGGAAATTCTTCCAATCTTTCGAAATCAAAAGCTAGCTTCCAATTTGGTAAAACATTCACAACACTGTGAATCCATCCTGGAGCCACATGAACTACCTGTCCATGGCTTTGGGAAACAATTCGGACCAAGTTGGGGACTTGGCGATGTAATTGAAACATTTCATCCGCTGACAACAAGGGAAAGTCAGTTTTTAGTCTAATAGCTTCCTCAAACTTGTCTCTGACTACCTTCACACAATTGCCAGACTGCACAAAAGCAATAAATTCTTCAAATTCCCAAGGGGGGATAAAAAGCCAATATGCTAATGGACCAGTCACACCTGGGGTCAATGAGAAAGCAACATTAAGTCCCCGGGTAATATCCCAATGTAAACCAGTTCCATCTCCTCCTTGCGTTGACAGAAAAAACATCGTTTTCATACGTATGTTATGGTCAGGGCGGATATTTACTGCAGCAGCGTCCATAAATAGAGCCTTCGCTATACTATCTAGCTGATTGTTGTGCAATGAATCCAATGTGGTTTGGAAGTATACACGTGCGATGAAAAACTCAGTATTTTGGACAGTCAATTTAGTGACACGAGGCATTTTAATTCTTATTTTCTCGGAAAGCATGTTAAACTTCTCTTCAGAATCGAAGGAGTCGTGAATGATTCTGAACAGCTCAGATGCTGTGGGTAATACCTCCCACGATGTGGAGACAATAGTGGGAGCGTATCTGTGCATATCAATCGTAATTGCCGCATTAGAAACTAACTCCAACACCTTCCTAGCTACAGCGGAGATGTCCTTATCCAGAAATATAGTCATGTGAGGACCCAACACTCTCATATCCCAACATAATAGGCACACAAGATGGTTCTCATTGGCGTACGTCAGAATTTCGGTTTTAATTCTGCAATACATACAGCCTGCACTTGAATCGGAATTGGACGCCTTCACGCGAGCGTCTCGGATGTCAGTCTGCAAAAAAAAGGATACATTAAATAAGATAAATCGAATGAGAGTAAATTAATTTTGACAATACACAGGTGCTTGACATGACAGTAACATTACAATCAAGAACAACCTATGAATTTGACAAAAAGGGCTGATGAGGACCAAGAA
The DNA here is from genome assembly GCA_013435795.1 of Chlamydomonas sp. ICE-L. NCBI lineage: Eukaryota > Viridiplantae > Chlorophyta > Chlorophyceae > Chlamydomonadales > Chlamydomonadaceae > Chlamydomonas > Chlamydomonas sp. ICE-L. Next base: position 11,690,130 of record JACBWV010000730.1, read on the forward strand.
GTTAGATTTAGCCCTCGTTGGGTTGCGTGCCAACTTGTTCCCAGAGCAAGACGAGTCAGTTAGCACATGATCTGTCAGCACTAAGTGCAGAAGTTAGCACCAATGGACTTGTTGGCAGCAGTTCAACATTAGCATTGTGCACAAGTTTCACGAGTGTACTTGTTTGCACCATCCAACACACATTTTGAGTGATTTCAGGATTCTAGGATGGCAGGTTGCAGATTTCAGGATTTAAATTTGTGTTATGTACATAATGAGCTTATGAGGTATGAAATTATGAATAATAAGTCCTGAGTTAGGAGTTATTAGTTCTGACTTGTATAAGGTACATATAAGTTCTGAGTTGTGAGTTATAAATTATGAGGTACACATAAGTACAGATTTCGGAGTCGTAAGTACTAAGTTGTAATTTTGAACTGTTGAGTTGTGAGTTGTGAGATAAATAATTATGAGCAATGCGTTCAAGACTTTGTAAACAGCTTTCACCTTCCTCTTGACTGTCCTCTACAATTGATTTTGTATTCCAATACTTTCTCTCTCTCCAAACGAGCAAATCAATGTTACAATTGAAATTGAAGGGAATAGTCTCTTTCTCAGGAATACAACAAAACAATCTTACAAAATAAATTGTAAGATATTTTCGTAAAAGCCACCAAAAAAGCAATATCAATTAATTTGCGAAAACGATCTTACAATATTTATCGTAAGATTTCAGTAAAATAAAAAATCCGTTCGGAAGCAGGAACGCCCATTAAAGGCACAACCCTGTTTGAAGACACATCTCACTGCACCAGTCATCCTACAAGTAGGTCTGACAATTGCCAATGAATTCGTCAATTCAGACATAAGTTTATGCCAAGGCATCATCCATTAATTGATTCAGTATGTGACCATACACAAGTGCTTGACATGACAGTAATAAAGTACAATCAAGAGAAACCTATGAATTAAACAAAGTACGTCACAAAAGTCAAACTCACTAGGGGTTGCTTGAAGAAATCAGCTTCTGGGTTGAATGTAGCGTGCAGGATTCCTTTGGTGTTAACCTCAATGAAGGCTGCTCCCATGAGAATTGAGATGGTCATTATGCACATCAACAACTCTCCTCTTCGTGTGGACTTCAGAATGGACTTCACAGTCATCCCTGTGCAATGGGGTTCCATAGGGAATGCAGTGTGTCAGTTTAAGGACAACAACGAGATTCAATTGATTGTGATAACACGTGGCATCTGAATTATGGTCAACCGCTGGCATTAAAACCTCTTGGGAGTCACTGAGGACTTCGCATCGTTCCAGGTAAATAAACTTGGAACGATGCGAAGTCCTCAGTGACTCCCAAGAGGGATTCAGACTGAACAGAAGCACCCATAGACAGCTCACCCACCTCATACATGACATCGAGGATGCGGCCCACTCAAGAATAGACCTGTTTGCTTCATACTTTGACTTCTCATCTGCCTGTAATACGGTGGACACTGACAAGCTGCTCCAAACTATGTATGACCTTGGGATCACCGTAGATGTCATTGAAACAGTGAAAGGAATTTACAAGGGGGCTACTACAGTCGGCGGGACAGTAAAATGAAACATCCCAACAAACGGTGGCAAACACAAAACAACTACACATACATGGTCGCACAGCCAAGTGCTAGTACATACACACACATCAGGCAAACATGAACACACTCAGCCAATCAAGCATGCACACAGAAACAATGTGCTATCCATGTAATGCCACACAGCAATGTGCTAGTACAGACATACACATCTGGCTATCCATGCACAACAAGACAACCCCATGCAAACATGAACACATTCTAATATACACGCACGCATGCACAAAAAATATTGCCATCCTTACACTTAATGGGCGTTCCTGCCTCCCGGCCGATTTTTTAAAATTTTTAATCAGGATCTTGAACGACTCGCTAGCTTGAGACATAAGCACCAAGGAATCATAAATTCGCTCCATACCATGTTTCGCAACAATTCAAAATCGGCCGGGAGGCAGGAACGCCCATTACTTCCACACTTCACTGTCCATTCCCACACACACATCTGGATGTCCATGCACTACCAAGATGACCCCATGCAAACACAAACACACTCAAAAACACGGATATGCAAGCACAATACAAATTAATATCCATTCACTTCCACACAGAACTCTGCACACACACACATGGTGGTTGGGAGTTTGGTTTGTTTGTCCTCGACACACCCCTGATGTAATGGGGTTTTTTGCTTTGTGGGTGCTTTTTCTTTTTGTTTAAAGCACAGAGTCTCATACACCCTCGCGGTGTCAAGTAGACTTTAACATGTAATGTATGTATGTATGTACACACACACATCTGGCTACTAATAAATCATTTTTTTGAATTTTTTATGAGTCGGCTGGGCGTTTCCATTGCGTGCGTAGGATTTAACACAGTCTTGACATCCTGGACACGTGGCAACTGAATTATGGTCAACCGCTGGCATTAAAACCTCAAACGGTGGCACACACAAAACAACTGGCTACACATACATGGTCGTACATACACACACATCAGGCAAACATAGTACACACACACATCAGGCAGGCATAGTACACACACACATCTGGCAGGCATAGTACACACACACATCAGGCAGGCATAGTACACACACATCAGGCAGGCATAGTACACACATCAGGCAAACATGAACACACTCAGCCAATCAAGCATGAACACACTCAGCCAATCAAGCATGCACACAGAAACAATTTGCTATCCATATACTAGCACATTGCTGTGTCTCGGGTACATGCATACACATCTGGCTATCCATGCACTACAAGATAACCCCATAATGCCTCCCGGCCGATTTTGACTGGCTGCGAAACATGGCATGGAGCGGAACTGTGATTCCATGGTTCTGATGTCTCAAGCTTGGAGTCGTTCAGGAGGCTCTAAAGCAATATTAGAAATTTAAAAAAATCGGCAAGGAGACAGGAACGCCCATTCCATGCAAACATGAACACACTCAAATACACACACTCGCGAAAATACACACGCTCGCAAAAATAAATTGCCATCCTTAAACTTCCACAATTCACTGTGTATTCACCACACACATCTGAATGTCCATGCACAACAAGATGACCCAATGCAAACACAAACACTCAAATACACGGATATGCAAGCAGAATACAAATTAATATCCATGCACTTCCACACAGAACTGTTCACACACACTTCTGGCTCACTCACCAAGATTGGATGTGTCTTTTTTAAAAGCATCACCCCCCCCACTTCCTTCAACTACCAAGGCTGATCCGAACAATGAAGGACTACGCATTGACTCGGAGGCTGAAGCCTTTAGCTTTGCAGCTTTCCTCACACCTCTTAGGGACTTATTCGAGGGTCCCTTAGTATTCTGGGCTACCTGGGTTGACTTGGGCATGTTTCCTGTGTTACGAAACAATGGAGCATAAAATCAGTCTGGGAGGAAGACAGTGCAGCAACAGCATTTGACTATCCAGTAATATAGATCCTACAAGCTCAACTCGATCTAGCATCCTATCAGTTATCGAACAGTCGCGACAGTGCAGGCAGGCATTGCAGCAGCAGCAGCATCTAACAACTATCCTGTAAGCTAGATCCGACCAGCTCGACTCGACCTAGCAGCCTGTCAGTTATCGAACAGTCCCGAACAGTGCAGGCAGGCATTGCAGCAGCAGCATCTAACAACTATAAAGTAAGCTATATCCGACCAGCTCGACTCGATCTAGCATCCTATCAGTTATCGAACAGTCGCGACAGTGCAGGCAAGCATTGCTGCAGCAGCATCAGCAGCAGCATCTAACAACTATCCTGTAAGCTATATCCGACCAGCTCGACTCGATATAGCATCCTGGGCAGTTAGCGAACAGTCGCGACAGTGCAGGCAGGCATTGCAGCAGCAGAAGCAATCATAACACTATAAAGTAAGCTATATCCTACCAGCTCGACTCGATCTAGTATCCTATCAGTTATGACACAGTCGCGACAGTAGCAGGCAGCATTGCTGCAGCGCAGCAGCAGCCGCAGCAGGCATCAGCAGCATCTACAACTAATCCGTAAGCTAGACCGATCACTCGACTCGATCTAGCAATTATCCTGTCGTTATCGAACAGTTCCCTCGACAGTGCAAGCAGGCATTACCAGCGCAGCACTAACAACTATACTGTAAGCGAGATCCGACCAACTCCACCTGGTTGATCGAACAAACCGATTGAAGCAGCGAGCAAGGTTCCTGAGCAATGCGAGGCAAGCAGTCCCTGAGCAATGCGAGAAAGCACTTCTGAGCGATGCGAGCAAGCACTTCCGGGCGAGCGAGCAAGCACTTCCTGAACAATGCAATTCAAATTAGCGAACAGGCGATGAACTCGTCGAGAAATCCTGGAAGATATTACAAAGAACCTCACCTGGGCTTTCCGAATTTCCAGGAATTGAGTGGTGAACCAGAGATGATGTGGTGCATTCTCTCTGGACGAGCCTATGATACCCTACTAAAACCTTATCATGTTTAGCGCGCGCACGGTTGCGGTCGGTTGCGTTTGCGGTTTTCGTCCTTTTCGTCCTTTTCGTCCTTTTGCGCCTTTCGTCCTTGTTCGTCTCCCTTGTCGTCTACTTCTAAAAAACTACTATCTACTATTTACTATTCTACATATTCTACTATCCTACTCATTTTCTTCTAGGACTCCTGCATCGAGATGGAAACTACTAGCATGTGGTGGAGTGAGTGTGCGGTGCGCGCGTGTTTTCCCAGCTATTGACGACTGGTGCGCGCGTGTTTTCCAGCTTTGAACGACTGCGTGCGCGCGTGTTTCCCAGCTAATGACGGAAACCCTGTGGTGTTTTCCCAGCTTGATTTTGATGGGGCACTGATTCACTGTTTGCACTGCTTTTCTTGCTGGCGCAGATCGTCTGGCGTTAGACCTGTCATTGCTTGTCGTCTTCGGATGACGAGGACTCCTCAATGGAGTCTTTGGATACTTGCGACTCCCCCAATGTGGCCGTTAAGTGAGATCGTCCCGGCGTTATCGACCTGTCATGCTTGTCGTCTTCGGATGACGAGGATTCTTCAATGGAGTCATTGGAACTTGCGACTCCCCAATGTGGCCGTTAAGCTTGAGAGGTCCTCAGCCCTCCTCCCTGTCGCCATACTTCTCTTTTCGATACCCCCCCTCCTGTCGCCATACCTCTCTTTCGATACCCCCCCCCAGCCCCTCCTCCCCCGTCGCTACCCCCCCCCCCCAGCCCTCCTCCCCTGTCGCCATACTCCCTGCGCTACCCCCCCAGCCCCTCCCCCTGTCGCCATACTCCTCTGTCGCTACCCCCCCCCAAGCCCTCCTCCCTGTCGCTACCCCCCCAACCCTCTCCCTGTCTCGCCTACTCTCTGTCGCTACCCCAGCCTCCTCCCCTGTCGCCATACTCTCTCTGTTCGATACCCCCCAGCCCTCACTCCCCTGTCGCGACCCCCCCCCCCCAGCCCATCCTCCCCAGTCATCGTCGCTGGTAGTCAGCGTGAGTTTTCTTGCGTTTTATACCTTGCTGCTACATCACACAGTGTTTTACTGGTTTTACATGGGTGTGCATTGGACATGCGGGTGTGTACCAGGGTCATGCTGTGTTTACTATGAGGTTGCAGGGGCATGCGGTGTGTGCCATGGGGTTGTATGGGCATGCGGTTGGGTGCCATGGGGTTGCATGAGGAATGGAGTTGCATGGGGCATACTGTGTTTACCATGATGTTGCATGGGGCATGCGCGTGTGTGCCATGGGTGAACGAGGAATGGGGTTGCATCACCACACACTTGTTTCAATTCAATTCAATTCATTGGGTGCTGCAGGTGGATATGATTCGACGATCTTGCAAGGTCGGCACGCCAAATTTCAGAGATGATTATAAATACACAGTCCGCAGCATTGTGGGATGTGAAGATGGTGTTTGGAGTGATTGCGTTGGTGGGTGGCGCGCCCTCACTACTCTACATCCCAATGTTCCGAGTAGTAATGGCGTTTCTGCCTCCCGGCGGATTTTTGAAATTCTACTCAGAATTATTTGACTGACTGACTTACCGACGTTTAAAAAAAAAATCAGGTTGTCCTTGATTGTAATGTACACTGTCATGTCAAGCACTTTGTATGGTCATACTGAATCAATTATGGATGATGCCTTGCATAAACTTATGTATGAATTGACGAATTCATTGGCAATTGTCAGACCTACTTGTAGGATGACTGGTGCAGTGAGATGTGTCTTAAACGGGTTGTGCCTTTGTCAAATTCATAGGTTGTTCTTGTTGTATGTTACTGTCATGTCAAGCACTGTGTATGGTCATACTGAATCAATTAATGGATGATGCCTTGGCATAAACTTATGTATGAATTGACGAATTCATTGGCAATTGTCAGACCTACTTGTAGGATGACTGGTGCAGTGAGATGGGTCTTCAAAGGGTTGTGCCTGGTCAACTTAAATAGGTTGTCTCTTGATTGTAATGTTACTGTCATGTCAAGCACTTGTGTATGGTCATACTGAATCAATTAATGGATGATGCCTTGGCATAAAACTTATGTATGAATTGACGAATTCATTGGCAATTGTCAGACCTACTTGTAGGATGACTGGTGCAGTGAGATGTGTCTTCAAACAGGGTTGTGCCCTTGTCAAATTCATAGGTTTCTCTTGATTGTAATGTTACTGTCATGTCAAGCACTTGTGTATGGTCATACTGAATCAATTAATGGATGATGCCTTGGCATAAACTTATGTATGAATTGACGAATTCATTGGCAATTGTCAGACCTACTTGTAGGATGACTGGTGCAGTGAGATGTGTCTTCAAACAGGGTTGTGCCCTTGTCAAATTCATAGGTTTCTCTTGATTGTAATGTTACTGTCATGTCAAGCACTTGTGTATGGTCATACTGAATCAATTAATGGATGATGCCTTGGCATAAACTTATGTATGAATTGACGAATTCATTGGCAATTGTCAGCCCTACTTGTAGGATGACTGGTGCAGTGAGATGTGTCTTCAAACAGGGTTGTGCCCTTGTCAAATTCATAGGTTGTCCTTGATTGTAATGTTACTGTCATGTCAAGCACTTGTGTATGGTCATACTGAATCAATTAATGGATGATGCCTTGGCATAAACTTATGTATGAATTGACGAATTCATTGGCAATTGTCAGACCTACTTGTAGGATGACTGGTGCAGTGAGATGTGTCTTCAAACAGGGTTGTGCCCTTGTCAAATTCATAGGTTGTTCTTGATTGTAATGTTACTGTCATGTCAAGCACTTGTGTATGGTCATACTGAATCAATTAATGGATGATGCCTTGGCATAAACTTATGTATGAATTGACGAATTCATTGGCAATTGTCAGACCTACTTGTAGGATGACTGGTGCAGTGAGATGTGTCTTCAAACAGGGTTGTGCCCTTGTCAAATTCATAGGTTGTTCTTGATTGTAATGTTACTGTCATGTCAAGCACTTGTGTATGGTCATACTGAATCAATTAATGGATGATGCCTTGGCATAAACTTATGTATGAATTGACGAATTCATTGGCAATTGTCAGACCTACTTGTAGGATGACTGGTGCAGTGAGATGTGTCTTCAAACAGGGTTGTGCCCTTGTCAAATTCATAGGTTGTTCTTGATTGTAATGTTACTGTCATGTCAAGCACTTGTGTATGGTCATACTGAATCAATTAATGGATGATGCCTTGGCATAAACTTATGTATGAATTGACGAATTCATTGGCAATTGTCAGACCTACTTGTAGGATGACTGGTGCAGTGAGATGTGTCTTCAAACAGGGTTGTGCCCTTGTCAAATTCATAGGTTGTTCTTGATTGTAATGTTACTGTCATGTCAAGCACTTGTGTATGGTCATACTGAATCAATTAATGGATGATGCCTTGGCATAAACTTATGTATGAATTGACGAATTCATTGGCAATTGTCAGCCCTACTTGTAGGATGACTGGTGCAGTGAGATGTGTCTTCAAACAGGGTTGTGCCCTTGTCAAATTCATAGGTTGTTCTTGATTGTAATGTTACTGTCATGTCAAGCACTTGTGTATGGTCATACTGAATCAATTAATGGATGATGCCTTGGCATAAACTTATGTATGAATTGACGAATTCATTGGCAATTGTCAGCCCTACTTGTAGGATGACTGGTGCAGTGAGATGTGTCTTCAAACAGGGTTGTGCCCTTGTCAAATTCATAGGTTGTTCTTGATTGTAATGTTACTGTCATGTCAAGCACTTGTGTATGGTCATACTGAATCAATTAATGGATGATGCCTTGGCATAAACTTATGTATGAATTGACGAATTCATTGGCAATTGTCAGCCCTACTTGTAGGATGACTGGTGCAGTGAGATGTGTCTTCAAACAGGGTTGTGCCCTTGTCAAATTCATAGGTTGTTCTTGATTGTAATGTTACTGTCATGTCAAGCACTTGTGTATGGTCATACTGAATCAATTAATGGATGATGCCTTGGCATAAACTTATGTATGAATTGACGAATTCATTGGCAATTGTCAGACCTACTTGTAGGATGACTGGTGCAGTGAGATGTGTCTTCAAACAGGGTTGTGCCCTTGTCAAATTCATAGGTTGTTCTTGATTGTAATGTTACTGTCATGTCAAGCACTTGTGTATGGTCATACTGAATCAATTAATGGATGATGCCTTGGCATAAACTTATGTATGAATTGACGAATTCATTGGCAATTGTCAGACCTACTTGTAGGATGACTGGTGCAGTGAGATGTGTCTTCAAACAGGGTTGTGCCCTTGTCAAATTCATAGGTTGTTCTTGATTGTAATGTTACTGTCATGTCAAGCACTTGTGTATGGTCATACTGAATCAATTAATGGATGATGCCTTGGCATAAACTTATGTATGAATTGACGAATTCATTGGCAATTGTCAGCCCTACTTGTAGGATGACTGGTGCAGTGAGATGTGTCTTCAAACAGGGTTGTGCCCTTGTCAAATTCATAGGTTGTTCTTGATTGTAATGTTACTGTCATGTCAAGCACTTGTGTATGGTCATACTGAATCAATTAATGGATGATGCCTTGGCATAAACTTATGTATGAATTGACGAATTCATTGGCAATTGTCAGACCTACTTGTAGGATGACTGGTGCAGTGAGATGTGTCTTCAAACAGGGTTGTGCCCTTGTCAAATTCATAGGTTGTTCTTGATTGTAATGTTACTGTCATGTCAAGCACTTGTGTATGGTCATACTGAATCAATTAATGGATGATGCCTTGGCATAAACTTATGTATGAATTGACGAATTCATTGGCAATTGTCAGACCTACTTGTAGGATGACTGGTGCAGTGAGATGTGTCTTCAAACAGGGTTGTGCCCTTGTCAAATTCATAGGTTGTTCTTGATTGTAATGTTACTGTCATGTCAAGCACTTGTGTATGGTCATACTGAATCAATTAATGGATGATGCCTTGGCATAAACTTATGTATGAATTGACGAATTCATTGGCAATTGTCAGACCTACTTGTAGGATGACTGGTGCAGTGAGATGTGTCTTCAAACAGGGTTGTGCCCTTGTCAAATTCATAGGTTGTTCTTGATTGTAATGTTACTGTCATGTCAAGCACTTGTGTATGGTCATACTGAATCAATTAATGGATGATGCCTTGGCATAAACTTATGTATGAATTGACGAATTCATTGGCAATTGTCAGCCCTACTTGTAGGATGACTGGTGCAGTGAGATGTGTCTTCAAACAGGGTTGTGCCCTTGTCAAATTCATAGGTTGTTCTTGATTGTAATGTTACTGTCATGTCAAGCACTTGTGTATGGTCATACTGAATCAATTAATGGATGATGCCTTGGCATAAACTTATGTATGAATTGACGAATTCATTGGCAATTGTCAGCCCTACTTGTAGGATGACTGGTGCAGTGAGATGTGTCTTCAACAGGGTTGTGCCCTTGTCAAATTCATAGGTTGTTCTTGATTGTAATGTTACTGTCATGTCAAGCACTTGTGTATGGTCATACTGAATCAATTAATGGATGATGCCTTGGCATAAACTTATGTATGAATTGACGAATTCATTGGCAATTGTCAGCCCTACTTGTAGGATGACTGGTGCAGTGAGATGTGTCTTCAAACAGGGTTGTGCCCTTGTCAAATTCATAGGTTGTTCTTGATTGTAATGTTACTGTCATGTCAAGCACTTGTGTATGGTCATACTGAATCAATTAATGGATGATGCCTTGGCATAAACTTATGTATGAATTGACGAATTCATTGGCAATTGTCAGCCCTACTTGTAGGATGACTGGTGCAGTGAGATGTGTCTTCAAACAGGGTTGTGCCCTTGTCAAATTCATAGGTTGTTCTTGATTGTAATGTTACTGTCATGTCAAGCACTTGTGTATGGTCATACTGAATCAATTAATGGATGATGCCTTGGCATTAAACTTATGTATGAATGGACGAATTCATTGGCAATTGTCAGACCTACTTGTAGGATGACTGGTGAGTGAGATGGTCTTTCAAACAGGGTTGTGCCCTTGTCAATTCATAGGTTTCTCTTGATTGTAATGTTACTGTCATGTCAAGCACTTGTGTATGGTCATACTGAATCAATTAATGGATGATGCCTTGGCATAAACTTATGTTATGAATTGACGAATTCATTGGCAATTGTCAGCCCTACTTGTAGGATGACTGGTGCAGTGAGATGTGTCTTCAAACAGGGTTGTGCCTTGTCAAATTCATAGGTTTGTCACTTGATTGTAATGTTACTGTCATGTCAAGCACTGTGTATGGTCATACTGAATCATTAATGGATGATGCCTTGGCATAAAACTTATGTATGAATTGACGAATTCATTGGCAATTGTCAGACCTACTTGTAGGATGACTGGTGCAGTAGAGTTTCGTCAAACAAGGGTTGTGCCCTTGTCAAAAATTCATATGTTGGGGTCCTTGATTGTAATGTTACTGTCCTGTCAAGCACCTTGTGTATGGTCATACTAATCAATTAAATGGATGATTCCTTGCATAAACATTAGTATGACTTGACGAATTCACGTTGGCAATTGTCAGACCTACTTTGTAGATGACTGTAGCAGTGGAATGTGTCTTCAAACTGTGTTTGTGCCCGTGGTCAAATTCATAGTTGTCCTTTGATTGGAAATGTTTACCTGTCATTTCAAGGCACTTGTGTATGGTCATCGGAATCCATAATGTGCTGATGCCTTGGCATAACAACTTTATGTATGAATTGACGAATTCATTGCAATTTTCAGACCTACTTGTGGATGACGGTGCAGTCAGATGTGGTCTTCAAACATGGTTGTGCCCGTGTCAAAAAAAAATGCTTCTAAGGTAATAATGTGAACCGTGATGAAGAAAAAATTGCCTCATTATCCTTAGTGGAGCCAATAGAACAGAGTGGTATGAGCACCGGAGAACATACTATGGACAAAAAAGAAGGTGCAAGGTTTTGAACCATCACATTTGAGCTTATCGGGTGAAGTGGAACAAAAATAGTGACAATCCTTACAACTTTCGAAAGGTGAAAAGCAGACAAAACTTTAAACTTCGTAGGGCTGTGAAGAATAGGTCGGCAAGCAATTGATTACAACGGGTGTCATACCACATTGATTTCTTACATTGACGATTCAATTGGCCCTTGTCCGACCGTACTATGTAGGATGCCTGGTGCAAAGTGAGAATGTGTCTTCAAACGGGTTGTGCCTTATTCCAACTTCATAGGTTTCTCTTGATTGTAATGTTAAGTTCATGTCAGAGCACTGTGTATGGTCATAACTTAATCAATTTACTGGATGATGAGCCTTGGCATAACTTATGTATGCATTGACGAATTCATTGGCAATTGTCAGACCTACTTGTATGATGACACTGGTGCAGTGAGATGTGTCTTCAAACAGGGTTGTGCCCTTGTCAAATTCATAGGTTTCTCTTGATTGTAATGTTACTGTCATGTCAAGCACTTGTGTATGGTCATACTGAATCAATTAATGGATGATGCCTTGGCATAAACTTATGTACGAATTGACGAATTCATTGGCAATTGTCAGACCTACTTGTAGGATGACTGGTGCAGTGAGATGTGTCTTCAAACAGGGTTGTGCCTTGTCAAATTCATAGGTTGTCCTTGATTGTAATGTTACTGTCATGTCAAGCACTTGTGTATGGTCATACTGAATCAATTAATGGATGATGCCTTGGCATAAACTTATGTATGAATTGACGAATTCATTGGCAATTGTCAGACCTACTTGTAGGATGACTGGTGCAGTGAGAATTGTCTTCAAACAGGGTTGTGCCCTTGTCAAATTCATAGGTTGTCCTTGATTGTAATGTTACTGTCATGTCAAGCACTTGTGTATGGTCATACTGAATCAATTAATGGATGATGCCTTGGCTTAAACTTATGTATGAATTGACGAATTCATTGGCAATTGTCAGACCTACTTGTAGGATGACTGGTGCAGTGAGAATTGTCTTCAAACAGGGTTGTGCCCTTGTCAAATTCATAGGTTGTCCTTGATTGTAATGTTACTGTCATGTCAAGCACTTGTGTATGGTCATACTGAATCAATTAATGGATGATGCCTTGGCATAAACTTATGTATGAATTGACGAATTCATTGGCAATTGTCAGACCTACTTGTAGGATGACTGGTGCAGTGAGATGTGTCTTCAAACAGGGTTGTGCCTTGTCAAATTCATAGGTTTCTCTTGATTGTAATGTTAATGTCATGTCAAGCACTTGTGTATGGTCATACTGAATCAATTAATGGATGATGCCTTGGCATAAACTTATGTATGAATTGACGAATTCATTGGCAATTGTCAGACCTACTTGTAGGATGACTGGTGCAGTGAGATGTGTCTTCGAACAGGGTTGTGCCCTTGTCAAATTCATAGTTTTCTCTTGATTGTAATGTTACTGTCATGTCAAGCACTTGTGTATGGTCATACTGAATCAATTAATGGATGATGCCTTGGCATAAACTTATGTATGAATTGACGAATTCATTGGCAATTGTCAGACCTACTTGTAGGATGACTGGTGCAGTGAGATGTGTCTTCAAACAGGGTTGTGCCTTGTCAAATTCATAGGTTTCTCTTGATTGTAATGTTACTGTCATGTCAAGCACTTGTGTATGGTCATACTGAATCAATTAATGGATGATGCCTTGGCATAAACTTATGTATGAATTGACGAATTCATTGGCAATTGTCAGACCTACTTGTAGGATGACTGGTGCAGTCAGATGTGTCTTCAAACAGGGTTGTGCCCTTGTCAAATTCATAGGTTTCTCTTGATTGTAATGTAATGGGCGTTCCTGCTTCCGAACGGATTTTTTATTTTACTGAAATCTTACGATAAATATTGTAAGATTGTTTATGCTAATTAATTGATTTTGCTTTTTTGGTGTATTTTACAAAAATATCTAACAATTTATTTTGTAAGAGCGTTTTCGCAAATTAATTGATTTTTCTTTTTTGGTGTATTTTCCGAAAATATCTTACAATTTATTTTGTAAGATTGTTTTGTTGTATTCAGGAGAAAGAGACTATTCCCTTCAATTTCAGTTGTAACATTGATTTGCTCGTTTGGAGAGAGAGAAAGTTCCTTCGAAGTATTCCAATACAAAATCAATTGTAGAGGACAGTCAAGAGGAAGGTGAAAGCTGTTTACAAAGTCTTGAACGCATTGCTCATAATTATTTATCTCACAACTCACAACTCAACAGTTCAAAATTACAACTTAGTACTTATGACTCCGAAATCTGTACTTATGTGTACCTCACTTATGTATAACTCACAACTCAGAACTTATATGTACCTTATACAAGTCAGAACTAATAACTCCTAACTCAGGACTTATTATTCATACTTTCATACCTCATAGCCTCATTATGTACATAACACAAATTTATATCCTTAAATCTGCAAACTGCCATCCTAGAATCCTGAAATCACTCAAAATGTGTGTTGGATAAGGCAAACTAGTACACTCGTGCAAACTTGTGCACGGTGCTAATGTTGCACTGCTGCCAACAAGTCCATTGGTGATAACTTCTGCACTTGGTGCTGACAGGTCATGTGCTAACTGACGCCATGGTGCTACCTGACACAATACTGTCTACTCGATTGTGGGAACAGGCTATCACGTAGAAAGAGGGCCAATGCTAACTTGTTGGGTAACAACAGCGCTTGTACAATCGCTGCACTAGAATCTCCTCCTCCATGCCCCCATCCCCATCTTCCTCCTCCTCCTCCATCTCCTCCTCCTTAGCAATGTCTACATTGTCTCCATCCGATTTGCACAGCCTCTGCCTTGGTGTCCTTCTCAATGGATTGGCAGCTGACCCCTTTGCATGACTCCTTGCTGTGCATTGATTGCCATGCCCAGCACCTTCTCTGGCAGCTTGACCCCTTTGCATGACCTGGCAGCTTGACCCCTTTGCATGACCCCCTTGATGTACATTGATTGACCCCCCCCTTGCCGGGCCCCCCCCTTGCTGCGCATGCATGAAAGACTGTTTTGATAAGTCGGAAAGGCTTTGCTTCATGCCTTGCACTTTCACCTCTTTTCATGCCTTGCGCTTTCACCTCCTTTCATGCCTTGCGCAAATTGCCTTTCGCATCCTGCATGCTTTGCTGCGCATCTGCATTAGCACCGGGTGGCCCTGCATGGTCCCGAGTTGCACCTAATTCTCGCACCCTTTGCGCACTGCATTTCACTGCTATGGGAATTCACTTCAGCTCTGTTCTCATGATCTGCTGCTTTGCCTTTCGCTTTCTGCATCGCCTTGCTGCGCATCTGCATTAGCACGGGTGGTTGTGAATAACCCCCGAGTTGCTTCTAATTCTTGCACCCTTTGCGCAATGCATTTCACTGTCACTGTCCTGCCTAGCACCTTCTCTGGTGGATGCTGGGCAGATAGCCAGGAGCACTGGCGCTCGGAGCACTGGATAGGTCTGCCTACCTGCATGGCGGTTACCCGCCTGCACCTGCCAGACCAGACCAGGACACGCGCCGGGCCAGCACCTGCGACGGAGAGTACTGGCGAACAGCTCTGCACCCGCCTGCACCTTCCTGAGGCCTGCCTACCTGCATGATGGTTACCCGCCTGCACCTCAGGAGTACTGGCGGACAGTACTACATACCCATATGGCATGCATCCTTAGCTACCGTTCCAAGATTTCCATAGCGTCTGGTTTGGTTATGAATTGCATTGTAGTGGTAGACTGCCAATTGTAGCCCAGTCTTAGCTGCCTTGTGCCTGTGTTGACCAAGTTACTGCTGCTAACAGGTTGCCTTGTTTATTGGTTAATCTTTGCCGGGAGTGTGGTTGGGTGTTTATGTTGTGATTGGTACTTACATGACACTGACATATGGATCATGTACACCTGCAGTTCTTCTATTTTACTGTGTTCTTGCCCACCTCGGCCACCTACCTATTTACTAGGTTTGTTTTAGTGGCCCAGTACTGCAATAGGTAAAGCAAGATGTGTAGTTGAGGCCTGCTTGACTTGCATAGCATGACTGATGAAATGTCATAGCCCAGAAGAATTTAGCCCTTTTGCCTGTTCCGTCTAGGCATTCGGTGGATCAAGTTTTCTTTGACTGGTTTTAGGATTGATTTTTTTATGATCGGGAGGACTCTGTGTATTCAGAGTTTGGTTTTCTAAATCATTCGCTCGTTGGGTTTGACAATGCTCCCGATTATGATCGGGAGGACTGTGGGTATTCTGAGTTTGGTTTTTCTCAACCATTCGCTCGTTGGGTTTGACAATGCTCCTGATTATGATAGGGAGGGCTATGGGTATGCCGAGTACAAAAAAAAAAAAAAAAAAAAAACCAGTACATGTTTTCTGAATCATTCGCTCATTAGGTTTGTCAGTGCTCCCGATTATGATCGGGAGGACTGTATGTATTCCGAATTTGGTTTTCTCAATCATTCGCTCGTTGGGTTTGACAATGCTCCCGATTATGATCGGGAGGACTCTGTGTATTCCGAATTTGGTTTTCTCAATCATTCGCTCGTTGGGTTTGTCAATGCTCCCGATTATGATCGGGAGGACTGTGGCTATTCTGAGTTTGGTTTTCTCAATAATTCGTTCGTTGGTTTTGACAATGCTCCCGATTATGATCGGGAGGACTATGGGTATGCTGAGTAAAAAAAAAAAAAAAAAAAAAAAAATGCCGAGTACATGTTTTCTGAATCATTCGCTCGTTGGGTTTGTCAGTGCTCCCGATTATGATCGGGAGGTCTGTGTGTATTCCGAATTTGGTTTTCTCAATCATTCGCTCGTTGGGTTTGACAATGCTCCCGATTATGATCGGGAGGACTCTGTGTATTCCGAATTTGGTTTTCTCAATCATTCGCTCGTTGGGTTTGTCAATGCTCCCAATTATGATTGGGAGGACTGTGGGTATTCTCAGTTTGGTTTTTCTCAATCATTCGTTCGTTTGGTTTGACAATGCTCCCGATTATGATCGGGAGGACTGTGGGTATTCCGAATTTAATTTTCTCAATCATTCGCTCGTTGGGTTTGACAATGCTTCCAATTATAATCGGGAGGACTATGGGTATGCCGAGTACATGTTTTCTGAACCATTCGCTCGTTGGGTTTGTCAGTGCTCCCGATTATGATCGGGAGGACTGTGTGTATTTCGAGTTTTGTTTTCTCAATCATTCGCTCATTGGGTTTGTCAATGCTCCCGATTATGATCGGGAGGACTCTGTGTATTCTGAGTTTAGTTTTTCTCTATATCTGAATCTGATTTTGAATCTGAATCAGAATCTGAATCATTTGCTTTACCAACCTATTTGTCTTCCGCAGGGTCTACAATGACAGTACCGTGGAAGTAAAACTCCAATCGGACGGGAAGGATTTGGGATGCGGCGTCATGAACGAATGGACCAAGGAGCGCCAAGTGCCAATGAACATCGAAGTCGTTGTTGGTGGACCAGCCTTCTATGTTACGGCTACGCACGCTCACTGGTTGAGGTTTCGCGGCGAATGCAGGCATATGTGCGGAGCATTCTGGTCGACACTCACCCTTGCGGAAGTCAAGACAGCCCAGTTGCTTGAAGTCACTAGCATTCGGAGGCCCATGTCAGGAGCTGGGCTATAAGGAGATAACAATTTGAATACGATGACCTTACAAAGTTGTCGGCGATCTGTCCTCTTCGTTGATTGTAGGAAGCTGACCTCGTCGCGCCTTTCCTGACTTCTTCGCGGAGGCCGTAGGAAATGTAAAGAGTGCAGAAGTTACGCAATATCCTATCGAAATTGAAAGCGGCAAGTGCGGTCAGCACACAATGGTTGTTTCGAACGGTGTACATCCCACCGCGTACGTAACATTCGAAATGTACCTGTCAGATTTGAAAATTTAACCTGAGCCACGGTGCAGCAGTACAGTCCGTTCGATTGCTCTCTTACCGGCGTCAGGTGAAGGCCCTTTTGGTGTACATCGAGGTGACGTCCTCCTGTCGCTAGGACCAAACTCCTCGAAATCGCTCCTAAGCTTTCCTTCGCTTGTCTCAACCCAGGCCCTAGTTTCCACAAGCTCTTTGTCGGCGATAAATTCGCCCTCGCCGACCCTGACAGGCTTGCTGCGCATTGTCAACCTCCAACCCAAGAGCCTGAATGTGAACTGGTATCCATGATAGGGCTCCTAACATGGGCCTCCGAATGCTAGTGACTTCAAGCAACTGGGCTGTCTTGACTTCCGCAAGGGTGAGTGTCGACCAGAATGCATCTGCTCCGCACATATGCCTGCATTCGCCGCGAAACCTCAACCAGTGAGCGTGCGTAGCCGTAACATAGAAGTCTGGTCCACCAACAACGACTTCGATGTTCATTGGCACTTGGCGCTCCTTGGTCCATTCGTCCATGACGCCGCATCCCAAATCCTTCCCGTCCGATTGGAGTTTTACTTCCACGGTATTGTCATTGTAGACCCTGCGGAAGACAAATAGGTTGGTAAAGCAAATGATTCAGATTCAGATTCAAAATCAGAATCAGATTTAGAGAAAAACCAAACTCAGAATACCCATAGTCCTCCCGATCATAATCGGGAGCATTTTCAAACCCAACAAGCGAATGATTGAGAAAACCAAATTCGGAATACACACAGTCCTCCCGATCATAATCGGGAGCACTGACAAACCCAACGAGCGAATGATTCAGAAAACATGTACTCGGCATTTTTTTTTTTTTTTTGTACTCGGCATACCGATAGTCCTCCCGATCATAATCGGGAGCATTGTCAAACCCAACGAACGAATGATTGAGAAAAACCAAACTCAGAATACCCACAGACCTCTCGATCATAATCGGGAGCACTGACAAACCCAACGAGCGAATGATTCAGAAAACATGTACTCGGCATTTTTTTTTTTTTTTTTTGTACTCGGCATACCCATAGTCCTCCCGATCATAATTGGGAGCATTGACAAACCCAACGAACGAATGATTGAGAAAAACCAAACTCAGAATACCCACAGTCCTCTTGATCATAATCGGAAGCATTGTCAAACCCAACGAGCGAATGATTCAGAAAACATGTACTCGGCATATTTTTTTTTTTTTTTTTTTTTGTACTCGGCATGCCGATAGTCCTCCCGATCATAATCGGGAGCATTGTCAAACCAAGCGAACGAATGATTGAGAAAAACCAAGCTCAGAATACCCACAGTCCTCCCGATCATAATCGGGAGCATTGACAAACCCAACGAGCGAATGATTGAGAAAACCAAATTCGGAATACACAGAGTCCTCCCGATCATAATCGGGAGCATTGTCAAACCCAACGAGCGAATGATTGAGAAAACCTAATTCGGAATACACACATTCCTCCCGATCATAATCGGGAGCACTGACAAACCCAACGAGCGAATGATACAGAAAACATGTACTCGGCATTTTTTTTTTTTTTTTTTTTTTGTACTCGGCATACCCATAGTCCTCCCTATCATAATCGGGTGCATTGTCAAACCCAACGAACGAATGATTGAGAAAAACCAAGCTCAGAATACCCACAGTCCTCCCGATCATAATCGGGAGCATTGACAAACCCAACGAGCGAATGATTGAGAAAACCAAATTCGGAATACACAGAGTCCTCCCGATCATAATCGGGAGCATTGTCAAACCCAACGAGCGAATGATTGAGAAAACCAAACTCGGAATACACACAGTCCTCCCGATCATAATCGGGAGCATTGACAAACCCAACGACCCTATTCGCTTGAAGTCACCTACTACACTGCTAGCTGCCAGGCAGATGCCTGGTCACCAGCTGCTAGAGTGGGTGTCGGACCTAAGCCCGGCACCGTTACTGATACAGCTATAGGCTGTATCATAACATTCCCCCCAATCCCTGGTATTCTGGTACCCAGAATTCCTGGGATTCCACAACACAAGTCATAAGGAGTAAGTCAGACAAATATTCCCGTGGAGAAGAAAAGTAGGGGGAAAGCAATCCTAAAACCAGTCAAGGCGTAGGTATGACATCCGTGAAAAACTGTCTGAACAGTATCCAAAGCTCTTCTTGCACGCATCCGCTGATGCAATGGACAACAAGAAGACTAATCTTCCTCAGTCACGCCACTTCTCACATACAAAGAAGACCGCAGGAGGTGAACTTCTAAAGACACGCATCATGTGTGAGTACAAATACAGCGCATGTAGGACATGTCCTCCCGATCATAATCGGGAGCATACACAGTATTTAAAACTTGAAATGATTACTTAACAAAATAATGCTAATATTCTGACTTCATGTTTCCTTCTATGTTAACTCAGGATTATTCTCCCTGGGAAGAGGCTTCATTGGTTATTGGGCTTTGCCATTCTACTCGCAGTCCATCAATCTGACTATATCATGCTTCCAACATTTCTTCAACCGGGTCCTTGAAGAAGAGGGGCAGCTTCCACCGTATTGCTTCTTGCAAATGGACAACGCGGCAAAGGACAACAAGAACGCTTTCATGTTCGCATACTTGTCCTTGTTGGTTGAGATGAACTGGATTGAGGAAGTGTACGTCCATTTCCTCCCTCCCGGACACACACATAGCAATCTTGACCAAAAGTACTCTGTGATCTCGCAAGTGTTAAAGAACATGGAAGTGTACACCCTGGACCATCTGATGGGCATTGTTGGTAACTTATTCAAGAGAATGGGCCCTTACACAAGGCAAGACGTCGTGACCTCTATAGGGGACTTCTCCGCTGTCCTCCTAGACAACGTTTACAAGTTGTTCGGTCATGCCACTAGCACCGTCAAAGGAGTTAATCGCCGTTTACACGCATTCAAGATAACGAAAGGTCCCAACGGGAGAGTCGGTAAGAATACTTGATATACTGATATTTAAAAATTAAATGCTACCGTGCGTGTATGTACTGTCTGCACAATGCTCCCGATTATGCTCGGGAGGAATATGGGTGTGCCATGTCCTCATTGATTTACATGTACAGTCTTCAATAGAAATTAAATGATACAAAGGAAGTTGTACCTAGGACCTAGGATGTATTATCCAAGGGATGCTCCCGAGTATAGTCGGGAGGAATATGGGTGTCCTAAATGATTCACTAATATACAATACATGTTTGCACACCAACAATTGCAGGGGTCTATTACAAGGAGTATGACGAGTCAGGATCTTGGAGAGGACAGTGGGACAATGA
Source organism: Chlamydomonas sp. ICE-L (assembly GCA_013435795.1). NCBI lineage: Eukaryota > Viridiplantae > Chlorophyta > Chlorophyceae > Chlamydomonadales > Chlamydomonadaceae > Chlamydomonas > Chlamydomonas sp. ICE-L. The sequence goes on from JACBWV010000730.1 coordinate 11,710,897, forward strand.
CGCTGAACCTATTTACGTCCTCCAAGGCTTCCCACTGGTGGACACCAGAACAGTATTTAAGGAAGCCCCCGAGATCAAGATTGAAGAGCTCGAGAATATCGAGGCAAACTGGGCGGCTGTCTGGAAGACTATTCATAACGAGAAGCCCGGAGGTGACGTCCTTGCAGGCCACATGGCCGATGGTCCTGTACAAACCGCCGGTGACGACCGTGCAGGACCCGTAGCTGATGTCGGTGTACGACACGCAGCGGAGGACCTTCTAGAACCAGAAGCCGATGACCAGCAGCAGATGGATGAACCAGCAGCCGATGGCCCATCCCATGCCCAGACCTTCAAAAATATTGCCGAGAAGCTTCGTGAAACTTGGGAAGCCAGCAATAAGTGGTGGACTGATTTCTTCAACGTTGAGAAGAGTTATTGGAGCACTCAACCAGATGATGCTGTGACTGGGGAGTACCCGAAAGACCAACATTTTGTTGACTTCCCATCGGAGTTGTCAGCAACTAGTCGTGTTCTGACACAGTCTGAGAAATCAATGGCCAAGCGCTTGATAGCATCATTGGATGACTTGTCCATGGATGTGTCAGACCTTTTACCTGCAAGTAACGAGATTGCCAAGACTATGAAGGTCGCACACACTTTGGAAACTAATATGGAAAGGCCAGAGGAGGAGGATGTGTTGTACTTATATTCTTCACAAGGGACGAAGCCGGATAGAAGAATAGCCTACGAGCCCACTACTGATTTGGTTGTTGGTCATGTCGCTGTGGTCAAGGTACAAATGGATGACTCTAGCGGATTGAGAGGATGGGACGTGGTGGAGGTCAAATCACTACCAGTGAATGGAGAAGTGGAATGTGTGTATTTAAAGCCCTTGTACTCTGGGGCTCAGAAGTTGGTGTACACTGAAACACAATACCCAACTTGGCCAGAAGATTGGATGGACCACAAGCTTGTGCCTATTACCGTGGGGGTTAGGAGAAAAGCAACATGGACGGGCGATATTCCCATTGACGCATTTCAATTTAGCTGCGAACCCACCAAGGGTATGAAGATCCAGAGAAAGTACCACACAAGCATGCTCCTAGCTTGTCAATCCATTGAGAAGGTCACCAGGGCAGAGGCTGTGCAATCGGATGGAGACAATGCAGACATTGCTGAGGAGGAGGAGATGGAGGAGGAGGAAGATGGGGATGGGGACATGGAGGAGGAGAAGGAGGAGGAAGAGGAGGACGAGGAGGGGGGGGAGGAGGAGGAGTAAGATGTTTGACACATAGCCGTTTTTTACTAAATTAGGAAAATTAAATGAATTATACTTACGATTTTTATTGTAAGATGTAAAAGCTGAATTCTGCCTGCCGACTTATAACCGTCCGCTTTCCCTTTATTTCTTACAATTATAATTGTAAGACACGAATTGATGTTAACACCTTTTGTTACAAAATATGGCATTTCAACGTTGTAACATTCGCAATCTGTACGTTTCTCCGTCTTTCAAGCTCATTTTAAGCATATTTTGTCAAAATTGACTACAATCTTACGATTTTTATCGTAAGATTGCATTTGGAAAGCATCAAAAGACCCCCAAAAAGTGATTGTAAGATTGGAAATCCGTTCGGAAGCAGGAACGCCCATTTACTGATGCAAGTAATGGATGCTACCTTTGCATTTTGTAATGTTACTGTCATGTCAAGCACTTGTGTATGGTCATACTGAATCAATTAATGGATGCTACCTTTGCATTTTGTAATGTAACTGTCATGTCAAGCAATTGACGAATTCATTGGCAATTGTCAGACCTACTTGTAGGATTGATATGCACAGATACGCTCCCACTATTGTCTCCACATCGTGGGAGGTATTACCCACAGCATCCGAGCTGTTCAGAATCATTCAGGACTCCTTCGATTCTGAAGAGAAGTTTAACATGCTTTCCGAGAAAATAAGAATTAATATGCCTCGTGTCACTAAATTGACTGTCCAAAATACTGAGTATTTCATCGCACGTGTATACTTCCAAACCACATTGGATTTATTGCACAACAATCAGCTAGATAGTATAGCGAAGGCTCTATTTATGGACGCTGCTGCAGTAAATATCCGCCCTGACCAGAACATACGTATGAAAACGATGTTGTTTCTGTCAACGCAAGGAGGAGATGGAACTGGTTTACATTGGGATATTACCCGGGGACTTAATGTTGCTTTCTCATTGACCCCAGGTGTGACTGGTCCATTAGCATATTGGCTTTTTATCCCCCCTTGGGGATTTGAAGAATTTATTGCTTTTGTGCAGTCTGGCAATTGTGTGAAGGTAGTCAGAGACAAGTTTGAGGAAGCTATTAGACTAAAAACTGACTTCCCCTTGTTGTCAGCGGATGAAATGTTTCAATTACATCGCCAAGTCCCCAACTTGGTCCGAATTGTTTCCCAAAGCCTTGGACAGGTAGTTCATGTGGCTCCAGGATGGATTCACAGTGTTGTGAATGTTTTACCAAATTGGAAGCTAGCTTTTGATTTCGAAAGATTGGAAGAGTTCCCTTTATATGCATATTACAGAAAAATATTTGGATCTGGTTTTTTTAGGATAGATGTCCAGAAGATTACGTCACACTGGATGCAGTTATCAAAGACAATGTTGATATGATGACGAAGGGTCATGTACCCGACTCGTTGACACAAGCAACCTAAAATATTTAATGGGTATATGCTCGTGTATTTATATATGTGTCCCACTTTATTTGAGATATTGACATATTGACATATTTGACATTTTGTAAAACATCTTAAATTGACTACAAGCTCCAAAGCACCAGTATCACACTCCTATCGGTCAGTCGACAGAGTGGCCCAGATTTCCCTAGCCTCATCCTCAAGATTTTCCAGTTCCTGCTCCGACAACTGTGGCACACAACCCGGTGGCACAGACTTGACTGTTACAACATCACAAAACTTAGAATCGAACCCGTCCATCTGCACTTTCTCCTCCATCAAACCACGTTGTTTTACCGATTCCTGGCTCAACGGTCCTGGTATGACCTCTCCATGGGATTGCATCCCCGTAAGAATGATCGTCAGCATCACTGCAGCTGCTGCAATCGCTTCATCCAATGTCTCCCCACCACCAATGACGGATGACAATCCGGGCACCCACACCTCGTGGAATTCGAAACCGTCCCTTGAGCACTTGTTGTGAACACCAAAGAATTCGTACGAATCACCATACTAAAAAAATCTGGTAATCATGGCGATTGTCGTCCTGCAAGGAATAATATATGTTTACGCTATAGAATAAGTGGGAGCTTTACGGCGCCGGTGAAATACCACTACTTTTAACGACACCTTGTATTTTGGGGATTCTGAAACCCAGCCCCAGACAAGGCCCTTAGGTAAATTGGCGTGTTTTTGTGTTTCCGCGTTTTGCATGAGCCTCCGCATCTCTCGCAACCGCTTTCACTGTGGTAATGGGGTCATCCAAAGAAACCGCACAATCACAAGCAGAAACCCAATAGTGATATCGTCCGTACATTCATTCGCACACATGGACACGGAGGCGTTCGCAGACTCCGTCATCATCGTCCATCTGTCTCCACACGACACCACGGAGGAGGCGGCGGTGTTTAATTGCCGAATCTAGCCTTCTGTCTAGCTCTTCATGTCAAGCGTTTACAAGCTAAAGACTCCATAAATAAACTAGTTCACAATACTCTCTCAAGAGTCTATGCCGACACACTACATAGGGAGTGTACGGTACACCTTATGGTGTAGCAACCCACGGGGCAGTGGAACACCATCATGTTTTTTGTAGCCCATCAACAACACGCATCCCTGCAAAATGGAAGCGGTCTCCCTTGACCCAACAGTTCCATGCAGTGCAGCCTTGCGATTGTGAGAGCAGAGGAGCGGTCCCGGTCCGAGTAAGTGCTGGTTTCTGGAGAGAATCGCAGTCCTCGTACCTCAGGGTACCGCTTGATTTAGTTGTTGTCGACAAGAGAGTACCAATCCCATGGTTTGTCTGGGTTACTATATAATATACTGGTATCTACTCAAACAACACAAATCCCATGGTTTGTCCAGATTACTTGAGACAATCTCCCACGTCACACACGAATTTCTACTCAATCCAATCCAATCCCACGGTTTGTCAGGGTTGGCTTCTATAACGCCCCATAATGGGCGTTCCTGCCTCCCGGCCGATTTTGACTGGTTGCGAAACATGGTATGGAGCGGATTTGTGATTCCTTGGTGCTGATGTCTCAAGCTAGAGAGGCGTTCAGGAGGCTCTAAATCCTGATTAGAAATTTAAAAAAATCGGCCGTGAGGCAGGAACGCCCATTCCATGTCAAACCCGTGTTATAGGTCAAGTTTCTCCAGTGCCATTTAAATTCATTACATTTGACACGCTGTAGGACATGCTCGGATAATTCAGTACTCGAAATATAAGACTTCATGTTGTACGATTATTGTAACTCTTCTTTAATATTGTATGTATTCACATGCTGACAAGGTGCAACATCCTTTTATGCCCAGTTTGGGAGGCGGGGAGGCGAATAATAATGGGCGTGGGGCGGCGGGTGCATGGGAAAGTCCTCGCTCTGCCATGAACTCAGCTTCCTACATACGTATGTTTTTATGTATCCGATGAATAAACATGTTGATTGAAGGCAAGCTGCCAACGTACGCATACGCAAACCATGCCCAAAATGTCACCTTGTATTTTACGTCAAAAAGATACAACGATGAAAATGTGACGTCTGTCCATTTCTGGATTGACACCATTGACGCACCCTTGCATGTGCGCAACTCCATAAAAGCATTGCGGGACGCGCCAGTCATTATTGAAAAGATACAGGAATCTTATCCAGGCTACCGCATCGTCCCGGAAAAGAATTGCGACGAAGAATACTTGAGCGTTGATCCGCTGAAGAGACGCAACAGTGATGTCGTCCTCAGTGACTGCCATTACGATGCGCTGTTCAAATACGTCCCTCAATGTGGCAATGTATTTATACGCATCATCCTTGCACTGAACGAAAACACCACAACATACACAACAATCGAGTCAAACACGAGCGTCCTCTCAACTCTGGACTTCAATGGGGTCGATTACAACAATGACTATCATTGCGTCAAAGGATACATCCCTCCCGGGGAAATACGTATCCTGCTGAAACTGCACTTCCTTTGCATTCACCCCACATCGCCTCAATCATGCATCAAGTTCACACACGACCTGAACAACTCTTGGACGCACTTTAGCCGTGAGCTCATGAGGAAGTCCGCTGCCCCAACGACCTCTCTCGAACACGTGATATCGTTCGTTGTTCTGGGTTGCTCGAAATTGTACAACAACTCAAACATCCTATATGTTGGAATCGGGCTCATGGTAGCGCTATCCATAATCTTTATTGTGCGGTGTCTGCACTCTACCACCTGGCGCCTCGCACGAGGTCGGCAAGGAACTCTGCGTCCTCCTCTCCGTCCCGCAGCTGCCTCAGCCACCACTCGAGGATCCGGCCCCGCCTGGCCTCGAAGGCCTCCCTAGTGACGGCGCTGAGGGCCTGGCGCTGCTCGTCGACCACGCCCAGGCTTGCGCAGCTATGCCATGAGACCAATCCCTTGGGACGCGACATAATACGCCGCAATCTATAATCCCGCCTCATCCATCGCATACAGCTAGGGACATTTGAACATGTGAGAAACGTCGTCTGCTGAACCAGGTACTGGACCGAAGCTCAATTGCAAGCTCGTCGAGCGTAGCTCGCTTGGTGGCGAGGTACGCCTCACGCTGTGAGGGAGTCTGATTCATGCACGCGAGGTGCGCGCACGTTCTTAAACAAATTGGGTTCAAGGGTCACGGCGACTTCTCGTCCACTCGTCATCGAATGAAGTGTAAACAACCATTCATTCTTCAGTGACAGAAACGAATCAATTTAATTTTCCATGAGTTCCTTTGACGAAATCAATGAAGATGTATTGGAGATCATTCTATCCAATGCGATTTCGAACGAATGCCACCTCAAACAAGTGGCTCTAGTTAGCAAACAGTGGAGATGCGTCGCACCCCGGTGTGTCACAAGGATCCACCTGAGACATTGTAAAAGTTTGGACTACGTCTCACGCATTTGCAGGCTCCAAGAGTTGAAAATCTGTATCAATCGGGGGAAAGACGTACCCTACGAAAAAAGGTCGGAGATCGAAGACGTGCTCGACATATCACCTCTGTCCGGACTCACTTCGTTGGTTCACCTCGACATATCGTACACCTACGTGACCGACCTATCACCCCTGTCCAGCCTCGCTTCGTTGGTTCACCTGAACATGTCGTCGTCCCCACGTGTGGACGACATATCACCACTGTCCGGACTCACTGCGTTGCTTCACCTCGACATTTCGTACACACTTGTGGACGACATATCACCGCTGTCAGGCCTCACTTCATTGGTTCACTTGAACATATCGTCCACACGCGTGGGCGACGTATCACCGCTGTCCGGCCTCACTTCATTGATTCACCTGAACATGGAGTACACCCACATGGTAAACGACATATCACAGCTGTCCGGTCTCACTGAGTTGGTTCACCTGAACATGTCGTCCACACGTGTGGACGACATATCACTACTGTCCGGCCTCACTTCGTTGGTTCATCTGGATATATCGTACAACGACGTGGGCGACGTATCACCTCTGTCCGGCCTCACTTCATTGATTCACCTGAACATGGAGTACGTCCACATGGTGGACGATATATCACCGCTGTCCGGACTCACTTCGTTGGTTCACCTGAACATGGCGTCCACACGTGTGGACGACATATCACCACTGTCCTGCCTCACTTCGTTGGTTCACCTGAACATATCGTACAACGACGTGGGCTGCATATCACCGCTGTCCGGCCTCACTTCATTGATTCACCTGAACATGGAGTACACAAACATGGTGGACGGCATATCACAGCTGTCCGGACTCACTTCGTTGGTTCACCTGGACATATCGTACACCTACGTGACCGACCTATCACCTCTGTCCGGCCTCGCTTCGTTGGTTCACCTGAACATGTCGTCATCCACACGTGTGGACGACATATCACCACTGTCCAGACTCACTGCGTTGCTTCAACTCGACATTTCGAACACACTTGTGGACGACATATCACCGCTGTCAGGCCTCACTTCGTTATGCGTCTACACGCAAGGAGGATGCTGTGGCACACAAGGAGGATGCGGTTTCGTGAACCTCCTTAAATGACGCATTGCACATCAACAAAGACCCCGTGTTCTTTTGGGCCACGGTACAGGGGAATAGGCGATCGCTTAAGTGCGGCTGGTCCTTCAATGGACACTCTCAAAAGAATGATACGGAGTCTGCATGTTTGAGCCTTTGGGAGAGAGCGACCTCTCGCGTTTCGCCGAGAAGTTCCTCGAAAACCCCACCACCCCCTGATACTGATATGTGAACACAGACGGTTGAACGGTTTACCAAAGAGGCTACTCGGAATATCTTCGAGAACCTCTTCAACCTGCTGCACCCCCCAACGTTGCCCAAAAGCAACGATCTGCAGTTTAGGGTTTAGTCTGGATGATTATAAGGTGTGTCCCACTTTATTTGCTTATCGTGATGGGCCAACGCTACATTGTAGTGCTTCAGTTCAAAGACATACTCGCGCCTGCGAGAAACCATGGCATTCTCCACAAGATTGAATGTGCGGCCACTATGTGGTTGAGATCCTGAAGAATGCAAATATGCAATTACTGTCAAGTATGCCTTCGTTGAATGAGACTCTAGGTGCGCGGTCATCCCATGACCAAGGGCAGACCGGTGCACCTTTTCTGCGTTAGTTGCTTCATCATATGACACTTCATCTCCGCCCCTGACTCCTGCACCTCCAACAGATACATTGAAGTTTGCATCTATTATCCGCCTTGCCAGCACGCGTTGATTGTTCAGGGGTGACAACTGGATTTCCAGCAACTGGCCTGTCTGATTCGTCACATGAATTACCCCTGAAATAATAACCCTCCATGGGCACCGCACTGTAGCGAATCCCTCGATGCCCCGCAAGTTCTCATACATCTCCTTGCACATGTACAACAACTACTCCCGCCTGCCTCCCTGAATGATGGATGAAAAAATCACTCACACACTTTCCTGTATGTAAAATCACTCGCACACTTTCCTGTATGTTTTCTTTACTGGACGAACAAGCTCATCATACATTATATTATAACGAGTGTCGAAGCCTTATGCGGAACATTCTCACACGCACAAGCGAGAGGTCGCGGGGCCCGCAGAGCGGGGCAGAGGGATTAAGTTGCATAAACCTGTCAAGTCATCATACAGCTAGGGACATTTGATATTGGGACACCTTCTATTTTGGGGATTCTGAAAAGTTGACCAATTCAAGAATTTTGTAACCGATCTTGTCAATACAGATACTGTCTTCAGGTGATTGACACAAAAAATGATATCTCCGACTGTACACGTACACACGCAAACGGAGGAACACTGTCAGAAACTTCGGCCATTCTTAACGCCAATTTTCTAACGGCGATGTCGTAAATTTACTGTTCAGCCGACTGTAGCGGGCGGCGACTTCTCGTCCACTCGTCATCGAATGATGTGTAAACAACCATTCATTCTTCAGTAACACAAACGAATGAGTTCTTTTGACGAAATCAATGAAGATGTATTGGAGATCATTCTATCCAATGCGATTTCGAACGAATGCCACCTCAAACAAGTGGCTCTCGTTAGCAAACAGTGGAGATGCGTCGCACCCCGGTGTGTCACAAGGATCCACCTGAGACATTATACAAGTTTGGACTATGTCTCACGCATTTGCAGGCTCGAAGAGTTGAAAATAGGTATCAATCGGGGGAAAGACGTACCATACCAAAAAATGTCGTACACCTCATCGGGCGAAGACCTATCACCGTTGTCCGGCCTCACTGCGTTGGTTCACCTAGACATTTCGCACACAAACGTGTTTGACATATCACCGCTGTCCGGACTCACTGCGTTGGTTTATCTGGATATGTCGTACACCTCAGCAGGCAAAGACCTATCACCTCTGTCCGGCCTCACTTCGTTGCTTAACCTGTACATGGCGTACAACGAAGTGGAAGACATATCACCTCTGTCCGGACTCACTTCGTTGACGCACCTGAACATGGAGCACACCTACGTGTTTGACATATCACCACTGTCCGGCCTCACTTCGTTGATTCGCCTTAACATCCCTTACACACGTGTGGAATACATATCACCGCTTTCCGGCCTCATCTCGTTGGTTCACCTGAACATGTCGTACACCTCCGCTGGCGAATACAATCTCCCACCGGTACTATCACCTCTGTCCGGACTCACTTCGTTGACGCACCTGGATATGTCGTTCAACAAAGTGGAAGACATATCACCACTATCCGCCCTCACTTCGTTGACGCACCTGAACATGGCGCACATCTACGTTGCCGACCTATCACCGCTGTCCGGACTCACTTCGTTGATACACTTGGATATGGATAACACGCTTGTGGACACCATATCACCTCTGTCCGGACTCACTTTATTGACGCACCTTAACATGTCGTACACACGTGTGGACAACATATCACCGCTGTCAGGACTCACTTCGTTGCTTCACCTCTACATTCCGAACATCGAAGACAGGATCGAAGACTTATCACCGCTGTCCGGCCTCACTGCTTTGGTTCACCTAGACATTTCGCACCTCCACATGACCGACATATCACCGCTTTCCGGCCTCACTTCTTTGGTTCACCTGAACATGGAGGGCACCGACGTGGACGACATATCACCACTGGCAGGACTCACTTCATTGGTGCACCTGGACATTTCGAACACCGACGTGGACGACATATCACCGCTTTCCGGGCTCACTTCGTTGATTTATCTGAAAATGACGGAAAAACGGTAAAGTAGTCTCGAATGTCCCGTGGAGCAGGAAGATGGATTCAGTTGCAGAAACCTACAATAACCTGCAGAAAACTGTCGAATCCATCCGTCCGTCCATTCATTACACACGATGCGGTGGCGGAATACAACTGTTGCAATATTGTATTGATGTGGAAACACAACTGTTGCAATATTGTATTGATGTGTAAACACAACTGTTGCAATATTGTTCAGTGCCAGCACACTTCTCAGTATTTGATCGCAATTTATATCCAGTAGCTGAAAACAGAAAAAAACGAATCAATTTAATATGAGTTCCTTCGCCGACATCCCTGAAGATGTCCTGGAGATCATTCTCTCCAATGCGATTTCTAACGACTTCCACCTCAAACAAGTGGTTCTCGTTTGCAAACAGTGGAGATGCGTCGCACCCCGGTGTGTCACAGGGATCCACATAAGCCATTACGAAAGTTTGGACTCAATCGCACGCCTTTGCAGGCTCCAAGAGTTGAAAATATCCCCACATATATACTTAGCACCTCTTTCCGACCTAACAACTGGTTTTACGAACCTTAACATCTCGTGTACCGACGTGAACAACCTGACACCTCTGTCAGACCTAACTTCTTTGGCGGAATTTGGAACCTTCGCGGTCAACCTGACACCTCTGTCAGACCTATCTGCGTTGACGCACTTGGACATTTCGGAAATCGAAGAGATCGAAGACCTGACACCTCTGTCCGTCCTAACTTCGTTGGTTCACCTGGACATGAATTACACCGACGTGGTCTATATATCACCGTTGTCCTGTCTAACTTCGTTGGTCCACCTGGACATCAATTACACCGACGTGCGCAATATATCACCGTTGTCCTGTCTAACTTCGTTGGTTCACCTGGACATCCATCACACCGGCGTGCGCAAAATATCTTCTCTGTCCTTCCTCAATTCGTTGGTTCATCTCAACATGTCGCACACCTTAGCGGTCAACCTGACACCTCTGTCAGACCTATCTGCGTTGACGCACTTGGACATTTCGGAAATCGAAGATCTCCAAGACCTGACACCTCTGTCCGGTCTAACTTCGTTGGTTCACTTGGACATATCGAGCACCGACGTGGACGATATATCACCGTTGTCCTGTCTAACTTCGTTGATTCACCTGGACATGTCGAGCAAATGCTTTGCCTACCTATCACCTCTGTCCGGCCTCACTTCGTTGGTTCACCTTAACATATCGCACAACTCATTGAACAACGACATATCACCGCTGTCCGGCCTCACTTCGTTGGTTCACCTCGACATTTTACACATCGCTTATAAGCTCGAAGACATATCACCGCTGTCCCGCCTCACTTCGTTGACGCACCTGGACATATCGCACACCTCCGTGGAAGACATATCACCGCTGTCCCGCCTCACTTCGTTGACGCACCTGAACATATCGTCCACATACGTGGACAACCTGACACCTCTGTCAGACCTAACTGCTTTGACGCACTTGGACAGCACATCAAAGAGATCGATACAGTCGGCGGAACAGTAAATGGTACTGGCACTCTCAAAGTACCTACAGTCGGCGGAACAGTAAAATGAAACATATATCAGATGGAAATAAATGTACGACATCGCCGTTAGAAAATTGGCGTTAGGACGCAAAATTGATTACAAGCTGACAGATTCTTTACAGAACGCAGTGTCGATCGAAGTGTAGAATATAAACACATACAAGAGGACTTTGAGAGGATTATTACGTAACATAATTCCCTTGTCCGAGTGTATAACAATACATATAATGCAGTGGGGACTCGGTGTTGAGCACGAGTTCAACGTCTCTCTATCTTCTTCCCCGCGTGCGCAAACGCTCCTTCCGTCAAAGGTCCTCCCCGAGTACGGCGGGTCGTGTTACTCTTTGATAAAAAACGATGAGAGCGTGTCCGCCGTGCGCGCACCCGCAGGCGTCGACCTGGACACAAAGGCGATCCGCGAGCACCTGCAGCACATCGCAGGACTGGACGGGCTTTTCTTGGACTCCGAAAAAGCAAAGTCTAACGCGTCCAGGTCATTGTCGATTAAAACCTTCATGCGCAAGCAAGGCAAGGATACCGTACAGACGAGCATTTACAGTGGGGACACACTGTTTGTCACCTGCTGCTATGATGACATCTATTCGATCACGGTGATCCCGAACAAAAAGCGACCTAGCACACCGCTGTCCGATGAGGACACACTGCGCAGCCTGTTCGCGCTCCGCGCAGTCAAGGTATCGAAGAAATCCCAACAACAAAAACAAGAACAACAACAATCAAAAATAAACAAAACTTACGACGTGGACGGCCCATTCCTGGAGACTCGCAGCACAAAGCACAAAAACGCGACCGTTGCCGGCGTGGCGAGACAGCTGCACGGCGCCGAAGCAGCGGTCATGGCACGCGCGAACGAGGAGGGAATCACCGGCGCGCAGATATTTCCGTGGAGCGGCAGAATCACCCCACATGGCGACGCCTTATACGAGGGCAGCTTCCACGTCTGGGTGACGCTCCCGCACGATCGCAATGTAGACATGACCTTGCGCGAGTACAAGCTGCTGCAACTGCAGCACGCGTACCTGGGCCATCTGCTGCAGACGGTTGAGCCATTGCTCATGAGTCTTTTCTTGGGCGACCCCCGCGCCCTTGGCGACGACAAGAACACGCACAACCGCGCCAGCATGCGCGCGGACACAAGTAACTTTGCCGGATACGGCACTACAGCCGTGAAGTACATCGCACGAGGGCCGGACGTCGATTCGATTACCGGGTTCCAGGTCATGTGGTTCGAAAACGAGTCGGACATGCTGGCAAGACGCGGGGCACGCATGCAGCGCGACGACATGTCCAAGCTATTCGTGTGGATCGATGGCAAAAAGGTCCCGTTCACAGCATGCATTGGCTCACACATGCGGAACGGGTATTATTACCCTAATTACACGTGGAATATCCCATTACATAAGAGTCCAGAGGCAGGGACGGGGGCCGACATCCGCAGCAGGCTCTGCGACTCTTTAGACATGTCCCTGAAGAAGGGTTGGGTGCCCCTCTGGCTCCGCGTCCGCGACACAGTGGAACTCCGGTTAGTGCATGGAGAGGGGACGCCGAAGGTCAAGGTGTCGCGGAACGCGCCTATTGACGCAAGGCGGTGGGAGAAGGAACTCGTCGGCATCGAGTTCCGCGCGATCGACAACATGCCCACGCACCAAATCGATCATGTGCTTCACCTCGTCGTGCTCTTGGGCGCAGCCGCCGTCTCGCAGGTCGAAAAAATATGGCATGATAACGCCGACTCTGACCCAGACACCCAAGCCTTCTTCGCCACGCACGCCGCCACCCTCTCGCCCCACTGGAACGCCGCGCTCGACGCCATACGCAAGCAGGGAGCGCACGCCCCATTACCCAAGGCGTACACCACCTACATCGCGTCCCAGGCGGGTATTTCATCCCTGAAGACACGCAATGCATCATCAGCCACCGCGTTCGGTGCGCTGCAGGACTTCGCGAAGAGCCTTCACGCAGAGTACTTCGCCCACTCCGTCACAGCCCTCATGCATCCGCGGTCGAACGACGAAGGACCGCCCGCGTTCTCGAACACCAACCAGGAGGCGTGGGAAGCGATGTACAACGAATTGGATGCTACGGAAAAAATATTGGTAGAAAAGTCAAAATTGGACGCACCATATCTTGTCGGCAGAACAGTAAAATGAAACATATATCAGATGGAAATAAATGTACGACATCGCCGTTAGAAAATTGGCGTTAAAATTCTTGCGAGTCCAAAGAAATATTGCAAACTGGAAATTGATTACAAGCTGACAGTTTCTTTAGACAACGCAGTGTCGAGCGTAGTGTAGTAATTCCCTTGTCCGAGTGTACCACTACAGTCGGCGGAACAGTAAAATGAAACATATATCAGATGGAAATAAATGTACGACATCGCCGTTAGAAATTTGGCGTTAAGAATGGTCGCTGACTTGGGTGTGTTAAAAACTTCTGTGTTTACGAACATCAGTCGTTCTACTCTGTGGAGGTGGAAACGCTTTGGTGTAAATCGAAAACGACGTGAATTTGTAAGCAACCTTTTTGAGACGAATAAGGATTTGTTAAAATCGTTTTTATTGTCAACTCAATGCACAACCGCAAGAGGCGTCGTTGCTTTTTTCAAAAGTACTCACAATGTACGATTATCAACTAAAACAGTGTATCGTTTCATAAAACTCATTGGTTTTACAAGAAAAAGGAGCAAACTCCGTGGACAGTGTAAAGGGGACTTAGTTCCACTTGTCAATGAATTTTGTAGTAGGTACAAGGAGACAATCAATGCTGGGAAAATTTTAGTATCCGTTGACGAATGTGGGTTTAGTGAGCGTCTCAAGCCACATTATGGGTATTCCCCTGTAGGAAAACCTGTTATCGTTAAAACTACTGGTGGGTGGGTACACCACAGTTTGTTGATGGCAGTTTTTCAGATGGTAGGAAAGAGTTCGTTGTGAAGAAAGGATCTGTGAAGAAGACGGACTTCGTTGCATTTATTGAATCATTGAGTTTGTGCAATAACTTAGTAGTAATAATGGACAATGCCAGTATCCATAAGAAATTGGTCCTCAGTCACCCCGTCAATATTTGTTACACACCTCCTTACAGTCCAGAATTCAATGCTATTGAGCTATGCTTCGCTAAGGTGAAGAGAGACTTTCGTCGTTTGAACTACATACCGAATGAAACAAAGACGCACGTGTCTGATATGATTTCCTTAGCATTCGGCAACCTCACTAATAAAATTATTATGGGTTGTTTTGAACACGTTTGGAACACTTATGTGTATAAAGCGGTCTGTGACGTATTGATTATGGAAGATGGCGACGAAACCTCCGACAGTCGCGAAATTGAAGGAGCTACTGAAATTGGCTGAAGTACCATACTCGTCGAAGTCCAACAAGGACGATCCTGTCCGTTTATGCGAAGACAATGGTCTCATCGCCAGACCCCCTCCAGAATACAAGACGGTGGAAAAGATGTGTGTCGTGAAATGCGCCCTGAAGAAGGCAATGAGTCTTGACGATGAAGAATTCGGTAAGTTTAGGGAGCATGTGGACCAGCTCGTCAATGTGGTGAGCCGCATGTTACGGCGGTCCAGTCTGGTGCTGACTTTCCACATCACGAGTCTCTTAGAGAAAGGTCTGGAGATTCCAGACCTGTACAACATGAAAGATACCTACTGGAAGGATTGGCTCCGTATCGGGGTAGACGGAATCTTCCCTGATGAGGAAAGCAAGATATCGTATGAAGCTGTGAAGGACTCCATCGGCGATGTAATTGGTAATGACGACGCTGACTACATCAAGTCTTATCCGATCTATTTTGATCAGGTATTGAACTATGCAGGTCACACATTGAGCACTGTCGTGTCAAACAACGCATGGGTTCCTTTGATACCACGTCTGGCCAGACTCACTTCCACCACTTTAAATAAATTAAATGCCCCGAAGACGCTGGACACATCGAAGATCATTCGGGGATACGACGTGATGCAGGCTATTCAGCAAGAAGTCCAAAACATGGAGGGATGGCCAGAGTCTGTTCAAGAGTACGTCAATGAAGTTAGGGAGATGCTGAGTGTTCCAGATGGAAGTCGAGTTTATGATAACTATGGCAAAGACATGGACTTTCCGACCATGGTCCGGTTTAATTATTGGATACAGACACGGTTGGAGGATATGGATGCACGTCGTATCCGATTGATGCCCATCTTCAATGTCCAATGGGTGCATGTTCGCCTTGACCTGAAGACCCTCGTGAACTTGTTCAGGCACATGTTCCCCAATGACCAGAACATCGTTGAGCTTTCCAAGTGGGAACATGTAAAGAATCCCGACAGCTTCATGTTGCCCCAGAGGCCTGCACAGAAGAAGAAAAAATCATGTGGTCCTGGTGAATGGGAGGCATACAAGTCGGTCCTGAAGCAGTACGATGATGATGTTAAGGATATCAAGGCTACTGACGAGTACAGACATGCAAAGGGTTTGTATGACACGCTTGTGAACGCCCGAAAAACAGTCGCAGGTTCCTTCTTCAGAAAACCACCTGTCAAGAATGGGTGGGTTTTCGACTGCAGCATCTGTACTGACGGAGTCTCCTTGAGCATGCAGTACAGCAAGACAGTACAGGTCCTTGTCTCAGATCTGAAGAAGACCTGTAAGAACCCTCGTAAAGAAGAAGGTATCAAGATTGCAGAAAAATACGACGGCTCACTTAAAACGATATTGCCCGATATGGGTATCGTCGTCCTGGGTGTGGACCCAGGACGGAGCAACATCGCTACGGTAACGTATTTGGCAGACGATAAAAATAAGACATGGACGCTGACACGTGGTGCATTTTACCACAAGTCGGGTATCAAGAAGCAGACAAGGCAGAAGGAACTGCGTTTTGCTGACATGATTCCTATGTGGGAGTCTCTGCGTGAAAATGGAGCAGCTTTGAGTACATCGAGGACGGATAAGATCTCGGCGTACTTGTCAAATTACGCTAAGTTTTCTGAAGAGTGGTGGAGATTGGCTTTGCGACGCCGAGAATCCCGTGACAACTTGCAGCGTTACATCGGAAAACGAAAGGTCAAAGACTCTTTCTGGGCGGGTATCAAGCGGTGCATGATGAAAGAACTTCCTGATATGAAGGTTTGCGTGGCCTACGGATCTGCCATCACGAAACTGAAGCCTAATGGACCGGGAGAAGTTGCAGTTCCCACTGGGGCCATGTTCGCATCGTGTAAAAGAATTTTCAAAGAGGACGTTTCTGTGACAGATGAGTTCAAAACGACTCTTATGTCGTGGGAGACGGGTAAAGAAAAAGAACGTGTTTACAAGATCCCAAGCGTTTGTTCAGCAGACGTGAAGCTTAGGTTGGGTGGTGAACGTTTTGGTCACACGAAATCGAAAACGATGCCAAAGGTCGCTGATTGCGACCACTTAGGGGTAAGGTTGTACAATAAACGTAAAGGCGCACAAGAGAAGCACAGGAGGGGTGGCTTCGCCTCTTCCCTTGTCGATTCTCAAAAATCGATCGAGCGGTACCCAGAGGTACGAGGACTGCGATTCTCTCCAGAAACATGCATTTACTCGGACCGGGATCGCTCTTCTGCTCTCACAATCGCAAGGCTACACTGCATGGAATTGATGGGTCTAGGACGACCTCTTCCATTTGCCCACAGCAGCTCTGTTGTTGTTGATGAATAAAAACTCGTATTGTTGTAGACACCACTCGGTCCCCCTCCGGTGGTCGCGACAACATTAGGTTACACCGCAATGTGTGCCGTACACGAAGCGGTTTCATTTAAGTATTCCGTTGACTGTACTGTATGTTGATAGCGGATAGTCCGGACAGCGGTGTCAGGTCCACCAAGCTGTTGGAAGAGACGTTAAGGCTCTTGAGAGATGTTAGTCCGGACAGCGGTGTCAGGTCTACCACTCTGGTGCGAGCGACGTTAAGGCTCTTGAGAGCGGTTAGTCCGGACAGCGGTGTCAGGTCTACCACTCTGTTGGAAGAGACGTCAAGGCCCGTAAGAGCGGTTAGTCCGGACAGCGGTGTCAGGTCTACCACGCTGTTGCCAGAGACGTTAAGGCCCTTGATAGCGGTTAGTCCGGACAGCGGTGTCAAGTTCACTACTCTGTTGCCATAGAATTGAATATCCGTGAGAGCGGTAAGTCCGGACAGCGGTGTCAGGTCCACTACTCTGTTGCAATAGAATTTAATATCCGTGATAGCGGTTAGTCCGGACAACGGTGTCAGGTCTACCACTCTGTTGAAAGAGAATTGAATATCCGTGATAGCGGTTAGTCCGGACAACGGTGTCAGGTCTACCACTATGTTGGAAGAGACGTTAAGGCTCTTAAGAGCGGTAAGTCCGGAAAGCGGTGTCAGGTCTACCACGCTGTTGAAATAGACGTTAAGGCCCTTGAGAGCGGTTAGTCCGGACAGTGGTGTCAGGTCTACCACTCCGTTGAAAGAGACGTTAAGGCCCTTGAGAGCGGTTAGTCCGGACAGTGGTGTCAGGTCTACCACTATGTTGGAAGAGACGTCAAGGTCCGTGAGAGCGGTAAGTCCGGAAAGCGGTGTCAGGTCTACCACTCTGTTGGAAGAGACGTCAAGGCCCGTAAGAGCGGTTAGTCCGGACAGCGGTGTCAGGTCTACCACTCTGTTGCCAGAGACGTTAAGGCTCTTGAGAGTGGTTAGTCCGGACAGCGGTGTCAGGTCTACCACTCTGTTGCGATAGACGTTAAGGCTCTTGAGAGCGGTTAGTCCGGGCAGAGTTCTGAGGTCGCTTACTCCGGTTTCCGAGATATCCAACTCGTGGACACACCGGGGCGCGACGTAGCTCCACGTTTTGCAAACGAGCACCACTTCTTTGAAGAAGTAGCAATTGCCAGCAATTTCCTGCGATTTAATCGCATTGTAGAGAATGATCTCCAGGACATCTTCAGGAATGTAGTTGGCAGAGAAACTCATTGAGAATATTGATTGCCAGGTTTTGGAATGGATATTAGGGTTTATGGTTCACAAAACATAATGCGGATCTTATCCGAAACTGTCTGTACAAGGGGTGGATTCTGGTTTGTTCGGCGCATTGTATATGTCGCAGTTCGACGGATAGATTCGCGTGTATCTGTATCGCGTGGTTCTGAAATGTTTACACTCGTTTTTCGATGCAGACTGCGTTTTTGTCATTCTTAGTCATCTTCTCCATGAGTTCAAACCTACCATGACATTTGCTCTCGATACAAGATTCGAGGGGCTTTGAAGTTTTCTCACCGACCTTACCAGCAGACGATACTTTCTCGTTGCATTTTGTTACTTTTCTGTACTTCGAGGCGTTCATGCGGAGCGCGCCGGCCCACTCGATACATTCATCAAGCGTCCGTTCTTTTTTGTCAGAGTAAACGCGACGAACTCTTCGGATGTACGAGTCGTCCTTCTTTCCGCGTGGAGCGACTGATGTTCGTAAGTAAACACAGAAGTTTTTAACACACCCAAGTCAGAAACCATTCTTAACGCCAATTTTCTAACGGCGATGTCGTACATTTATTTCCATCTGATATTTGTTTCATTTTACTGTTCCACCGACTGTAGCTACATTGCATGATTTGATTGCAAACCTTTGAAAGGCCATGGTTCCGTACAAAACGGTGTAGTCTGAAATGATTTGATCTCGGAGTTCAGGAGTGCTTTCGTTGTTTTGATACCATTTGATTAGCCGTTCGCAATTGATTTCAATATTTGGCGGATAGGTGCCTGTTGAGTGTATCCATTGCATAACAATGCATACAAGTTGTGTGGCAAGATTTTTGTCGATTGATGGAGGGTGTTGCAAAATTTGAGTTATATCCATTTTAAGATATGCATTGTTTTGAAAGGCCATGGTTCCATACAAAACGTTGTAGTCTGAAATGATTTGATCTCGGAGTTCAGGAGTGCTTTCGTTGTTTTGATACCATTTGATTAGCCGTTCGCAATTGATTTCAATATTTGGCGGATAGGTGCCTGTTGAGTGTATCCATTGAATAACAATGCATACAAGTTGTGTGGCAAGATTTTTGTCGATTGATGGAGGGAGTTGTAAAACTTGAGTTATATCCATTTTAAGATATGCATTAGCAAACAATAATACATTGTATTACGCATTGTTTCTTATGCATCGGTTGATAAACGGACTGATTGATGTAGTAGGAGAGGAGACAGTCAACACCATTTCCGGTGATCCAAAATGCTTAAAAAGATGTACCGGTATTACTGTAAATGATGATTCATAGAAGTGTGGATGGCATCGTGATTCTGCGATGCATGAAAAAACCGGTGCACATGTGGTATTGGCACACGTGCGTGCACCGCATCCGAGCGGTGCACCCGACCATGCCGGTGGTCATCGTAGACGACCACTCGGACCCGGACATGCGCGCAGCATGCATCCCCATCGAAGGGACGATACCTCATCTTACCGTGATTGAATCGGACTTGCAGGCGGGGGCTGGTGAGATCATTCTGTTGCACTACATGTTTACTAAGCGCTTGTTCGAGACGGCGCTGGTCATTCACGACGCTATGTTCCTGAACCAACCTATACCTGAGTCTATTGCCCTACACACCCCCGGCTTCAGGTTCCTGTGGCACTTTTCGAGCAACTTCAGACACGAAAAGGCCACTATGCAGACGATGGGCGCTCTATCTTCGGAAACGCAAGAGGAGATCATGCGTGTGTACAATAATGAGGGGGAATGGTTGGGGTGCTTCGGCACCGCTATGTACGTCACGCTAGACGCACTCGATAGTCTAGAGACACGGTTTTCGGGCATCACCAAACTCGCCGCGACTGTCAATACTAGAAGCATGCGCAGTGGCCTAGAGAGAGTCATCCCCTTAATGCTAATGATCATAAACGACGACGAGTCGTCGACGACC
Source organism: Chlamydomonas sp. ICE-L (assembly GCA_013435795.1). Classification (NCBI taxonomy): domain Eukaryota; kingdom Viridiplantae; phylum Chlorophyta; class Chlorophyceae; order Chlamydomonadales; family Chlamydomonadaceae; genus Chlamydomonas; species Chlamydomonas sp. ICE-L. The sequence continues at coordinate 11,731,299 of JACBWV010000730.1, forward strand.
GGTGTGTATTCGAAATGTGAGTATTCGGTGTTTGGGGACATTTTTTTGAATCATCCTATGCCATTCAAGCTGACCTATGAGAATTACATGCAGAATACAGGCACGTTCAAGCACCGGCCGGTTGTCAAAGTGTGGTCCGAAAGATAACACGTTATTCACTTTTTCCACGAAATGCGGAAGCGTTCGGGGGCGAAGACGACGAGACCTGTACCGGTAGATAACATAATTCCCTTGTATCACCCTGTGTGATGATGACGTTTGAAGTGTTTTACATTGGAACGATGATTACTTGAATGATGGTCGTACGTCTCTTCGAAGGTGTTCTTTTCGACCCTGTAGAACCCGTCTTCTCCTTCCTTTACGACATAGTCTCCTGGGTGGACCGTCATGCTTTCTCCCCATGGAGCAGTGAACATGTGCGCTGTATTGGATGTGTAGAGCGCCGCCTGTCGTGTGACGTGTCGTACCGTGAGATGTGCGTCGACGATGTCGTACATGGTCAAAATTTTGTGAAGGTGACGACGTACTGTTCGTTGTACTTCCGCATATGATGATGTCTCCTGCCATTGCAACGTTGGTCGTCTCGTTTCCGGACTCACTCATGAGTTTGGTCGTGATCTTCGTTTTCCGCTTTGCGATGGTGAACGTCATGGGTCGTAGATCGGTGCGTTCCTGGACAAACGAGTACATGAGACTCTTTTTGACCACATCGTTGAACTTGAGTTCCGCCAACACTTGGGTGTCTTTGTTCCTACGTGAGTTCATTTTTTTAGATACTGTACAAGTTATTTTTTGTTTCTTCCGGTTCCTCATCTTCGGTCTGTCATGATTCTGCGAAATCCATTCTCAAATGAGCTGTATGTGTGATTATGAATTGACGCATGAGAAATCGAATGGAAAAAACGGAAGATATGAAATTGTTGGGGGCGGCGAAATATCAGTAATGTGGTATAAGGTGTGTCCCACTTTATTTGAGAAAAACTGTAGAGAAGACAAAGTTTGTTGATGGCAGTTTTTTCAGATGGTAGGAAGGAGTTCGTTGTGAAGAAAGGAACTGTGAAGAAGACTTGCCTTGTTATCCTTTGGGCCAGCTTAAATGCTGAAATACAGAGATGAAGGGCAAAAATATGTACTCGCCTTTAGCTGATCTACCCATTGGGTTCAAGGGTCACCGGTAGGGTGTCCCACAAATTGCGTCTCCGACTGTAGTTTACGATTATCAACTAAAACAGTGTATCGTTTCATAAAACTCATTGGTTTTACAAGAAAAATAAAACTCCGTAAAGGGGACTTAGTTCCACTTGTCACTGAATTTAGGGGGGCAGCATCTACTGCTGGCAGCCGAGGTCAATTGAGCGAATCTCAAGGCCCAGGTTGTCGATCTTAGAGAGAAGCTCAATACCTTGGCACAAAAGCAAAAGCATCAGTCAAACCAAATACAGAAGCAAAAGCAGCATGAACAAGTTCTTCAGAAGTTCTAGGAACAACAGCAAAAGCATCAGCAGCAGGATCAACACCATCAACAGCATCGACCACATCAGAGATCACATGGTATAGTACGGCCTGCAGAGGCGCCTTCTCCCCTTTAAAGGATAAGACGAGAAACCTCGCGTGTGCCCTCTTCATTGCGCCGACAGAGTCGGCGAGGCACCCAGGAACGCAGATCAAGGAAATGATCGCGTTACAGGTGTCCTTCAATTGAGCGACGGTGGCTCTCTGGGATATCCTCTTTCGGTCAGTCTTCAGGAGAATGTCAAAGATACGGGTGGTATCGATGAATGCAGCGATCTCGGCAGACATAGTTGTAGACATGGTGACGGGAAAGTTGAAGGAACGAGGGGGGAGAGGAGAGATATTGATTATCAGTTGTCGGCGTTGCTCTGTTCAGAAAAACGTTTCAATTTCTTTTAGAAACTTTTTAGAGTAACGGCGACCACTCTCATCAAGGACGGCGGCATCTGGATCGAGTCGAGTCACGTGGCGACATCTCGCATCACGGCGGCATCTGTGTTGAGTCGAGTCGAGTCACATGGCGACATCTCGCATCACGGCGGCACTTTCTTTGAGAACTACTGTAAACGAATGGTCCCACTTTATTTAATTGCACACAATAATGCTCGACGCCGAAATTAAGAGTCATATACTGGATCGAGTCAAATCCGGAGAATGCAAATGGGATTGGGGTCACTTGAGTCACCATCTAGCACTAAGCACCAGAACGTTCTATCTACAATACTTCCTCATCGCATCGCATCGCATCGCATACCCAAACTCGCAACTTTCAAATTGCACCTGTCACCCGGCACCCAATAACTCGCTGCTCTCCCAACTAAACCTGTGCGAATAGCTATGACAATAACTAGAAGTCAGACGCAAGACATGAGCATTGACCCTGGATCACCCGGGGATAATGCACCCCCCCCGTGGTTTGCAATATGGTACGCTACAACGCTTAAACCCACACTGGACAAATCGTTCGACTCGATTAAAAAAGAGTCGCATCAAACATTGAAGTCGGTGAAAGGACTTTTGAGTGAGATGCGGGAAACCGTTCAGAAACAGACCAATAAGATCGCAAACATAGAGGCCACTCTGAACGCCCAGAGGGATACGATAGTATCCCAGGAGAAGCGCATTTCCGCCCTGGAAGCTGCTATCAAGGATCGGCCGGTGGTGCCCCCAGCAGGGGGAAAAGAATCTGCATGGAGTCGGCCACTCATACAGCGACCGGGCTCAGCCCCCCCAGACCAAGCAGGTTACGACATGCAATTCAGGATCTCAGGCATCCCTGAAGATCCCAACGAGAACGACAGGCAGCTAGCGGTGGCTGTAAAGTCTAAGCTCACCCAGGCTTTAGAAGCCAACAACACCTACGCCCAGAAGGAGCAAGACAAGGCAGAGTTTACTATTGTGTCCGCTCAACGCATGGGAGGCAAGGTGGATCCCTCACGACCCCGCCTTGCCCTAATCACAGTATCCTCCAGCTTCGATGCTTCCTCCATTGTGAGGAACCGAAGGTTCCTCAAGGATAGCGGAATAGCAGCTCTGGATTTCTTGTCTCCTGAGGAGCTGAAGCTGCACAAGGAACACCTTCCAGCGTTTCTGGAAGCTAAGAGGGACCCCTCTAAGTGGGTTTCGTTCAATAGAGGACTCCTGAAGGTGCGGGACAAGGCTCCCCCTTCAGGTGTCTCATCGTCTGATGCATGAAGTGGACTAAGGTGCCTTGCATGGAACATCAGAGGACAACTCAGTGTTCTGAGCAGCTGCGGTGCAGCAATGAAAGTGGTGAGAAAACACGACATTTTATTGTTTTCACACACAGGGGTGCGTGGCCAGCTAGACACCCCCCACATTCCAGGTTTCAAATGCCTTTCTTGTGCCCCTCGCCCCAAGTTGAGCAAGGATGGGGGGGTCGCTATCTATGTCCGCACTTGCCTAAATGCTACTTTAGTCCATGAGGCACCTGAATTAGGCATGGCATGGATTCGCATACATGGAACACACATTGGTGTGTGCTATATCCCACATGCTAACAGCTCATACTACAAACATGGTGACGACTGCATTAGTATAGAGGACCACTTCCTCACTCTAGGTAAAATCATTGGGAACTTCCAGGAAAAAGGCAACGTTGTGGTGATGGGTGACTTCAACGCTCGGGTTGGTCTTGGTGTGGACAATGATGATACCGAGTTAGGAGATGAACCAGTATCCCAAACCAGTAGTACAGCCCCCAACCAAACCATTCAACCTAGGTGTAGCATGGACACAGCTCCCCCCAATCGATTGGGGGGGGCCCTACTCCAGCTATGTGTAGTAACTGGTCTTATCATCCTTAACGGTAGAACAGAAGGTGATATGCAAGGTGCACATACCTTCTTTGCAGATGGCATGGACAAGAAATCTGTCATTGATTATGCGCTAGCCGCCCCTAGTCTTCTCAACACCCCAGGAGTCAAGTTTAGTGTGGCTCCCAAGCATGACTGCCCTCTCAGGCCCGGGGGTGGAAAGTTTGACCACATGCCTATCACACTCAACATACCAGATGCTGCCCTTAGGCCTTCTCAAGGTACTATTAGTACACCTGCTGGTGGTAAACCTTCGCCCAAACTGAAATGGAAAGACAACTATGTCCAGATGTATGCACACACAATTAAGCGTGATCCAGACGTTAACCGATTACTTGACAATGCACTCCATAGCTCATCTATGGAAGATTCAGAGAAGGGGATTGCTAGTGCTATTGAACTAGCCATAAGCAAATGCACACCATGTCACAAACCTGTAGCTAAGCGTAAGCACGGGCCCGTGAACGCATGGTATGATGATGAATGCAATCGTGCTAGACAGGCAGCAAGCCAAGCAGAACATCAACATGGCTCTAGCTCTGACTTGGCTGGTTCTATGCACAAGGAGTACAAGAGGATTCTCAGAAGAAAGAAGAGGAAGTGGCTAGAAACACGCATGGAGAACCTTCATACGAATCTTCGGCATAATCCGAAAAGTTTTTGGAAAGACGTGCGTGAGCCTAACAAGGCCACTACGGCAGATATCACAATTCATGATTGGACTGATTATTTTGCAGACCTCTTTGATGTGCAAGTAGGTATTGATCCAAGTCTGGATGCTAGGGACTTTGTCCCTCAAGCTGATGGACCTCAGATAGAGGCCGCACCAACATGGTTATGTCAAGACTTTACCACCCAGGAGGTGTTTTCTGTTCTCCAATCCCTACGGAAAAACTCCTCCCCCGGGGTAGATGGTATCCCTGCAGAATGGTACAGATTTGCTTCCCATGAGGCCAACTCCCGATTTGTACAAGCTATGACTAACCTGTTTAATCTCATCTGGAAGACTTCTTACCCTAGCCAATGGGCTGCAGCTGCCTTGGTACCCGTACCCAAATCCAAAGGCAGTGTGTATGACAAGGACAACTATCGAGGTCTTGCGGTGAGCAACTCCATAGGAAAGATCTTCTCCCTTTGCATGCTACGTAGACTAGATGATTGGTCAGAAGAATTCAACCTCAGAGCCGCTGGCCAATATGGATTTAGAAGTGGTAGGGGTACTGCAGATGCATCATTCATTCTTAACCATATTGTAGATAAATATAGAGAAAAGAAAAAACCACTCTTTGTGGCTTTTGTTGATTTCAAGAAGGCTTATGATTGGGTCAACAGAGACTTGCTATGGGATTGCTTAGCAAGGCTAGGAGTCAAGGACCCCTATCTCAGTATTCTGAAGTCCATGTATAATCATGTTGTTTTCCAAGTTCGCCTACATGGGGACATTGGATCCTCCTTTCCATCCCTTGTAGGAGTTAAACAAGGAGACCCCCTATCCCCACTCCTATTCGGTCTGTTCATTGATAGAATTGAATCGTTCCTCCAATCCAAGCTCCCAAATGTAGGGGCTGAGCTTAGGGGAAAGATTCTGCAACTGTTACTTTATGCTGATGACCTAGCTATAATGGCAGAATCCCCGGCAGATATGCAAGCGATGCTTGACTGCCTGAGAGATTTCTGCGAGGCTACTAAGATGGCTGTGAATATAAAGAAAACTGAGATTGTCGTTTTCAACAAACAATTCTGTGATGAGGCCCGCATGGATCCTGATTACAAATTTGTCTATGATGGAGCACAACTTTCTACAAAGTTATTTTTTATCTACTTGGGATCCCTCTTTGTGGATGGTGACTCAAGCAATCGTGCAAAAGCTGCTTTTTCTAGGATGCTCACTAAGGCCCAAAAGGCACACCACATGCTTCATGGGCGATGCCATACTAAGGAGATATACAATATTGATATTCTCACCCACCTGTTTGATTCTCTTGTACAACCTATCCTGAATTTTGGCTGTGAGGTGTGGGCTCCTTCTATTCTGAACAACACACTTATCTCAAATGACCATGCTTGTGAGAAATGGCATAGAGGTATACTTAAACAAATGTTGGGTGTTTGCCAATCTACTACATCTAATATTATCATGGAAGAGCTGGGTAGAACCCCGTTGTGTTTTGCTTGGCTTAAACAAGCTTTGCGCTTCTGGAACAAGACCATACATAAAGAACCTGAGGATCTCATTAGAATGGCTCTTGAGGAATCTTTTGACTCCAACACTGGCTGGGTTCATGACTTGCGTTGTGCTCTCCACAAGCTAGGATCCAGTAAAAACATCAACATTTTGGAGGCTGTCGATGTCGAAGGTATTATGTCTGAAGTTTTTGAGTCATGGAGGTTTAAGTACCCAAGTGACACCAATGCAGTTAGAGACATCCCTGATGAGAGAAGGGTTGGCTTTAAACGCCTCCGATACCAAAAATGGTTCGCAGCCAACAGCAATGATGAGAATGGCTTGATTCCCTTTACATCCGCCTTACATAAGCAGGATCAGATTCGTTCTATAGCACAGTTTAGAATGGGTTCCCATTGGCTGAACACAGAAAGAATGAGGGTGGTGGATAGAGCACACATCCCTCGCTCAATGAGACACTGTCAAATGTGTGGGTTCCAAAAAACTGAGGATGAAATGCATATGTTTGAGTGCCCTTTTTATAATGATATTCGCCTCCGCTACCAGAATCTGTTTACAGATATTTATAGGCATGTCCATGAGGATACCGACTTAACCGTATGGAATGTGGAATTCTGCGATTCCACATTCAGAACCTTTATGAATGGAAATGGCACTAAGTCTTTTTGGAGCAACCTAGCCGACTATCTTTCTACTTGTAGAAGAGCAAGACAGGAAGCCCTGGACTGCTTAGTGGCACCGTAATTTATTATCCCTTTTTTTTCTTCTTGAGACTTCTCATTTGTTAGCTTCTTACCTCCGCCACTGTAAGTGGTTGAGATCTGGGTCCTGCTCTAAGGGGTTTAATACCTACGCCACCAAAACGGTGGTTGGGAGTTTGGTTTGTTTGTCCTCGACACACCCCTGATGTAATGGGGTTTTTTGCTTTGTGGGTGCTTTTTCTTTTTGTTTAAAGCACAGAGTCTCATACACCCTCGCGGTGTCAAGTAGACTTTAACATGTAATGTAATGTTGAGTGATAATCCATACCTGACATGGGACGTCGTGTCGAGTAACCCAGACAAACCGTGGGATTGGCGTAAATTGTGCTTAAACCCCAATGTCGTCACGTGGGACGTTGTGTCGAGTAACCCGGACAACCCATGGGACTGGCATTTATTGAGTGCGAATCCCAGGGTAGCTACGTGGGATATTGTATCGAGTAATCCGGACAAACCATGGGATTGGTATTGGTTGAGCACAAACCCCAGTGTAGCCTCGTGGGACATTGTCTCGAGTAACCCGGACAAACCATGGGACTGGTGGGGATTGAGCACAAACCCCAGTGTAGCCTCGTGGGACATCGTGTCGAGTAACCCGGACAAGCTGTGAAACTGGTGTGGATTGAGTGTAAACCCCGGGGTAGACACATGGTACATTGTCTCGAGTAACCCGGACAAACCATGGGATTGGTATTGGTTGAGCACAAACATCTGGGTAGCCACCTGGGACATTGTCTCGAGTAACCCGGACAAGCCCTGGAACTGGCGTGGATTGAGTGCGAATCCCAGGGTAGCCACGTGGGACATTGTCTCGAGTAACCCGGACAAACCATGGGATTGGTATTGGTTGAGCACAAACCCCAGTGTTGCCTCGTGGGACATTGTCTCGAGTAACCCTGACAAACCATGGGACTGGCGTGGATTGAGTGTAAACCCCGGGGTAGCCACCTGGGACATTGTCTCGAGTAACCCGGACAAACCATGGGATTGGTATTGGTTGAGCACAAACCCCAGTGTAGCCTCGTGGGACATTGTCTCGAGTAACCCGGACAAGCCGTGGGAGTGGTATGGATTGAGTGTAAACCCCGGGGTAGCCACCCGGGATATTGTCTCGAGTAACCTTGACAAACCATGGGATTGGTTTTATTTGAGCTCAAACAATAGTTGCGTGGTCACCTGGGACAATGTCTTGAGTAACCCGGACAAACCATGGGACTGGTGCAGATTGAGTAGAAACCGCAACATGTTGGTATCCGTCCAAGACGCGTGCCGTTTAGTGCGAAGTCACAGAGCCGCAGCGACTATTCAGGAAACATGGAGACACGTGAATACAAACCCGATTTATGTTGTGTGCCGACGCCGACTCTTTAAAGAATTCAGTACACTCCCTACACTGCACACGTAAACAAATCCAAGAAAAACACAGGAGGGGTGGATTGCCCCCCTCTCTTGTCGACAACAACTCGATCAAGCGGTACCCTGAGGTACGAGGACTGCGATTCTCTCCAGAAATCAGCACTTACTCGGACTGCTCCTCTGCTCTCACAATCGCAAGGCTGCACTGCATGGAACTGTTGGGTCAAGGGAGACCGCTTCCATTTTGCAGGGGGTGCGTGTTGTTGATGGGCTACAAAAAAACATGATGGTGTTCCACTGCCCCGTGGGTTGCTACACCATAAAGCGGTTTCATTTTAGTATTTGAGAACAACCGTGAGAACAATAATGCACGGCGACGAATTTAACAGTCACATACTGGATCGAGTCAAATCCGGAGAATGCAAATGGGATTGAGGTCAATTGAGTGATAATCCATACCTGACATGGGACGTCGTGCCGAGTAACCCAGACAAACCGTGGGATTGGGGTAAATTGTGCTTAAACCCTAGTGTCGTCACGTGGGACATTGTATCGAGTAACCCGGACAAACCATGGGATTGGTATTGGTTGAGCACAAACCCCAGTGTAGCCTCATGGGACATTGTCTCGAGTAACCCGGACAAACCATGGGACTGGTGTGGATTGAGCACAAACCCCAGTGTAGCCTCGTGGGACATCGTGTCGAGTAACCCGGACAAGCCGTGGAACTGGAGTGGATTTAGCACAAACACCAGTGTAGCCACATGGGACATCGTGTCGAGTAACCTGGACAAACCATGGGATCGGTATTGGTTGAGCACAAACCCCAGTGTAGCCACATGGGACATCGTGTCGAGTAACCTGGACAAACCATGGGATTGGAGTGGATTGAGCTTAAACGCGAGTTTAGCCACCTGGGACATTGTCTCGAGTAACCTGGACAAACCATGGGATTGGAGTGGATTAAGTGTGAATCCCGGAGTAGCCACTTGGGACATCGTGTCGAGTAGCCTGGACAAACCATGGGATTGGTATTGGTTGAGCACAAACCCCAGTGTAGCCACATGGGACATCGTGTCGAGTAACCTGGACAAACCATGGGATTGGCGTGGATTGAGCTTAAACGCGAGTGTAGCCACCTGGGATGTTGTCGTGACGAACCCGGACAAACCATGGGATTGGCGTGGATTGAGTGCGAATCCCGGAGTAGCCACCTGGGACATTGTCTCGAGTAACCTTGACAAACAATGGGATTTGTTTTATTTGAGCTCAAACAATAGTTGCGTTGTCACCTGGGACAATGTAGTTAAGAACAAGGACAAACCATGGGACTGGCATTTATTGAGTAGCAACCGCAACATGTTGGTATCCGTCCAAGACGCGTGCCGTTTAGTGCGAAGTCGCAGAGCCGCAGCGACTATTCAGAAAACATGGAGACACGTGAATACAAACCCGATTTATGTTGTGTGCCGACACCGACTCTTGAAAGAATTCAGTACACTCCCGTCGGTGAGTACAATGCAATGGGTTGAAGGGTCGCAACAGTAGGGCGTCCCACAAATTGCGTACTTGGAGGTCCGCCTATTTATATGGGCGGTACCAGCTTACCCAGATACAGATACAGATACCTGTAAATACAGATAAAGATACCTTTCAATACAGATACATTTCAATACAGATACAGATACAGATACAGATACTAGCTTACCCAGATACAGATACCTTTAAATACAGATACAGATGTCGCCGACTGTCCGCCCTAAAAAAATATTCCTTCGTCATCCAACTTTTCAGGTGTCCGTGATGTACTTAAAAATTGTAATAAGATCCATGGCTCGCAGCCTGAGTTTTACTGATGCGGCTTGTTGTTGATGGGCTACAACAACATAAACGAATGGTCCCACTTTATTTAATTGCACACAATAATGCTCGACGCAGAAATTAAGAGTCACATACTGGATCGAGTCAAATCCGGAGAATGCAAATGGGATTGGGGTCACTTTAGTGATAATCCATACCTGACATGGGACGTCGTGTCGAGTAACCCAGACAAACCGTGGGATTGGCGTAAATTGTGCTTAAACCACAGTGTCGTCACGTGGGACATTGTCTCAAGTAACCCGGACAAACCATGGGATTGGTATTGGTTGAGCACAAACATCTGGGTAGCCACCTGGGACATTGTATCGAGTAACCCGGACAAGCCCTGGAACTGGAATGGATTGAGTGCGAATCCCAGGGTAGCCACGTGGGATATTGTATCGAGTAACCCGGACAAACCATGGGACTGGTGGGGATTGAGCACAAACCCCAGTGTAGACTCGTGGGACATCGTGTTGAGTAACCCGGACAAGCCGTGGAACTGGAATGGATTGAGTGTAAACCCCGGGATAGCCACCTGGGACATTGTCTCCAGTAACCCGGACAAACCATGGGATTGGCGTTGGTTGAGCACAAACATCTGGGTATCCACCTGGGACATTGTATCGAGTAACCCGGAAAAGTCCTGGAACTGGCGTGGATTGAGTGCGAATCCCGGGGTAGCCACGTGGGAACTTGTCGTGACGAACCAGCACAAACCATGGGATTGGTATTGGTTGAGCACAAACCCCAGTGTAGCCTCGTGGGACATTGTCTCTAGTAACCCGGACAAACCATGGGACTGGCGTGGATTGAGTGTAAACCCCGGGATAGCCACCTGGGACGTTGTCTCCAGTAACCCGGACAAACCATGGGATTGGTATTCGTTGAGCACAAACCCCAGTGTAGCCTCGTGGGACATTGTATCGAGTAACCCGGACAAGCCGTCGAACTGGCGTGGATTGAGTGTAAACCCCGGGGTAGCCACCTGGGACATTGTCTCGAGTAACCTTGACAAACCATGGGATTGGTTTTATTTGAGCTTAAACAATAGTTGCGTGGTCACATGGGACAATGTCTTGAGTAACCCAGACAAGCCATGGGACTGGCGTGGATTGAGTAGAAACCGCAACATGTTGGTATCCGTCCAAGACGCGTGCCGTTTAGTGCGAAGTCGCAGAGCCGCAGCGACTATTCAGAAAACATGGAGACACGTGAATACAAACCCGATTTATGTTGTGTGCCGACACCGACTCTTGAAAGAATTCATTACACTCCAACAGTAACAGCAACAGTAGGGCGTCCCACAAATTGCGTCTCCGACTGTCCGCCCTAAAAAATTATTCCTTCGTCATCCAACTTTTCAGGTGTCCGTGATGTACTTAAAAATTGTAATAAGATCCATGGCTCGCAGTCTGATTTTGACTGGTTGCGGAACATGGTCTGGAGCGGAATTGCTATTCTGAGTTGAAAATTCAAAAAATCCACCGGGAGGCAGGACACCAACTGTTGTACATTGAAACCGCCTGTAACTCAAGTCGCTACGGAGGCTCGCCAGGCAAGTGCAACCAAGGGTTTATAGGGTTTATCACAACACATTATAAAGCATCCTGTGCGCTTTCATAATAGAAATGCATTCGCACACGCGAGCATCGTGTCCATTCCTAACGTTTCCCCATGACATGACTGGTTCTTGTCACTGTAGAAGTGTTCGGATAATTACAGAGCGGTGACTAAAGAATCAGAATCCCCCAAATACAAGGTTCCACTCTCAAATATCCATAGCTGTAGTTTAGTATAAAGAATGAATGGCCAAATAAAACACATTCATTGGAATGAAAAACATTGCATGGCATGGCATGGCATGCCTCCCCAGGGACATCCAGATCAGAATATTGTCTCAGTGCAATATGGACATCCGCCGCATATGTGGGATAAAACCAGGAAAGATGCAACTGCCCTCACAATTGCAGCAGAAGCTAGATGACATCCTTCAGAGACAAATACAATACGTAGCCAAGTGGAAAACTGCTTACAACTACCTTCGAGCAGGCCATCATAACCTTTTTCTAATGTGTTTATGTAGTCTCACACAACATGAGATTACTAAAACCAAACCCTGGTGAGCTCATGATGCCCCGAAGTTTGTTGGAGAAGCAAGTCGCCAAAAGCCATCCACTGTAACGCAAACCTCAAAATTGGTTATGATTCTTAATGGGATCAATTAATGGGCGTTCCTTCCTCCTGGCGGATTTTTTGAAACGTCTACTCATAATTTAAAGCCGTTGCAACCTCCGGAACGACTCGTCACAAGTCCACCTCAAAGTACAACTCAGAGCTGGGAAGGTCAAGGAAGACATGCTGTCTCCAAACACCTTCCATGGGACTGTCTACCAGTGCTATTTGTCGTTCATCTACCGACATACTCATCAACATGCGAATAGAAATTTCAGACGGCAACACCATAAAGCGAAGGCCATCTTCATGCGGCGAGGCCGCACCAAAGCCTGATTCATGATTGCGGGATACGACTGCATCACTCAACAAGTAGTCGTCAGCAGACGCCAAGGGGACTGCCACTCCTACGGGTCCATCATTGAAAGCCCATATTGATAGTATCTTGAATGGTGAGATTGGCTCCCTCTTGTACGCAGCCCTCAGCTGCAGGTGCGCACCAAGCTTTGCATATGCTGTTCGCATGATGTCAGCAACTGAAGTCGTACCAGGGTCAAGCATAACAAAACAACGGTGGATGGACTTCTGGAACGGATTTCCAGGCGTTGCAAGTCGTGAGAGGTCCAACTTGGGCACAAATGACAACATCATTCTTCTGGTATCCATTTGGACAATCTGTCGGCAAGACAAAACGCGGGTGTCAGTGCCATCTCGTGGAGCATCACGACATCATCGCATGCACAGCTCAGCGCAATTCCATGCAGCATGAAATTGCCAACGAGGCTTCAAAAGCCACCGTGTCGTGGGTGAGAATGAATGCCGCCACAGTGAGGCCAGAAAGTTTGAGGCTTAAAGGTACTACTTAAATATATCTTGATGTACCGTGAAGATGATGGAGTCTGTTTATAACTTCTTATTGCAGGTCGGTGTAATCGATGCAACGTCGGTCAGTGTGTGGGAAGAACGGGTCTTCAAAGAAATTGCAAGATGTGCCGCAATATTTGAAGACAAAAATGAACAAGCTCAGTTTTTTTTGCGAGAGGAACTGAAGTGGAACAATTTTACAGGACATAAATACTTCCAGTCTTTACAATCGAATGCAAAAAATGTTTATGCTAAGCACATCGCGTGTCGCACAATAGACCGTCTACAACTGCTGTATCCTTGTATCAAGGATGTGCCTTGTAAGAAGCGGGAATGATGCTTGAATGTTCAGCTAGCCACATGCATATGCCGATCAAACCATCGATGTCCCAGCAGATGGTGTATCCGGAATGTTCCACCAGAAAGCAAGGAGTCTGCGAAATCCGCCGTGGCGTGTGTGAGAATGAATGGACGGATGTGAAAAAAAAATGGGTGCGAAAGCCGCATGTGAAAAAAAAATTGACTGAATTGTCATAAAAGAAACCGATAACCATCTACAAAATACCCACAAATACCCACAAACACAATGGCAAACTTTACTGAATTATACAACAATGTTGCCAATGACACTTCGGGCATTCCGTCGGATCCATTTTGCGATCGCGCAAGAGAACTCATTCCGCCCATGGCGCGCGTTTGGAAGGTACTTGCAAAGCTCGCCGTTCAATCGTGGGACAACGAAATACAACAGGTCTGCCAATGGTCAACTGACATGACTGCCAAAGACTTCACAGACGGAAACCACGCCAAGCTGTTTATCAACCATCTGATAACAGAACCGCCGGACGGATACACATGCTATCCCCGCTTCCAAGGCATGTTTCTTGGTTTGGAAGCCGTCTTCCCGTACACTTCTTGGTGTTCCGTAGATTACATTAACCTCACACGCAAGATTTTAAGCAGCCTGTTCATTGAGTTGGATGAGTTCAGTATCGCTTGTGTGGCATCTGATGGATTCGCCAATCATGAATGGGACATTGTACAGAACATAGCGTCCCAGTGGTTGCGAGCGTGTTGCTCGGCGCGCAAGATCCAGCGCACGTACCGCAAGTACATCGAGCACAAAGAGATCCAGCGCCAAAAGCGCCTCCTCATCACAATCCCCAGGATCGTGTCATTGCTCAAGGATTGCATGGGTCGCGAATAAGTAATTATTCGAGAACAACTGTTTTTTTTTTACCTTCGATGATGAAGACAGTATCCGGTTTAATGCTCAGAAAATGTAGAAATGTTCTGTGAAAGTGTACCGAAGATCTCTCTTTCATCCTCGAAGTCCAGACACTGCATCACCCGGCTCGGATGCCAGGTCCGACGAATGAGCTCCTCCCTGATGACGTCCAGTGACGCTTTCTTCATCCGGACCAGTCGGGCCATTCTGGCGCTATGTAGATCATCACTTTGTCGTCTGAGTGGGAAGTGTAGTTGATTACCAAGCATGCAAACGGGACATTATTAATCTCGTCGAGCGCTTCGCAAAAAAGATTGAACGTGGGGAATATCCCGCCGTATAAATTGTACAATCGCTTCCGAGTGCTCTCGATCATCTCCCTGAAGATAAATATATAGTCGACGCTCATGATGAGATAGGGTGGCACTACTAAGGGGAACTGTATCACCATCACCATTTTTGCCCTAAAGAATCGCCCGTTCATGAACGAATATCTGATCGATTCGTGCTTCGTCCATCGATTGTTGTAAATGCAGTTTTCAAAGAGGATGCAGTTGGCTTTATTTTGTTGCTTCAACTGTTTCCACTCATTCTTCTGCCTTGCGAGAAAGTTGTCGACGATCTCCTCAGCGTACTCTATGTGATGTGCGATGTGTGGGATGCTCGGGATGCTCTCGAGGGCGTATTCTTGTTTGTCCATCTCAGTCGGATTGATAATCTCCGCGTGCGAGCAGTTCAGGTGGGGGAGCAATTCCTTTACCAGGGAAGTCTTTCCTACGTATCGCTTTCCGATGATGATGATGTTGTGCATGTTACTCGCATGTTCGTGCGGGTCAAAACTCTTGAATCGAGTCATCAATACAAATTCTTCAAATAAAGTGGACACACCTTATGCAGGGGGAGGCGTTTGCGGTTGGAGTCCCCATATCAGTATCAGGGGTACAGTCAACGGAATACTTTTACACGATGCGAACATGGCCCCAGTGGGAACTGCAACTTCTCCCGGTCCAGTAGGCTTCAGTTTCGTGATGGCAGATCCGTAGGCCACGCAAACCTTCATATCAGGAAGTTCTTTCATCATGCACCGCTTGATACCCGCCCAGAAAGAGTCTTTGACCTTTCGTTTTCCGATGTAACGCTGCAAGTTGTCACGGGATTCTCGGCGTCGCAAAGCCAATCTCCACCACTCGTCAGAAAACTTAGCGTAATTTGACAAGTACGCGGAGATCTTATCCGTCCTCGATGTACTCAAAGCTGCTCCATTTTCACGCAGAGACTCCCACATAGGAATCATGTCAGCAAAACGCAGTTCCTTCTGCCTTGTCTGCTTCTTGATACCCGACTTGTGGTAAAATGCACCACGTGTCAGCGTCCATGTCTTATTTTTATCGTCTGCCAAATACGTTATGAATGACAAACCCTATTTGACCTTGGTATACCCACTACCCGTCCAGTTGACCCGTGCCCCCGATGTTGTAACATTGGTCAGGGTTACATTGGTTAAAATGAAGTAGATGTATGTCGGTATAATCACATTATATAGGGAGGGTTCCAAGTACCCATCACCTGAAGAATGAACGATTCATCAGGGGATAATATCATTCAAATTATACAGGGTGTCTCAAAGTTATTTGAGGACAACTGTATGCTCAAGGCGACAGCCAAGCGCAGTGGGGTGTCTTTCTTCGAACCTGACCCAACCTTGTTTGATGCTGTGCACAAGGAGATGAGAGGCATAGCGGGAGATGAGGCGATGTTTAGCATCACCGTGCCCAACGTGGACTTGCCAGTCGACCTTGGGTTCACTCAGGACTTTGATCTGAAGCTGGCGATTTGGGACGATGGAGATGTCGTGGTCTGCGGACGGCACTGGACTTTGTTCACCACTGTCACCCAGCCCATGGCAGACTTTGAGTCGGCGTATGGGATCCTGCAACAGACTGCAATGGTCTCTTGTGCGGCAGCTGCAGCAGAGGAACCACCGCCGCTCGACATCGACGACTCCTGCATGCCATTCGATAAGCTTACATATGCAGTAGTTGTGGCACTGGAGGAGCTGGTGGACAACAGCTGCTGCCCCAACACGCGTGTGTTTGCGTGGCTGTATGCCAAGCACCTGCGGGCAGCCGACATGGATTTCATGGACCTGCTGCAAACTCCGGCCATCGCCAATATGGCATCTACAGCGCTGGACGCCTGGTTTGTGCGGCACCCGATGTTCAGGGCACAGGCGCATGAGGCACAGGATCTGCTGATCACTGTGCTGGATGACTACACGCCATCGCGTCCGCGGTACGAGCCATACTGGGTGAGTGAGAGTTAATGGGCGTTCCTTCCTCCCAGCGGATTTTTTGAAATTTCTACTCAGAATTTAGAGTCTCCGGAAAGACTCGCTAGCTTGAGACATCAGCACCAAGGAATCACAAATCCGCTCCATACAATACAACCAGTAAAAATCGACCGGGAGGCAGGAACGCCCATTAACTCATCTGGTGGACAATTTACACTAGTTTTTATGAAAAAAATGTTTACTCGTTTTTTGAGGAACGGACGGCGGATCATGCGAGTCACACGGCGACCATGCAGTGAAGTGCATCGGCAGTTTAAACAGATGTCAAGCAAGGTCTACTTATTTTCGGAAAGGAAACCTGTTCTGAGCAAACACGACGGTTACGCAGGCGACCGTCCCAGACACCAAAGCCGCAATGGCCACGATCGCTAGCAAGTGTTGCTGTTGCTGTTGCTGTTGCTGTTGCTGTTGCTGTTGCTGTTGCTGTTGCTGTTGCTGTTGCTGTTGCTGTTGTTGTTGTTGTTGTTGTTGCTGGTGCTGGTGCTGTTGCTGTTGTTGCTGTTGCTGTTGCTGTTGACTTGGTTGAGAATTCTCTGGACAAGCGGCTCCTCCGCCAGGGAGCCATGAGTTGTTCAGGCTCCGGAGGCCCAAGTAGTAATATGGGTCAACGTAGCTCAACGCGGAACGCGGAATGTGGTATCGGTCGTCGTACACGCTTGGATACGAGTAGCGTATGTTCTCCGTGTGCGTGTGGTGCGTGTTCCCTCCTCCCCCCCAACCTCCGTTGCCGCTGCCTCCACCACCACCACCTATTGTTGTTTGTGTTGTTGTTGGTCACGGTGATGTTACTGGGATGTGGTGGTGGTGGGGGCTCGGAATCGGGTGGAGGAGGCTCGGAAGCAGGCGGAGGAGGCTCGGAAGCAGGCGGAGGAGGATCTGAAGCAGGCGGAGGAGGATCTGAAGCAGGCGGAGGAGGATCTGAAGCAGGCGGAGGAGGAACATCTCCTTCTGAAAATTGCTCTCGGATGTACTGTGAGGAAACGTTACGGCAGTTATTGGTGATCAGTGTAATCACTGACGCCAACACTACAAGAATAATGAAGATTGCTACCAACCAAAGCCAGATGCCAGGGACTCCCTTGGACGAGGTTCGCGCTCGCGAAGTGACCATATTGTATGTATGTATACATTTGTTCTCAAATAATTTTGGGACACTCTGATATCACTACAAATATTTTTTGAGGCTTTTACGTTCCACGATATCCAATAATCCAGTCCGTGTCGTCTGCGTGTTGATGAATTTTATAAAATCGTATTGTTGTAGACACCATCGCACAGAGACGTTTCATTTATATATATCTGTTGAGTGTAAATGGATATCATCCCTCGGATTCACCACCAGCGTGGGAGGACAAGGCAACGTCCAGAGTTCAAACTCAGAGAAGAGCTTATAAACCGCAATAGGGGCAAACACATTTGGAAATGTGGTATACTTGAAATGTCAGAATTACAACCATACAGATGCATGAAATGCAACATGACAATGGCAGAGCTGCAGGAACTTGGCAACACTGGAGTTTGCTCCTCGGAAATTGACTTTACAGGCACCGTGATTGCCGAGGATGGCCGACTGTTATTGGATTTAGGCACATCCATCGTCATCCGTGATTGGATGGGGTAGAGCGTTTATTTTTTCGCATCATCGTAGCGAGAGGCCAAGAAATTTGTTGGCCGCTCTCTACGATGCGGTTTGCTGGTCCCTGATCTCTTTCTTGAGGTAAAAAACTATCTTCCGAATTCGAATGTGCTTCTTTATATTCATCATCTCTTTTGAATCAGTTTGACAAGGGTCGGATGCCTGTCCCTGACCAAGCATTCTCTGGTGAGTACGTACCATTGTTTTGCGGACACCTGTGTCGATGGATGCATGTTATCTACCGCCCCAATTTTTTTTATTACTATTATTATATTCAAAAACGTACACCTAAAAATGCCACCTAGGAACTCTATTCAGAACTCTAGTAAGAATCAGTATGGAGGAGGTATGTTCTCAACCACTGTGACCCCAAAGACGGTGCAGAAGGAACTCGCAAAGATCCCCCCAGGCGACCTCATCAACCGCATGAACATCAACATCAACACAAACCAAATCAAGAAGACCTCAACCCTAGAAGAGCAGGATGCAATCACAAAGCTCGTGCAGATCATCGAGACAGCTACGAAGCAGAAGGAGGATTTCGATAAGGCCACACGCGACTTCTATACCGTCTACGATAAGCTCAAGATTGCAATCATGGAAGCGTGCGACACCGGCCCCAAGTTGTGCGGCACCGTTAACGGCGCAATCAAGCCCCAGAAGAAGAACTCGTAAATTTCCCGACAATAAAAACACACACAAAATGTAGACGCGACGCAAAAATACACTATGCACTACACTCCCGACGCCGCAGCCGCACCCATCATGGACGCATTCTTCAAGGAACGCGAGAAACACTTCGCTACACAACATCACATCGACTCGTTCGATGACCTACTAGGAACGCGTCTAAGAGCGATCGTACGCAGCATGAACCCAATCACAATGGTGCGAGAAGACCCCAACACGAAAACCAAACACACGGTGAAGGTGTACGTAGGAGGAGACGAAAAACTCCGCCCCGATCACGACGTGCACATAGGAGACCCAACCCCGACTCTACCATCACAAGCCCGTATAGCAAACCAAACGTACGGGGCGGACATCTTCGCAGACGTCCACGTGGTCTATCCGGACGACAACGACGAGACACGAGACTTCGAACGCGTGCACATCGGATTCATGCCCATCATGATCCACTCCAAAGCGTGCTCTCTAAGAGGGCTAAAGCCGCACCAGTTACGAGCACGAGGAGAATGCCCATACGATATGGGCGGATACTTCGTAATAGACGGACGCGAAAAGGTCATCGTGACACAAGAGGAACGCGTCCCGAACCGACTCTACACACGACGCGGAGAGAAAATAGAATACGACAAACTCATCCTAAAAGCATTCATCAGGTGCGTCTCCACAGACGCACGAGACGTGTTCCCACGCACAAGCGTCTTCCGAGTCATGACTTCGGGTGAAATCACGGCCACGGTCACCCACATCAACGAAGGAGCCGTGCCCGTCACAACTCTCTTCCGAGCACTCGGCATCGAAAGCGATCGCGCCATCCTCAAAACCATCTTCCACGAAGATCCAGGAGAAGAGAGAAACACGGTCGAAATCGAATTCATGCACGCATCCATAGCCGCAGGACACAAGTCTGGAGTAAGCAGCCAGAGAGGAGCCATAGATTTCCTCATACCACGCACACGATTCAAGTCCCAACTCGACCTCAAAAGCGTCCTCACAGACGACCTCTTCCCAAATGTAGGACGCACGTTCGAGGCCAAAGCAATCGCCCTAGGAGCAGTCGTGAGACATCTCGTAAGAGCCGCTCTAGGAAAAGAACCCATGTCGGAACTCGATCACTACGCCAACAAGAGACTCATGTGCTCAGGTGCGATCACAGCCAATCTCTTCAGAGACGCGTACCTACTATCAATCGCAACAACCCTGCGCACGCTCAACGAAGAGTTCCTCACCGGACCATGGCGCGTCGCAAACGATATACACACGCTCGTCAACGAAGCCAACCTGAAAAATATATTCCAACCAAGAATCATCCGAGAAGCCCTCGTACGAGCACTCAAAGGATCGCGACGCGGCGATGACAATGCACGCGCGCCCGTCCAAGAACTCAGCAGAGTCTCATATCTAGGATACATTTCACACATGAGACGAGTAAACAACCCCGTCGACAGGAACGTCAAGATAGCAGACACACACCGTCTAAGGCCGTCGCACTGGGGAGTCATCTGCCCAGTAGAGTCACCAGACGGACCCAACGTAGGCCTCCTCACGCACCTAGCCACGCTTGTCACCATATCACTTGCCATACCAGAACCCGTCGTACATGAAACCATAAGACCCGCCATAGACAAATACACGAGACATCTATCAAACAGCACACTATCCCCACAATCAACCGCGGTGCACTTTAACGACACATGGATAGCGATCACAGACACACCCAAGGACCTAGTCGATGCACTACGAAAAATGAGGACGGAAGACACCAGACTGAACACACTCGGCGTCACATGGGACGTGTGGAGGAACGACGTGGCAATCCGCACAGATGCAGGAAGATGCTGCAGACCACTAAGAAGAGTACAGGAAGGAAAGGTCGTACCAATCAACGGCGATCCGTCGTGGACCGAATTGATACGCAGCGGAGCGATCGAAATGATAGACGTCGAAGAAGTAGCTACATGTCTAGTGGCAATGAACGAGGCAGACGTCAACAATCGAGACCCGATCCCAGGCAGATACACGCACGCAGAGATACACGCAGGAAGCACACTCTCAATGGTAAGCAACACCTACCCACTACTTAACCACAACAACGGGGCGTACAACTCACTATGTCTAGCGCAATTTAAACAAGCGCTAGGCACGACCATGACATCCATCAGGGACCGGTTCGATACGAACACATTCCTACTACACCACGCCCAACGCCCTCTGGTAAGCACGAGCTTCGCAGACCGACTCTTCGGAGGACGTTTCGCGCACGGCGAGAACGTCGTAGTAGCAATCGCCACATACACAGGATACAACCAAGATGACGCCATCATCATCAATCTAGACGCCGTGCAGCGCGGCCGACTAGCACTCACAGTATTCGAAACCATCCGGTACGAGGAGTCAGAGGAGGAACCAGAGGACCCAAACATTCAAAAAACAAAAAAACAAATTGTGTTTGCGAACCCACAGCGGCTAGTGTCACGCGGGTACGCCCTATCAACCACTACCAAAACAACCACAAAAGAATACAAAAACCTCGACGAACATGGAATGCCAAAGATCAACAAAATGCTAAGAGAAGGAGACGCAGTTGTAGGAATGGTCAAGGTACCATCGACCGCAGCAAAGGAAGACGTCTTCACGGACGCATCTCAACGTCTACAATCCCGAGAATCTGACCTTCCCACGTATGTAGACGGCGTCCACTTGCAAAACATAGATCAGAACACAGCAAAAGACAACGCACTACCACAACTTAGAGCATGCAAAGTACGTCTCCGCCAGATGCGCAGCCCCGAACTAGGAGACAAACTAAGCTCGCGTTACGGCCAGAAAGGGGTGGTGGGAATGATTCTACCCGCCGTGGACATGCCGTTCTGCGCAGAGGACGGTATCGTACCCGACATCATCATCAACCCCAATGCATTCCCCAACCGTAGGACAGTCTCGCATATACTGGAAGCCGTGCTAGCGCGCGAGGGAGCAGTCAAAGGAGCTCGCATGAACGCCGACACATTCGGAGGAGAAGACATCGGAGCCGCGCTGACCCAACTGGGTCTGCGTGAAAACGGACACGGGAACATGCTCATGCACAACGGACGATCCGGAGAAGAGGCGAAAACACGCATCTTTGTAGGCGTGAATTACTACGGTCGCTTGAAACACATGGTAGAGGACAAGTACCAGTCGCGTGCACGAGGAGCAGTCGACGCCACAACACGTCAGCCAACGAAGTCCAAGGGACAGAGCGGAGGGCTGCGCATCGGAGAGATGGAGCAGAACGCACTCGTCGCACACGGACTCGCATCGTTCACACGCGAAGCGTTCATGCAGCGCAGCGATCACCACTCAACTAAGGTCAATGCCACGACAGGAACGCCGGCGGAATGGTGGGCCGCAGCACGCGAAGACCCAGAAGGACCCGACGAGGAGGCGAATGTTGAAACACCTTACACGTTCACCCTCATGCAGCACGAACTCAGAGCATTGGGGGTGGAGGCGGCGCTTCTCACATCCACTGATGAATTTTATTTATAGCTCAGTGGCGTTGGGTTGTTTGAGTTTTTCCGTGTAAAATTCGTACGAATCAATGTCGAGCAGCTGCAACGCATTGTCGATCAAATTTCCGCTTTGATTGCCAGATAGAGGTATAAAGAATTTCCCAATTTATTCGATAACAACAAAAACTGCGAAGACCATAAGACCATCAGGAGTATCGGGAGAGATATGGAGTCTGAAAAAACCGCTTGGACGGATGCCAACGTCGTCTCAGCCCGCGAGGCATTTTGCAATTGCAAGGCGTTTTTTTCCGGGTGGTCAAACTACGAAGACGCCAGGCTCGTGGCGTCTCTCAAAAACGCAAAGTCGCTAGCGCAGATCAACGAGCTGGAGCGTACTTACATCGCGTACATGCAAGCATTGGAGCCCTTCCAACCCAAGCGTTCAGAGGTGGATGAGCAGAAGGAAAAGCTCAGGGAATGCGTCTCCGACTGTAAAATGTCCATGAATTTGTATATTAAGGGATTGATAGACAGCATGCCGGATGAAAAATATGTGCCCATGATGTACTTTGTGCCCCATTCAGGCACATACTGGGTCAAGGGCGTGCCGTTTGCCCGCGAACAGGCGGGCCGCGCCCGCGCCAACATGTTGGCATCTGAATCAGATGCCAATAAGGCACTCGTGTCCTAGTATTTAATGGGGGACCGTTGTTGTATTTGTTGCCGTTGTTGCTGCATTTATCTACAAAAAGTTCTTTCAAATTTAGTATGAAGTCTGAAGTGTACAGAAATGAATTGGTGATCCGTGAACCAGTCGATTCTGAATTGGGCCATTTGTAAATGGAATGGTGCGTAAAAAAAACGGTAATCTACTACATTGTACGTTGAATCTAACAGTTTCGTCTTTTCAAGATGAAGTTATAGATATCAGTGGGTGTCATTGGTTTCTCAATGCCTTCGAGAGTTTTTTATGCCAATTGGTTAACGGCGAGAATTCAGATTGGAGCTCAGATAAGAACAGTCGATTCTGAATTGGGCCATTTGTAAATGGTGCGGAAAAAAAACGGTAATCTACTACGTTGAATCTAACAGTGTTGTCTTTTCAAGATGAAGTTAGAGATATCGGTGGGGGTCTCAGGTGTATCGATTCCTTCGAGAGTTTTTTCTGACAATTGGACAACGGCAATGTCCTGATTCTTCTTGATACTTTGAACCAACAGACAGAAGTTTGTCGAGCCCTTCTCAAGCGGTTGAATTACAATCGATAATGTAGATTGGAGCTCAGATAAGAATATGTCCGCAATTTCAGAGTTGAATCTGAAAGATTTTCTCGTTCCAGATTCCATCCCAATGTTGATTCGGCATTTCCGTGCGTATCCAGACCTGTTTTGGTCATGTCCGCCAAGTATCTTGTAGAGATTGGACGGGATAAACCATGCATCCGCCTTTGCATCCTCCATACTGTTCAGGGTGACGTACATGGTAATGTACACCACAATCGACTTGATCCACTTTCCATAAGGAGCAGGAGAAGCAGGAGGAGAAGCATGAGGAGAAGCCGGAGCATCATCATAAGCAGCATCGTGCGCAGCTTGAGCATCGTGCGCAGCTTGCGCATATTGAGAAGCATCATCATCAAAGATCGAGAAATCGAATTCATAAGCATCAGCATCGTGCGCAGCTTGCGCAGATTGAGAAGCATCATCATCAAAGATCGAGAAATCGAATTCATATGCATCAGCATCGTGCGCAGCTTGCGCAGCTTGAGCAGCTTGCGCATCTTGCGCAGCTTGAGCAGCTTTATCAGCATACAGTTTACTTAGTAAATGGTTCACATTGTAAGGATCATCAGCATCAGGAACTTGAGCATCGTGAGAATCAGGATCAGGAACATACATGTCCGGTTGGTGGTACTGAACAGGGGACCTTGATCTTGATCTTCTTGCGCTTTGAGCTTCTTCTAAATTGGTGGCTTCTTCGAAGTTGTAGGGGCTTCCAGAACTGCGTAGGTTTCTAATAGTGCCTGGGCCTAGGCTTCCAAAACTGTATCGGATTGACAAACTGTCTGGGTTTTCGAGATTTAATAATAACGAATAGTCAGACATTGTTGTTGTAGAGTTGTCATTTGGAGACTACCGATTTTCATTCAATTTTTTACATCATGTAAACGTCAAGTTTCTGCACTACACCAAGATATACCAACGAAAAAGCCGCACGGGACAGTACTCGTCCTTAGAAATGATGCACGTAGTAGCATAAATCGTACATACAACTCAGCGTCAAACTGACGTTTGGAACCTCGAAACGGCTGATATCTTCCGGATGTCATTCCGGATAGAGACTCTCCGATGTCTCAACAGATTGGGGCGTACGCCAGATTGCCCAAACGCAACGATCTGCAGTCTGGATGATTATAAGGTGTGTCCCACTTTATTTGAGAACAACTGTACAACATGGAAATGCCGGATATCTCAAGACAATGCGGAGGCGGAACAATATCATTCTGCAAAAGCCTTTCTTTACCGAAGTATGTAGATGAGCTAGGAATTTCGAGATGTTCTGTCTGCAAATGCAGAGGCCCGATGATTGACTATTCGCAACAATTACAAGTCATACTAAAATGAAACCGCTTCGTGTACGGCACACCTTACGGTGTAACCTAATGGTGTAGCAACCCACGGGGCAGTGGAACACCAATACGATTTTGAATCAACAAATTAACGAGAATATCGTGGTTCTTTTTCAGATCACGGCTCTCCATCCTGCAGACTCCGTATCGTTCTTTTGTCGGTACTTTCGAGAGTGTCCATTGAAGGACCAGCCAGCCGCACTTAAGCGATCGCCTCTTCCCCGGTACCGTGGCCCAAAAGAACACGGGGTCTTTGTTGATGTGCAATGCGTCATGAAAGGTAAAATCCTGCTTGGTTATTCTTGCGGGAAGCTCTTGGTAGGATCGAATTCCACGTAGATCCGATCAACAGTCCATGTGATTCCGCTCATGTACTTTCCATTACACTCATATCCCCATGCGGTGGTCAAACGCCCAATGAGTTGTAAAGTGCATTTCTGAGATACGTGGATTGTATTGTCCCATGCCATATTGAAAATTGCTCCGTTTATTGTCACCAATTGTTCAGGCAGGTGCCCTACGTTGATGGTGCGATCAGTGGGAGAAGGTGCAATGTGGGTAAAATCAGGGATGGCAAATTGAAGCAACATATTCTCAGCGGCTCGGATCTCTGATAATTGTCCATCATCAATCACCGATGCAGTGCTCCTGTTCACCGATGCAGTGCCCCTGTTCAAGTTCTCTACATCAACCACTGCAACAACAATTGGAAAATGCCAATGAAGCAAATCCGGTCTATCATGCAAGATGTATACGCTTTTCATTTTACAATTAAAAAAAAAAAAAAAATAGCATTTAAACGATCATGGGCGGCTTTGAGAACTGAAGGAGAATAAAATGAGTCTCGATATTCTCTCATTATTCCGTCGTCGACTGTAGCCGGATGTTGAGCATTTCGGTTCGAACCCACTTTATTTCCCACTTTAATTGATAACAATGACAAGGAGTGATAATAATAACAACCTCGCATCTAATGGGTACATGAAGGACGCTTTAGCGGTTGTCGCGTTCCTTATCGCATTGGTTGTGATCGTTGGGAGACCTCGCTCATGGTGGTGTTCGCCCTCACAGAGAAACTTGATCATCCTCGTGCTCGTCTTGTGCGGGTCCATAGACCTTCTCTTCACACTGAACCCAGAGTGGCACAACCGACCGTTCACGGGGGCCGACGCACCAAGCGCGTGCATCTGTTTCCAGGCCATATCTATGATAGCAGGTATAGTGTACGCCGTATTAAGCTGAGTGGATGGTCTGACTCAATAAACGATAAACTGGAAGACTACGACGACGTGACACCCGCATTAGATGCAAAGTATCTTGACAAACTCGATGTTCCGCTCTAGCAACATGCCCGATATTGGGGATATTGCCCAACGTTGCTCTTGAGCAACGAACTGCAACTTCGATTATAAATGGGGTGTCCTTTATTTGAGAACAACTGTAGTTATTACAAAAAGAGTGTGTTAGTGATGGTTGATACTTGACCTAGGATGCGTTCCATGTCTGTGTGGCCTTGATCTGCTGCAACACGACGAGGGCATCCATCCAGGATGTTAACATTAGCCCCTGCAAGTATGAGTTGGCGTACTATCGTCAAATTGTTTTGTTTTGATGCTGATATCAAGGCGGCTCCATGCCTAGCGTTGGGGTCACTACCTGCAATCAACAATAGTTTAACAATCTCCGGTTTGTTCAATTGGGTAGAGTACACCAAAGCAGTGTAATCATTTTCATAGAAGTTTATTCCTTGAATTAGCATGCGTCGAACGCCCTCGACATCGCCTTTTTCAATCGCTTCAAGTAGTGTTAACATTTATAATCCGGATAAATATTAGCCTGAATTTCATTTTTCTTATTGCACCGCATGGGAAGGTTTCTTTTTCAATCGTCCCAACGTTGAAAGTTCGATGATTATAAAGGGTATTGCGGTGCAAGAGAAGTTGGAGCCTGATGGAAACCTTGTGAAAGATGAAGAGTTCGAGAAGATGCGGGGTGGAGGCAGCGCACCGTTGGTTTGTTTGAGTTTTTCCTTGTAAAATTCGTACGAATCAATATCTAGCGATTGCAACGTCTTGTCGATCAGGTTTTCCCGCATGCTATCTGGCAGCTCCAGACCCGTCACAGCGCCGAGGATGTGTTGACCCCTAAACCAGTAGTTTGTCGAATATTTATTACAGTTGTTTTCAAATAAAGTGGGAAATTTAAATGTCGAAAAGCTTCTCGCATGTTTCATCTCGTCAAATCATCTTTATCCCCGTTCAACCGTGCCGAAATCGTCGACAACCTCCACGTACGTGCGGTAGTCCTTGTTCAAGTAAGCGTACTTGCGGAGCGTCCGACCCTCTGCGGCGACCGAGGCGCGGAACAGCTCATGAGTCCTGCTACCGCGCACTCCCCCATGTTGCGTCATGAGGACGTACAAGTCCCGATGGAACCACCCGTTCAACACTTTAACTGCAAGGTAGTCCATGACCTTCCCCTCATTGTCGTACTTGGCAAGGAAGCAGTCGGCATAGGCCGACCCGAAAAGGGCAATACTGCATACGTGCTTCAGCAGGACGAGATGCGTGTCCGCGAGGTGCCCGACGATCTTCTCGTACACATCGATTTCTCGCCCGTGCGGCTCAACGTCAATGATCACCAAGTCGAATCTGTTGCTGCTCCTGCTTACGAGGTCCGTCGTCGTCGTCTCATCAAAGACGTCGCCAAGGATCTCGGTCATGCCGACGCCACACGCGAGCTTCAGCGACCTAGCCGCGAAACCGCACGTCTCCGGCATGGCCTTGTCGATGCAGGTGTACTCGGCAGAAGCCGCAGGAATCAGAGAGGCGATCTGTCCTGCGCTTGTCCTGCGACCGCAGCCCACGTCGATGATGCGCAGTGGCTTGCGGTCGCTAGACGCGGCAAGCCCCACCTGGTTCATGAGGGCGCTACTGAACGCACTGTCTCCCTCGTTCTTGCTGTACGACGCGATATTTTCTTCCAAAGTTGGAGGCTTCTTCGAGAACGCCTCGATGACGCGGGACGTCGCGATGTACAGGACAGACTCCATGTTGCACGAGGCATGTTTCTTGACCCCACCAGTCGCTCGCCCAGGTGCACGCTCATCATCCTCATCCCCTTCATAATCGACAAGTTCTGCAACGTCATCATGTTGGTCAGCCTCATGTTCATGTACAAACGAATGATGACTCGACGACCCCATTCTCCATCACAAATTGTACCCCGAAAAAGTTTTAGGGTTGAACATTCCTAACACAATCTCCCGAATACTTTATACCACATTTCTAGAAATTGCCATTCGAACCCGTCGTACAAGAAAGACAAAGACACGAGACATCTCTCAAAAACACACTATCCGCACAAGCAACCGCGGTGCAATTGAACGACGCATGGATACAAGCGATCACAGACACAATCGACCGTCGGTCAAAGTTGTACATTAAGAATTGATTACATACACAGTAAAGTTGTACATTGATTGGAACATACCAGTATTGACCGGTCTGAGTGCAACAAATCATGGAACTTCTCCCTGCAAGCCCACTCCACATCATCGCGTTGCATTTATCAAAAAGTGATGATAAGTACCATCGATTATGCGACGTCTCAGAGGACGCCGCGAACCTCATGTTGGTGGGAAACGTAGCGTTCACCGAGCTTAGTATTGCGTGCAAGAGAAGCTGGAGCCTGGTGTTCGCCTCGTGAACGATGCAGTGTTCGAGAGGATGCGTATTCACGAGGGTCTTTCAGAGGCAAGCAAAGCGGATGTTCTAAAGAAGGCGTGTCGAGATCGTGGACTGATGGTTTCTGGTGTCAAAGCCGCATTGTGGAGGAGGCTGATGGAGGCGGAAGTTGTCGCTCGCCCCCCTAGAGTGTGCATCCTGTCTGCAAAATTCCGTTCAGAAATGAGGGCTATGCGCTCAGCACGCATGTGTGTGTCAACGGTCAAGTTAGAGTATCGCTTGACCGAGAGGGATCTCACGACCATGAGTTGCGAACTCAAACGAAATCCGATGTATCGGTCAGCAGCACCGATGCGTTTATATCTTATCCGCGACGTGGCTCAGGTTGCGCTTAAGAAGCATGCATCATCATCCCATACACGTATTCGAGTCCCCGCCATCTCTGCGGATGAGCGACGTACCTCTCGGGAGACGTTGCTTTCCAAGAAGCTTGGTGACATGACGTTGGATTCCAGGATATTCTCCGTTTCGGAATCCGCATGCAGGGCCAGAGATTTGTACGTGAATTCTGGAAGAGGGGGGGGTGCTGTGAAAGTCGCTGCAGACATCATTGCTACAAATACTCGCCTTCACATTTTGGAGAGGGCTCTCGAGGATCGAGGGTGTGAACTTCGCAGTGACTCTCGTTTGTGCACAGGTTTTGTTGACAACGACGACGGAGATCCAGAGGACATCGCTGTATCGATGCTTGAGATGAAATTCTTTCACAACCACACTGAGTACGCTTCAATTCTAGACGATCTTTGGGAAGATGCCAGACGCGAGCGTGATTACATCGACGAGTACGAGTACGACAATTACCACCACATCGATCCTCATGAGCTGAGTTCGTCTGCCAAGTCGGAAGCATGAAGCAGTGGGCTGATACACACGATCTTGACGATGTCCTTGACATACCTGAAAGCCTGCGACCATCTGTCTTCATCTGAAGGCAGAGTGTATCGTTTCCGACACAAGGAAAGCGTGGCGTGCTCGCCAGCCTCGAATTCCTGTCCAAGCCTCAATAATATCGAGACGGTATTCTACCGATCCACAAGCGCACTGCGATGCAGAGTCCCTGGCATCCCTGCGATCCACACTCAAAGATGCAGAGAGTGGATGTCTGCACGTGTGGATGCCGTTTCTGTGATGTGGGATAAGATCCGTGAGTGGCCACATGCGATTCCCGGTGCGACCGTGATATTCGATACCGAGTTCAAGATTCTCAACGCGACCCATGCTACCTACATCGCTTCCGCGGAGAAGTTTCGTACGAGAAGGTGAGAAGGCCCGTCTCAAGAAAGAGAGAGAGGATAAGTGTCGTATCGAGAAGGAGGAGAAGGCACGTCTCAATAAAGAGAGAGAGGATAAGTTTCGGGAGAGAAAACGTATCCAGAAGATGCAGAAGGCACGTTCAAGAAAGAGATGGTGGATAAGTGTCTTATCGACGGGGAAGAAAAATCAGTATCGAGAAAGATAGTTGTGTTTGTCCGGTTTGCAAAAAGACGTGCAAAAGTCGAGAGGTGTGAGCATGCACATGATCAAACACATCAACATCTGTTGTCAGCTGTACTACATAGGACCGAGTGCCTTTATTGGCCATCGTAAAGCGCTCAGCCACATGCACATGTAGACAGCAAAAATCCGCCGGGAAGTAGGAACGCCCATTATATATCGTGCGAAGCGCAGAGGAATGTTACACTCAGACCGTTACCGTTATGTCCCTAGCTGTATGTGAAGAAAAAATAAAATAAATAAATTTTCTAGCTCATCTAAATACTTCGGTAAAGAAAGGCTTTTGCAGAATGATATTGTTCCGCCTCCATTGATGAGGCGGGTTTTTACATCGGTGACACTTGTCGCAGAGGGTACTGCCAACGCGGCAAACGTTTAAATATCCAAATTTCTCGGACATTGCGAATGTCCAAATTGACGCTAATCGCTGCCGTTTCTGTCAAAGGTATCGTTCATTACAAGATCCTTGATCAAAATTGCAAGAAAGTCGACTTTGTGCAGTTTGTATCAGAGTTACATGTAAAGCAGGGTACTGTCGCTGTCCTTGACAATATCCAGTTCCATCATTCAAAAGAGACGATCTCTGCGTTCGATTCTGTAGGAATACGGCTGCTCTTTGTACCTCCTTACAGTCCAGAGTTCAACGCTATTGAGAATGTGTTCAGTTTGCTCAAGCGAAAATATCGCTGCGCGTGCCCAATAATTCCAGATGTAGCAGAATTATTTGATTACAGGAACGCTTTGAAAATGATTATTGATGCGCACGATGTAAGCCCACACGTTGACTTGTCAGGCTACTTTGATCATGTAACTTCTGTGTCTTTACAGGCCTTGAATGTTTTGTGTCAATCTCCTGAAGACAGTATCTGTATTGACAAGATCGGTTACAAAACTTGAATTGGTCAAATCCCCAAAATAAAAGGTGTCCCACAATCAAATGTCCCTAGCTGTATGTACAATTTACGCTGTATGTTGCGTATATACGATTTATGTACTACGTGCATCATTTCTCAGGAATTTAATTTTCAATTGGCAGAAAAAACTCTCGAATTGAGAAGCCAATGACACACACTGATATCTATAACTTCATCTTGAAAAGACGAAACTGTTAGATTCAACGTACAATGCAACAACGGCAACAAATTCAACAACGGTCGCCCCATTAAAGTACATGTTGGCTCGGGCGCGGCACGCCTGTTCGCGGGCGCGGCCCGCCTGTTCGCGGGCAAACGGCACTCCCTTGACCCAGTATGTGCCTGACTGGGGCACAACGTACATCATGGGCACATATTTTTCATCCGGCATGCTGTCTATCAATCCCTTCATAATCAAATTCATCAGTGATCCCGCCTCATCGTTAATGCTCTCCATGAGCTTTTCCTTCTGCTCATCCACCTCTGAACGCTTGGGTTGGAAGGGCTCCAATGCTTGCATGTACGCGATGTAAGTACGCTCCAGCTCGTTGACCTGCGCAAGCGACTTTGCGTTTTTGAGAGACGCCACGAGCCTGGCGTCTTCGTAGTTTGACCCCCCGGAAACCAATGCCTTGCAATTGCAAAATGCCTCGCGGGCTGAGACAACGTTGGCATCCGTCCAAGCGATTTTTTCAGACTCCATATCTCTCCCGATACTCCTGATGGTCCTGATGGTCCTGATGGTCCTGATGGTCTTCGCAGTTTTTGTTCTTATCGAATAAATTGGGAAATTCTTTATACCTCTATCTGGCAATCAAAACGGAAATTTGATCGACAATGCGCTGCAACTGCTCGACATTGTTTCGGACGCTGCTACCAACGAAACTGTTTTTGTCGGACAAGTAAAAGACTGGGAGAAGAAGAAGCTCGAGCTTGAGGATGCGAAGAATTACAAGATAGATAAAAAATAAATAACAGGCGGAAAGCGTGAGAGAAGAAGGGGGATGTCACGGCGGTAGCTTGTCCACTCCTATCTGCCACATGCGATTCCCGGTGCGACCGTGATATTCGATACCGAGATCAAGATTCTGAACGCGACCCATGCTACATACATCGCTTCCGCGGAGAAGTTTCGTATCGAGAAGGAGGAGAAGGCACGTGTCAAGAAAGAGAGAGAGGATAAGGTTCGTATCGAGAAGGAGGAGAAGGATCGTCTCAAGAAAGAGAGAGAGGATAAGGTTCGTATCGAGAAGGAGGAGAAGGACCGTCTCAAATGTATAGAGAAGGCCCGTCTCAATAAAGAGAGAGTGGAGAAGTGTCTTATCGACCGAGAGAGGGTGGAGAAGTATCTTATCGATAAAGAGAGTTGTGTTTGTCCGGTTTGCAAAAAGACGTGCAAGACCCCAGATGGTGTAAGTACCTTGCTTGACAAACACATCTGATGTAAGCGCTCATCTGCTCTCACAATCGCAAGGATTCATTCATTGCATGGAACTGTTGGGTCAAGGGAGACCGCTTCCATTTTGCAGGGATGCGGCGTGTTGTTGATGGGCTACAAAAACATGATGGTGTTCCACTGCAAAGTGGGTTGCTACACCACTTTAAGGTGTACCCCGTACACTCCAGAAAGCGGTTTCATTTAAGTATTCCGTCGAGTGTACACCTGATTATCGTGATGGGCCAACGCTACATTGTAGTGCTTCAGTTCAAATACATACTCGCGCCTGCAAGAAACCAGGGCATTCTCCACAAGATTGAATGTGCGGCCGCCACTAGTAGGCAAGTAAGCAATTACTGTCAAGTA
The DNA here is from genome assembly GCA_013435795.1 of Chlamydomonas sp. ICE-L. Classification (NCBI taxonomy): domain Eukaryota; kingdom Viridiplantae; phylum Chlorophyta; class Chlorophyceae; order Chlamydomonadales; family Chlamydomonadaceae; genus Chlamydomonas; species Chlamydomonas sp. ICE-L. The sequence continues at coordinate 11,764,330 of JACBWV010000730.1, forward strand.
GGCCTTGGTTGAATGAGACTGTAGGTGCGCGGTCATCCCATCGCCAAGAGCAGACCGGTGCACCTTTTCTGCGTTTGAATCTATTATACGCCTTTCAAGAACGCGTTGATTGTTCAGGGGTGACAACTGGATTTCCAGCAACTGGCCTGTCTGATTCGTCACGTGAATTGCCCCAGAAATGAGAACCCTCCATGTGCACCGCACTGTAGCGAATCCCATGTTCCACCGAATGTAGTAAGCCGCCTACAAACCATTTATACTCAATCTGAGAAAGTTGGACATACCATGCGATTCTCAGTTTTGCAAACAGTGTATTTGAGATGACAACGCAAATTAAGTGTACCGCTTGTAGATACCGCCAACAAAACACAGGCTAGTGGAAAACCCTGAACCCTACGTACTATATATATCATCTTCTTGCTTGCATTATGTCTGTCCATCAAGATGCATTCTCTCACGCGTCCATCATCATCTTCGTCGTCGTTTCCTGTGCTGACGACGTCGTTGCCACGTGAAATTATGTTTCAAATCGCCATTCTGTCTTCGAACCCCCGGATCGTCCTGGTGTGCAAAACCCTGCGCAACGGATTCCCGGGAGCGGCCCTCGCCCAACTGATCAGTCCGCCGCATAGAGCAGGAGAGATGATGGCGAAGGGGGGGCGTGCCGACCTCCTAAAAGTATGCCTGGAGTCAGATCCGCTGCGCATCAAGGTAAAGAAGGCAGACGCCGCAGGCACCCACCCCATACCACCAAAATTTAGGGCGAACGCAATAAACAGCAGGGCCCTGTGGGCGGCGGCCAAGGCAGGCCACGCAGACGTGTGCAGACTACTAATGGACCCAACGGTGGCTGGACGTGCGTTCCGGGCACGCGCGAACGCCGTCAACAGCAGGGCCCTGTGGGATGCAGCCAAGGCGGGACACGCAAGTGTCTGCAAGCTGCTGATGGACCCCGCGGTGGCTGGCCATGCGTCTAGGGCCCGCGCGAACGCCGTCAACAGCAGGGCCATGTTTGAGGCGGCCAGGGAAGGCCACGTAGACGTGTGCAGACTACTAATGGACCCCACGACGGCCGGCCATGCGTCCAGGGCCCGCGCGAACGCCGTCAACAGCAGGGCCCTGTGGGCAGCGGCCGCGGCAGGCCACGCT
>JACBWV010000730.1:11767978-11932943 GCA_013435795.1 Chlamydomonas sp. ICE-L
GCAATGGATACATAGACGTGATTCTGGAAACCAACGAGTTCATAGAGAAAGATTAGACAAGATCCAGCGTGAACTTGACGAGGCTCGCGAAAAGGCAAAATGTGCACACGATGCATATGTTCAAAAAATGGCTCCGGAGTGGGATCGGGCGATTACTTGTTTTGTGAAACAAAGGGAGACGGACAGACTTAAGTGTATGGGGTTGTGGCCCCTTACCGGACTGATCCAACCACCACATCGAGTTGGAGAGATGCGGAACACGACTGTGTCCCTAGAAGAGCTGTCGAAGACGCCGTTGTTGACCGCAAAGAGGTCCGGGTTGCTATCGAGCTTATCGACGAATGTCTCGTCCAGGACGAGAGATGCAACGGATTGAAGGAACGCAGAGCGCCCCCGCACCGTGTCTAAAAACAACCGAATCTTCTTGTTATTCTTCTCCGAAGGGAATTTGGAGTTGAACTCGGTTGCGATTGCGTTGGTTATCTTGGTGTTGCTGCAGTTCGACCAGCGATTGGTAGCGGGGTCGCAGTAATACATGTCGCCTACACATTCTTTCTTATTGACCTCTGGCACAAACTTGATTCGTCTGAAGAATACTGGGGCGGTGTACCGGAACTTCTCCGCAAGCACCATCTCTGTGATGGAGGACGTCGACAAAGAGTCGTCATCATCATCGTCCATATGTGAAGAAAAAATAAAATAAATGAATTTTCTAGCTCATCTAAATACTTCGGTAAAGAAAGGCTTTTGCAGAATGATATTGTTCCGCCTCCGCATTGTCTTGAGATATCCGGCATTTCCATGTTGTACAGTTGTTCTCAAATAAAGTGGGACACACCTTATAATCATCCAGACTGCAGATCGTTGCGTTTGGGCAATCTGGCGTACGCCCCAATCTGTTGAGACATCGGATAGTCTCTATCCGGAATGACATCCGGAAGATATCAGCCGTTTCGAGGTTCCAAACGTCAGTTTGACGCTGTATGTTGCGTATGTACGATTTCGTGCATCATTTCTCAGGAATTAAATTTTCAATTGGCAGAAAAAACTCTCGAAGGCATTGAGAAACCAATGACACCCACTGATATCTTGAAAAGACGAAACTGTTAGATTTAACGTACAATGTAGAAGATTACCGTTTTTTTTACGAACCACTCCCTTGACCCATTATGTGCCTGACTGGGGCACAACGTACATCATGGGCACATATTTTTCATCCGGCATGCTGTCTATCAATCCCTTCATAATCAAATTCATCAGTGATCCCGCCTCATCGTTAATGCTCTCCATGAGCTTTTCCTTCTGCTCATCCACCTCTGAACGCTTGGGTTGGAAGGGCTCCAATGCTTGCATGTACGCGATGTAAGTACGCTCCAGCTCGTTGACCTGCGCAAGCGACTTTGCGTTTTTGAGAGACGCCACGAGCCTGGCGTCTTCGTAGTTTGACCCCCCGGAAACAAACGCCTTGCAATTGCAAAATGCCTCGCGGGCTGAGACGACGTTGGCATCCGTCCAAGCGGGTTTTTCAGACTCCATATCTCTCCCGATACTCCTGATGGTCTTATGGTCTTCGCAGTTTTTGTTGTTATCGAATAAATTGGGAAATTCTTTATACCTCTATCTGGCAATCAAAGCGGAAATTTGATCGACAATGCGTTGCAACTGCTCGACATTGTTTCGGACAAGAAAAAGACTGGGAGAAGAAGAAGCTCGAGCTTGAGGAGGAAAAGTGGGTTGCTACACCTCTTTAAGGTGTACCCCGTACACTATAACGTCTGTCGACTCATTATACCGTTTATTGGGATGTTTCATTTTACTGTTCCGCCGACTATAGTGGAAAACCCTGAACCCTACAGTCGGCGGAACAGTAAAATGAAACATATCAGATGGTGGCAAGAAACGTGTCTTGCCTAACACAAGACCCAGCAGCCGTCAAGATTCACAATGGCCCTGTACTCGGGGCCAGCCGCCTCTGGATCCATCAAAAGCAAGCATACATAGGCGTGACCGGCCTTCGCAGCCGCCCCCACAAGGCCCAGCTGTCGCTAGTTTGCCAGGGCCTATACTTGGGTCCAGCCACCGCTGGATCCCATGAGCAGCTTGCAGACATCTGCGTGACCTGCCTTTGCAGCCGCCCGCAAGGCCCTGCTGTCGCTAGAGTTCGCCACAGCCCTGTACTCAAGTCCAGCAACCTCTGGATCCATCAGCAGCTTGCAGACATCTGCGTGACCTGCCTTTGCAGCCGCCCGCAAGGCCCTGCTGTCGCTAGAGTTTGCCACGGCCCTGTACTCAAGTCCAGCCACCTCTGGATCCATCAGCAGCTTGCAGACATCTGCGTGATCTTCCTTTGCAGCCGCCCACAAGGCCCTGCTGTCGTTAGAGTTCGCCCTGGCCCTGAACTCAACTCCAGCCACCTCTGGATCCATCAGCAGCTTGCAGACATCTGCGTGACCTGCCTTGGCAGCCACCCACAATGCCCGGCTGTAGCTAGAGTTCGCCCTGGCCCTGAACTCAACTCCAGCCACCGCTGGATCCATGAGCAGCTTGCAGACATCTGCGTGACCTGCCTTGGCAGCCGCCCCCAAGACCCTGCTGTTGATATTGTTCGCCCTGGCCCTGTACTTGAGTCCAGCCACTGCTGTATCCATCAGCAGCTTGCAGACATCTGCGTGACCTTCCCTTGCAGCCGCCCACAAGGCCCTGCTGTTGATATTGTTCGCCCGGGCCCTATACTTGAGTCCAGCCACTGCTGGATCCATCAGCAGCTTGCAGACATCTGCGTGACCTTCCGTTGCAGCCACCAACAAGGCACAGCTGTCGCTAGTGTTCGCAAGGGCCCTGTACTCAATTCCAGCCACCACTGGATCCATGAGCAGCTTGCAGACATCTGCGTGACCTTCATTGGCAGCCAGCCACAATGCCCAGCTGTCTCTAGAGTTCGCCCGGGCCCTGAACTCAAGTCCAGCCACCGCTGGATCCATGAGCAGCTTGCAGATATCTGCGTGACCTGCATTGGCAGCCAGCCACAAGGCCCTGCTGTCGCTAGAGTTCGCCAGGGCCCTGTACTCAATTCCAGCCACCTCTGGATCCATGAGCAGCTTGCAGACATCTGCGTGACCTTCATTTGCAGTCTCACACAAGGCCCAGTTGTCGATAGAGTTCGCCCGGGCCCTACACTCCATTCCAGCCACCTCTGGATCCATGAGCATCTTGCAGACATCTGCGTGACCTTCCTTTGCAGCCTCACACAATGCCCTGCTGTCGCTAGAGTTCGCCTGGGCCCTGAACTCAATTCCAGCCACCTTTGGATCCATCAGCAGCTTGCATACATCTGCGTGACCTTCCTTTGCAGCCTCACACAAGGCCCTGCTGTCTCTAGAGTTCGCCAGGGCCATGTACTCAAGTCCAGCCACCGCTGGATCCATCAGCAGCTTGCAGACATCTGCGTGACCTTCCTTGGCAGCCAGCCACAATGCCCAGCTGTGCGTAGAGTTCGCCAGGGCCCTGAACTCAAGTCCAGCCACCGCTGGATCCATCAGCAGCTTGCAGATATCTGCGTGACCTTCCTCGGCAGCCAGCCACAATGCCCAGCTGCCGCCATAATTCGCCCGGGCCCTGAACTCAATTCCAGATCCATGAGCAGCTTGCAGACATCTGCGTGACCTTCCTTGGCAGCCACATAGAGAAGCTTGTTTCCATTTTGGTTCGCCCTCAATTGTAGGGCCCCCTGTACAAGAGGATTGGACACCAAGCATACTTCTAGAAGATCGGCGCGCCCCCCTTTAGCCATCATCTCTCCAACTCGCTGTGGTGGTTGGATCAGTCCGGTAAGGGGCCATCCAGAAAATCTGTTGTGCAGAGTTTTACACACTAATACAATCTTTGGGTTGGAAGATAATAGGGCAATACGATCAAGAATGTCATGGGGAAACGTTAGGAATAACGATGATCGCGTGTGCGACTGCATGTTCTATGTACATGCATGCAAAAGCGCACAGGATGGTATAAATAAACAATGAGTTGGGATAAACCCTAGAAACCCTTGGTTGCACTTGCCTGGCGGTATCTGCAAGCGTTAAGCTGTAAGCGGCACTTGCCTGGCGGTATCTGCAAGCGTTAAGCTGTAAGAGGCAATTGCCTGGCGGTATCTGCAAGCGACAAGCGGCACTTGCCTGGCGGTATCTGCAAGCGGCAAGCGGTATAGAATGGGTGTTCCTGCCTCCCGGCGATTCTTTTGAATTTTCAAAGCAGAAGTTAGGAGATTGACAGAAAACATTCAAGGACATAGATGTTACATCTTCAAAGTAGCCTGAAAAGGCGTCGACAGCAGGGCCTTTTGTGACATACACACCCAGAATTAGAACGACCGTTTGATAAACGCCTCGTCCAGTGAGAAAAGTAGTGCCCTTTTTTGCAAAGTCACGGGGAATAAATAGGCACGATGATGAGCGAAGTGCAGAGGAATGTTTACATTGATAATGTGGCTTTTCACTATAATTATTTGCTTTGTCCTGCTTGAAGTCAAAGAACGTTGACAAACCGGTCGAGGATATAATCACTCTTGGGATGATGGGTCGTCTACAGTACAGTCAACGGAATACTAAAATGAAACCGCTTCGTGTACGGCACACCTAACGGTGTAACCTAATGGTGTAGCAACCCACGGGGCAGTGGAACACCAATACGATTTTGAATCAACAAATTGCAGGATGTTAACGAGAATATCGTGGTTATTTTTTAGATAACGGCTCTCCATCCTGCAGACTCCATATCGTTCTTTTGTCGGTACGTTCGAGAGTGTCCATTGAAGGACCAGCCGCACTTAAGCGATTCCGAGGCACGGTCAAACTGCACGGGACGCACTCGGACATTGTGAGGCACTTCATTACTGGAAACCCTGACTTCGTCGACACCACTTCATTCGAGGACGTGTGACGACGAGACGAGGAGTGACGATGAATGAATGTACGGACAGATGGATTGGGTCACCGGTAAGGTGTCCCACAATTTGTGTCTCCGACTGTATTCGTTCTGTATTAAAACTTTACGAAGTTGCGGCCGCGGCCTAGGCCTCGTTCGAAGTTGCGGCAGCGGCCGCGGCCGCAATGCGTCGTTTTCTGCGCAAGATAAGAATGACGACGATGGTACAATCAAAATCGTGCCCAGACCGACTCCCAATCCGACGCCCAGCGCGATGCTCGAACTGCCCCCGGATCCGTCTTCCGATGGCATCTGAGGTGTGGGCGCATCCGTGATGATGGGGGGGGGCGGTTCAGGCACGGGGGACACGGAGACCTCTGTGACCCCCCACGTGTTCTTGAAGGTCTCCTGGAACACGATGTTCTCCGTCGCGGGTGGTTCGTTCGCGTACCGAACCGTGACGTCCACGACCACCGACCCCGGGCGTATGCCCGTAATTGAGACGAGCTCGTTCGGGACGTCCAGGCTCTTTGCGATCTCTGCGCGCACGGAGTTTTTGAAGACCTGCAAGGCATTGGGGTCGGTCTCGAGGATCGAGTAATCGATTCCGCTGAAGGCTATGGTGAGGCGCGATGCATAGCACCTGGGTATGTACGGGTCGTCGCTGTCGCACTGGGTTTCGGAAATGAGAGAGCGCCAGTCGTGATTTGTCGAGGGCAGGGTCTGCGCCGACGATGAGTCGCTCCCGAAGACTGTCCACTCCCATTCCGTGAGCGCGAGTCTGGTGTCGGGTGGCGACGAGGACCGCGGAGTCATCTTGAGAACGATGTCGATGATGCCGTTCAGCTCCGTGCGGTACGAAATAGCGCGCGCGACGTCCACGCAGTCCTCAGCGCTTCGCCCCCCAGGGAGTACCGTTCCCGTCCCCGACGGGCACGAGACGCACCGCGCGGCTTCCGCGGCCGCGAAGGTGTTCAGAGGGCAAATGCGGCACTTCGGGTTCGCCTCCGGATCCGGCGCGAACCATCCGGGATCGCACGGCCAGCAGGACGCGCCGTCGCCCATGCGCCCCGCGCCGCATGCTGAGCAAAAGGAGGCACTCTTGTCTTTGCGCAGCGAACTGCTTTCACCGGGGTCGTCGATCTCCCCCCTGTACTCCTGGCCCAGCCTGGAGTCCTGGTCGCTCTTCGTAGAGAAGCCCGACGGGCAGGGGGTGGGCGCTTCCAGCGCTGCGATCAGCGTCGCGACGACCTGCCCCACGGGGGACGTCACGAGAGGCTGCATCCACCAGCTCTGCGGGACAGGCACCAGCCAGTATCGCATCCCTAGGGCGCGCGAGAGCTGCATGAAGTCCCTGTGCGGCTCGAAGGTGAACATCATTTCGATAAGAGGCGTCCCTGGCGCGCAGAACATCGCGTTCACGAGGCCCGCTCCGTGGAAGCCCACCACGGCCGCCGCTCCTCTGAAGAGCGCGACGATCTGCGTCGGTGTTTCGCGGTCGGTGAAGACGACGAGCGGGTAGGGCGACGCGTGGCGCAGCGCCTCGATAAGCTCGTGCTCGTTGAGCATCCTGCGATCGCGCGACGACCCGCGGGATACGTAGAGAACGTAGGGCCAGTCGTTTTCGACCCGCGCGGGCAGGTGCGCGAGGACAGCTCGCACCAGCTCGGGGTTCGTGTAGCCGGTGTGCCCCGGAGACGGGACAAACAGCTCGTCGGCGTGGTACACGGTGTGGTGGTCGTACTGCACGATTCTGTGCGCGGGAAGGTCGAAGAGCGTCTGGATCCACGTTGTGTCGTTCTTCCAGACGAGAAGCTTCACCTCGGGGTCTGCGCGGAGGAGCGCGATGCCCTCGGCGATCTTGGGGACGATTTCGTACATGAAATGGAACGTCATGAACCCGTAGCTGTGGACCACTGAGAACAGCTTGGCGTGGCGCTCCGCGCGGGGAAAGTGACGCAGGCGTTGGATCAGGGCGTCGAACGGCATCCTCGGTTCCGATACGAGCGGGTACACCACTTCGCGGGCGTGCGGGACGAGAACGTCGCCCAGGGGACCGGCGACGAGTGCCCTGTTGTACCGGGTGACTCCGATGACGGGGGGGTACGGGCGGTCTTCGGGGTTCTGCACGAACCACGCACGCAGTTCGGTGGTCAGCACGTCGGCATTGAGCACGCGCACCTTGAGGTAGGTGCACGAGATACCGGTTACGAAAATCAGGGAGAGGGCAGCTATGGGAAGCCGGTACTTCATGGCAACTCGAAGCTTAATATAGGTGGTCGGTCGTCGGCGACGGAAGAGAGAGAAAAAATTCCTTATATACTTTTACTTATTTTCGGAAATAAAACGAGTCAACTGTTGCAACTGTTGTCTCTGTATCTGTATCTGTATCTGTACCTGGGCATTAAGGTACTCCAGGTACCTTTCTTTATGGCCTATTCCTATATAAGCTGTGTTGTTTACACTTCATTCGTCGAGTGTTACATTGTTCCAATAAATCGTGTCTAATAAACAATAATTTTACACCCCTTACTCACTCCTTTTTTGACTTTCGTCTCCATTCTTGCAGTCTCTTTCCACTCTGTTCCCTGTTTGCCCGAAAAGAACGCCTTGACCAACTTGGTGCTGAAGGATGCCTCGTGTCCATAGTGGGACTCTTTCCAACGGATCTTGAGGTCCCCGATCCACACCGCGTCCGAAGACGCCCCCGTCACATCAACCACCTCCTCTAGCCACTCGGTCAGGGGGTTGGCGCTGTCCGCAATACCAGACTTCCACTCGGTCATCGAGACCGGTAGGTTGTCGAAGATGCTGGAGATCCCTGGTCGACGAAAGTGCTCGATGAGCAGCTGCGCCAGCGCAGACCTCCAGGTTGGTAGGATGTCGGCTAGGTCGTCGCGGCGCTCAAACTCGTGCTCGCGCTGTGGGTCGGGGTGTATCAAGAAATTTGAGCGCATAGGGACAACAACCATTCTCTTGACGAATGCGTTGTCTCCTCCGTCGAACTTGGGACAATCGCCTTCGTTGAAGATCATTACTACACCAGCCTGCCACATGAAGTCGAAAGAGTTCCCGGTGCCACACGAGCGCCCGCAAACACGCACACCTTCCCCCCCCGCAATGCGCTTGATCAACGCCTCGTCCAACGCGATGTTGGGTTTCATTTCTTCGGCCACCAGTAGCCTCACGCCCTTCATTGGCTTGAGACCCGCGTCATGGTCATCACGTCCCCTTGCAAACGACCCCTTTGTCAAAAACTTTGTGCCATTGCTGCTCCCGTACTCCCCAAAAAAGTTACCCATAAGGGCCATGAGAGTGCTCTTGCCGTTGTCCCCGGATGTCTTATCGGTGAAGGCTAGGAATTTCTTCTCCTTGCGTCGACCTGATAGGAGCCCCGCAAAGAAGGCAAGCACGACGTCACGCTCATCGTCAACAGGCATTACCTTCCGCAAGAAATCATCGAGTTCATCCCTGCATCGCTTGAGGTGGTTGTTGTCCTCTCCCTGGTAATCCCACTTTGCGCACCTACTAATGTTGTCGGTCATCTCGACTTTTCGGAACACTACTGTGTCCCTCGACGAGCTGTCGAAGACGCCGTTGTTGACTGCAAAGAGATCCGGGTTGATATCGAGGTTATCGGCGAATGTCTCGTCAAGGACGAGAGATGCAACGGATTGAAGGAACGCAGAACGTCCCCTAACCGTGTCGACAAACCACCAAAGCTTCTCATTCGTCTTGTTCTTCTTATCAACCGGGAACGTGGATGTGAATGATATTTTTATTAATTTGCTGATCCTCATGTTCGAACAGTTTGACCAGCGATTGGTAGCAGGATCGCAGTAATACATGTCGCCGACACATTCCTTCTTCTTGATTTCTGGCACAAACTTGATTCGGCTGAAGAATTCGGGTGAGGCCTCCATGAACTTCTCCGCCAGCACATCCTCAGTGATTGAGGACGACGACAACGAGTCAACATCTCCCCCCCCTATGTGGATGTTGATGGTGTTGTTGACCAGGAAGATGTTCTGCGTGATGCCATACATGTTCTTCGCGTGGGACTCTTGAGCCTTGAAGATCATGTTATGGATTGTGTTGATGACCTGCTTGTCTCGGATCTTGCATGCGTTGCACGTGATGGATTGCACATTTACATATTGGCTTTCACTTCCCATATTCATTAATGCGATTTGCACGTCGGTGCTCTTCACAATGGCACTGCTAATTGTTTTGCCATCCATGGTCCGCAGCTCGCATTCGTAGGGTCCTTTGTCACTAGGCACGTTCTTCATGAACCCCGGGTCTTCGTGGATCGGGAACTTGTCGATCAGCGATCCATAATATTTGTCATCGACCTCCACCATGTATTGGTTCTTACAGTCGGAGACGCAATTTGTGGGACACCCTACCGGTGACCCTTGAACCCAATGGGTAGATCAGCTAAAGGCGAGTACATATTTTTGCCCTTCATCTCTGTATTTCAGCATTTAAGCTGGCCCAAAGGATAACAAGGCAAGCTGCTGACAAACCCAGGTGGGTCGGTCGGTTTAGCGCTCACACTCGCCTCGATGGAAACTGTGGTTTTGGGGGGAGGCGAGGGAACACAGAATGCCTCAGGTCGCTCTCTCCCGTCCATCCACGTTGTCAGAAGCAGAAGAAGGTTCTTGGCAGCGTTCACGTCTCGGTTCCAGGTTGCACCACAGCGCACATTGGATGATGCGCTTTTGACACTGTCTCTACAGTGCAGTACTTTGTGGACCTTGACGTTCTTCACCACCATCTTCTGCTTCTCAACAGTTATAGACCCGTCGATTGGGGACTCTTTGCAAATTCCGCGCCAGACTACGCTGTCTGCCTTCATGTTGACAAGCCTCTGGAAGCAGCCGTGACATTTACAAGAAGTGTTGCGTTCGTCGACGTTTTTGAACAAAACATTCTTACGACGTGAGAGGCACCTCCTGATCTCTTTGATGGGCCCAGAACATGAACGACTGATACCATACCCTTGGTTGGACCAGTTGCCGAAGCCAACAACGGTCGTCTGTGCCCTTGGTGCAATCACATCGCATACCTTTTCAATCGTCTTCTGTTTACCAATGTATCGAAAGAATCGCATAGATCGGTAGCCTTTGTTGGCTCTGTGTTGTAGGAGGATCGGGAGCGCTTTGAGATAAGCTCTGACATGGTCCTGCAGGTCGGACATGTTGCTCGTATTGGGCGATGGAATGGACTTCACGAGGTCTTGAGTCTCGTCATTCCATTTGTAGGTGCGACGCTTGCTTGTATTGTACCCAGCAACTTCGCTAAAGCGAGCCGAGCTGAAAGACTCGATGCGACCTGCAGAAGATGCTACCGTGACGATATCTGTCATTCCAGGGTCTACTCCGACACGCAGCGCACCCACTTCGTCCTTGCACTCTACGATATTTGCGTCCTTTGGATAGCCTGCGTTTTCTCCTTCTTCAACGACCTCTTCTTTACCCTTCTGCTTCATTTGGACGGATACCCCTTTACCGTCGCTGAGGATTCGGTTGTCAAAGCGAGACCTTTTCGTCTCAAGACCTTGGACATTAAAGTACTTTCGCCACAGCATTGTATGGTTCTCGTAACGTCCATCGCCAGAGACACTCTCGAGTGGCGAATCACCCATGCTGAGAAGCTTCATGAAAGTCATGGAAGATATCGGGACGTACGAAATTGTGAAGCCGTTCTTGCGAGGAAGGATACTGAACAGACGGGGGTGACTTTTTCTTGTTTTTTTATCTTTCGGATCCACTCGTCCGACCTCTCCCAACTCTGTAAGCACGTGATGGAACAATCGCATTGTCAGGTGCGCTCTAGTGTTGAACTGCTTCCCTCTTGGCAGCGGAAAGAGAGCCCTCAAGTGACTGACAACCTCTTTGATGTGGATCGCATGCACGAGGCCCTCTGGGATGATTGTGTCGATTTTCGATTCTTGGTACTGGACCACCGCTTTGACAATCTTCTTGAAATGTTTCTTCAGAGAGGGATGTTTCAAGCGCAGGTAGTTGATAACGACCCTGTCCACGTTTGCCCAGACGCTGTTGCACGCCATCGTCGCCATTTGTATTGAGACGTCTGCGATTACTTGTCCCCAAGGACGAACGTCCACCTTCACGTATCCTGCAGGTCTTAGGGCGTCGAAAGCAACCATGGTATCATTGAAGCTCTGGCCCAGAGTATCCTTTCGAACATTGGAGGTCGATACCGCAAGGAGGCACCTGTAATAAAAGTTCCGATCCAGGTGTGGCAACTGCTTGACGTCAAAGTCTCCATCATCGAGGCATCTTGTGATATGAAAGTTTGCGAATAAGTATGCCTCTGCAACTGCGTGGTTGATTAAGAGTACCATGCTTTGTATCCTTGAGGAGATCTGATGCCTCGATACATCCATGCACAGAGAATTAAGCGTCTTCTTGACGACGCTGATGTTAATATCGTCATCTCCTTTGTCTTGCACTACCCCCATTAAGAGGGGGGTGAGTATTGTTTTTCTTTTGGTGATATAATATTACACACACATTTCCTTATACCATTTCCTACGTTATCAGTTTGACTTTTCAGGGTACTTTGAACATGTAAATTCAGTGTCTTTAGATGCCTTGATTTTTTTGTGTCAATCACCTGAGGACAGTATCTGTATTGACAAGATCGGTTACAAATCTTGAATTGGTCAACTTTTCAGAATCCCCAAAATATAAGGTGTCCCAATATCAAATGTCCCTAGCTGTATGGATGGCTCCTTTCGCTCCGTTTTCCATATTGAACTCGATGCTATCGTGTACGACATCCAATAATATCATGTTATCAATGTTCAAGTTGATTAGCTTTACCTTCAGGTACTTGATGATGCGATCCTTGTCGAGTTTCACACCCAGTTTGTTGTCGTTGGTGTCCCATTGTCGGATCCATTCAGCGTACCCCATCGGGTCATCCTCCTTGGCAAGGAAGCAGAGTGTCCCTAGAGTGATCTTTTGCGGCTTAAGATTGGCCCACACCCTTTCGTGATTGGTGTCAGAGAACTTTGAGGGGCATTTTTTTGCAAAAGCCTTCCAGATCTCGAGGCGCTGAGTGTCGGTGCCCGTGTCCACTGTGTTCTTTAACGCCATCCCGATCTTCAGCCATGAATCGTATCCTCTGGCTCTATGTGCATCGAGTATGTCCACGAGATTGTAGAGGGATTCCACATCCATTCCATGATGCGAGTCGAAAGTCTTCTTAGGCTCCGACAAGTTGTCGTCACCACGGATCACCATTTCCTCCTGGCCGTGTTTGGTGTATGGGCTGTGGCCCCCCTTCGGATGCACACGGATGCTCAGATTCTGCACGAGTGTATCGAGATCCATTTGCAGTACGTCACGTTTTGCGAACGAGCCTGCGGCAATATCGAATTGGTACCAGGCAGTGACTTTCCACGGGTGGGCCTCATCCGGTTTCTTCGATCCGTACAAGAACCACCTGCCGCCCCGTTTGATCACGCTTTCGTCATATATCTTCCCGGGATCCATTTCTGCCAGTCCAGGAATGCAAATGGTGCTCGAGAACGCCATGTGTTCGGTCACATCGTTGACGAAGTGCTCTCTAATGGCGAGTTGGATCTCTGGGTGTGTGATGACATTTGGCATGAACACGTGTAGACCATCTTTGTACACCCCTAGGTGTTTCTTGTCGAGTCTTGGATTTGGCTTCTCGAGTATCACGACGTCCATGTGTTGCTGGTCGACAAAGTACTTGGTGGCCGGCACGAGCGCGTCCATGAAATTCTCGATGTGCTTCTGTGTGTAGATGCGCTCTGGGGTCGTCTGTCGCATGTCCAGATCAACGATGACAGGCGAGGTGTCTGTGTGGGCCTCGACGATAGACATGGGTCGACCCTCATCCCTGAGCGCGTGCACGTAGGCCTCTCGGAACGCCTGTGCATGAGGTCCACCATCAGGGATCGCGAACGAACCGAACATGGGGTCCCCCATGGCACCGTGGGTTGCCTCTGTGTGGGCAGGGAAGTTATTGACATGTGCCGCCACCAGAAGAGCATCGAGGGATGACATATCGGGTGTTTAATAAACATCATGTGACTCGTCTTTAAGCTTTGAACGAACCATTGTTGCAAGATCTTTGATGGCAATATTTCTGTTTCTGTGGTATTCGCACTGTTTTGCCTTGTCCCTTGCTCCATACGTAGGTCCCTCAGGATCAAACTGCATAATTTCCCTGAATTCTGTGAGGAGCCTGGATAAGAGGACCCCGTCGTTTTCTTCTTTGCTGTCTCCGATGAGGATCTCCTTGAATTTTTCTTTGATCTGTCTGTACCGCCTCTTTGACAGCATGGACTGCCCCCTTTTCATGGGGGCATCAGCAGAATCAGTTGCAGAAGTAAACGACCCTCCATTATCTTCAGTATGAGAGCCCATAATACCGGATTGTCTCGGTGCTGACTGTAGTACTAATAATAATGCCGTTATCGTTTTCACTTTATACCGAATCGATTGAATCGCCCTTCACGTAGCTCACTCCCCTGCACATCAAATCACACCCCCACCAGAGGAAAAATAAGGACACTAAACCATAAACCAGCATTTGAATACTCAGCCTAATCAATTGTAACTGTAAACCATTGTAACCACTGAGAAAAATGAGATTATTTGTTTGTCACATGGTCAAATGAGAAAATGAGAAAATGTAATTCTTTGTTTTCAAATGGTTACAAGTTACTCAGTTACACACACATTGATTGAATCCAAAAATGAAAATAAAGTCCTACTTAACGCATGAAGTGTTTTTCATTGAGCAGGAGTCTGCTTGATCCCTATGTCCTTTCTCCCCACCCTTAATAAATCCAATTGTAACTGTAAACCATTGTAACCACTGAGAAAAATGAGATTATTTGTTTGTCACATGGTCAAATGAGAAAATGAGAAAATGTGATTCTTTGTTTTGACATGATTACAAGTTACTCAGTTACACACACATTGATTGAATCCAAAAATGAAAATAAAGTCCTACTTAACGCATGAAGTGTTTTTCATTGAGCAGGAGTCTGCTTGATCCCTATGTCCTTTCTCCCCACCCTTAATAAATCCAATTGTAACTGTAAACCATTGTAACCACTGAGAAAAATGAGATTATTTGTTTGTCACATGGTCAAATGAGAAAATGAGAAAATGTGATTCTTTGTTTTCACATGATTACAAGTTACTCAGTTACACACACATTGATTGAATCCAAAAATGAAAATAAAGTCCTACTTAACGCATGAAGTGTTTTTCATTGAGCAGGAGTCTGCTTGATCCCTATGTCCTTTCTCCCCACCCTTAATAAATCCAATTGTAACTGTAAACCATTGTAACCACTGAGAAAAATGAGATTATTTGTTTGTCACATGGTCAAATGAGAAAATGAGAAAATGTGATTCTTTGTTTTCACATGGTTACAAGTTACTCAGTTACACACACATTGATTGAATCCAAAAATGAAAATAAAGTCCTACTTAACGCATGAAGTGTTTTTCATTGAGCAGGAGTCTGCTTGATCCCTATGTCCTTTCTCCCCACCCTTAATAAATCCAATTGTAACTGTAAACCATTGTAACCACTGAGAAAAATGAGATTATTTGTTTGTCACATGGTCACATGGTCAAATGAGAAAATGAGAAAATGTGATTCTTTGTTTTCACATGGTTACAAGTTACTCAGTTACACACACATTGATTGAATCCAAAAATGAAAATAAAGTCCTACTTAACGCATGAAGTGTTTTTCATTGAGCAGGAGTCTGCTTGATCCCTATGTCCTTTCTCCCCACCCTTAATAAATCCAATTGTAACTGTAAACCATTGTAACCACTGAGAAAAATGAGATTATTTGTTTGTCACATGGTCACATGGTCAAATGAGAAAATGAGAAAATGTGATTCTTTGTTTTCACATGGTTACAAGTTACTCAGTTACACACACATTGATTGAATCCAAAAATGAAAATAAAGTCCTACTTAACGCATGAAGTGTTTTTCATTGAGCAGGAGTCTGCTTGATCCCTATGTCCTTTCACCCCACCCTTAATAAATCCAATTGTAACTGTAAACCATTGTAACCACTGAGAAAAATGAGATTATTTGTTTGTCACATGGTCAATTGAGAAAATGAGAAAATGTGATTCTTTGTTTTCACATGGTTACAAGTTACTCAGTTACACACACATTGATTGAATCCAAAAATGAAAATAAAGTCCTACTTAACGCATGAAGTGTTTTTCATTGAGCAGGAGTCTGCTTGATCCCTATGTCCTTTCTCCCCACCCTTAATAAATCCAATTGTAACTGTAAACCATTGTAACCACTGAGAAAAATGAGATTATTTGTTTGTCACATGTGTTACGAGTTACTCATTTACACACACAGTGATTGAATCCGAAAATGATAACATTGTTCTCAAATAAAGTGGGACACACCGCATGGAATAACAGGGGACTCATTCGCACGTCCACACGACAACTGAGGAAACGATGTCGATAATGGTTTTATTTGGAATTTAAAAAAAAGAGGGGGGTACTTGTCTCATACCCATGCGCTGCCTTGTTCAGGCGTGATATAGCCAAAGCCACTATCTACCTGTTCAGGATCTGAATCAATGTTAGGGACAGTGCCATCAAATGCGGAATCATCATATGCGGAATCATCATCATCATCAGATGATGAGGACTTGATGGCACCGAAGTAGTACAAATCTCGGAGTTCTCCGTTCATTCGGACTACATCGGGCGCTTCAATGTCAAGCCACGCGATGGTGCGAGTGGTTTTGACACCTATCGCAAAAGATGGTTCGGATACGGGTGTAGAACAGGGTAATGAGCATTCAAGGTCAAGCCACGCAGGAGCATTTCCATGTCTCCATGCACCACTTCTCCATAGAAAAGGGTTCAAATAGTTGGCAACATGTACTCTCCCTCCTCCGTCATATCCACTCAGATCGAGCGCAGAGATCAGTCCTTTCGAAGACTTACTGCAAGATGATCCAGATGATCCAGAGAAGGAGACGCTGCGAGACACTCTTGTTTCACGGCAGGACAGACGCATGCGCAATATATCAAGTGCACCCATCGCGAGACACGGTGACACTTTCGATACATTCAGTTGTGACAACCGTCTGCGAAAGTAGTGAGAGTGTCCAGAGTCCATACCTCCGTAATAGGCAGCAGTATCAAAGCGAAGCTTGAGTGCCACCAATAGAAGGTCGTGATCACCAGACACGTCAAATGTGTCCTCACATTCATGATATGATATGTTCAGTTGTCTGGTGACAGACTGTGGGAAATTCATTAGAAATTGTTGGAGTTTAGGGTTTTAATTGGTTTGAGTTATTCATTGTTTCCGGACTAATCCAATTCAATTTTTTTGATATTTTGTGGCAGAGGCATTCATCGAGCGACCGAGCCACTCGTGGATGTAGCCGGTCTCTATATGTGGACTGTGACAAACAGTCGGAAAGCGTGAGATAAGAATGGGGATGTCACGGCGGTATCTCCGTCCGCCCGTCCGTCCATCTGGGACCCGATGCCCCCCAAAAATTGAGTGGGACTTCACGAATGAACGAAGAGCATCGTGACATGCATGCGCGGCAAACGGTGCATATTCGTCCTCCTTGTCATATAATGGGCGTTCCTGCCTCCCAGCCGATTTTGACTGGTTGATAAACATTGTATGGAGAGGAATTGTGATTCCTTGGTGCTGATGTGTCAAGCTAGAGAGTCGTTCCGGATGCTCTAAATCCTGAATATAAATTTAAAAAAATCGGCCGGGAGGCAGGAACTCCCATTATATGTGTGACATGGTGGATCTCGATTGGACCTCGTAAAAACGCCCGATTATCACGGTATAAAGCTCGCGACAGCCATCTTGTCTGAGTCAAGCTTCCCTTCCGTTGTGTATCATCCATCCATGGCGCACCACACCCACCACATCGTGTACGCCCTCGTCGAGCGCGAGTTCCTGGGCAAGTCCCCGTTGGTCGTAAAGGTCGGCCGGACCAGCCATCCGTTCTGCAAGAGTCTCTCGCAGTACCCCAATGGATCCCAGATCATTTTTGCCATCCATGTTCGAGATGCACAAGCGTGCGTGGATGCAGAGGCGACACTGCTCAGGTACATGCGCGGTGGTTACGATTCCAGAATCCAGCCACGAAGAGATGTGGGTGCCGAGTACTTCGAGGTGGGCGAAGCCACCGTTTACAATGGTATGTTATCAAACGTTTTGAAGTACGCCTGGTATGGCGAAGCCTGCGGTGACGAACAGGATGAGTGAGACAGTGACTCGCGCGATGCTAGATGGGTTGGCGCTTCGCTTCGCTTCCTCTCCCAAGCGTTTCTGAGAGAAGTCGATTCGCCATATTTTTTAGCACCTTTCCAAGCTGCAATTCATATAAAGGTGTCCCGCTTTGTTGAAGAAGACACCACCAATGATAATGTCCGAATCAAGGATACCTGATATTCCCAATGTATTGGTGGATGTAATATTGTCCCAGATATGCTGTTGCGTTGTGGAATCATTGAGACGCCTGCCCACAGGCTCCCCTTTGAAGACGGTTCGTGCGGCATTGCGCCCGCTTGTGAGCGTATGTATGTTGAGTCAGGAGAGCGCGACCTTCGTCGGCGATGACATATGGGAAACTGTTTTCCAATTGGTCTTCAGGATCTTCAGCAAACAAGTGTGTGGAGGTGATGTGAAATGCTCGTATCGAAACGCGGTAATGCTGATTCTCGGACGCGGATGTGAGTTGTGTGACGCTCACCCGAATACTTCCAAAGTGTATTGGCAGTTTGGCAAACGCATTTGTCAGACATGTCTACAGGAAAACACTATTTGCGATTTTGCTGTCAAGAATGACCTGAAGGGGTTGGGTCCAAAGGTTGTTTCGTATATTTGTCGGGGACTGCCCTCCATCACAATTGGCATGTACAAACGATATGTCGACCTCAGCTACGACCTCACATTTCTCTGGAGCGCCGATGTGTATGCGCGTGCGCGGGAGTTCCTTATAAAGGATGCGGTTTGTTTCGGCGACAGTTCTTCTTATTGTTGCTACACCGAGCTTTGCGAACTCGCAACAGCAAAAGTAATCGCGGACAAGGAGGCTGCACGACTCTCGTGCGTCTCCATGCGGAAGGCATCGTTGGATGAATTGGATGACCACATCATGTCGTCTCAAGATCTTGCACATGTGTTCAAGTGCTGCGCAAGTGTGGTGCCCAAGGGTTAGCTGCTCGACAAGCTGTTGCCCAAGGATCAGTTGGTGGTGTCATGCACAACATCCAATATTCTTGGGGTTAGACACGCTCTGCTCAACCGCAAGCTTTCCGGCTTCATTACAAAATTATGCATCGATCTCAAAGACCTGCCACACGAGGCCATCATTGCACATGCTGACGCGATATCTGGTGCCGTGATGGCTGAAGTTGCTGCCGCTGTGGGCGATTCCCCCAAGCTGACGCATGCCGTGTTTTCACGCAAGTATGGAGATGCCATTAAGCAGGCATGTATCGCTTCACAAGATGCTGAAATTCGCAAGCAAGTGCACTGCATGGTTGCTAAAATCGTGAAAATAATATGCGTGCGTGATTGGGACTCGATGTTCCGCGGTGTGTTCGAGAGACGCGGATGCACGTGGTCTCATTACCTTGACCTATTTCACAAGCTAAGTGTTGCGCATCGACGTATTATCCTGGATCAACCCAGTGCACACGGTGTGTGTTGCAGACAATGTAATAAGGAGTTCAAAACAGTTTCGGACTTTATCCATCATGTGAAGGGTTCTCCGGTTCACCGCCCCTAGACGGGTGTGTCAGCTTAACACCTGTTTTTAAGTGGAAATTGGGAAGTTTAATTTTACTGTTCCACCGACTATTCATTTCCGCACAGGAAAGAGAGAGAGAGAGAGTTGGGGACGAGGTGCCGCAGACCCAGAGGATTCAGAGGATCGCGTACAAGAGAGGTCACAAAGATGCTGTACCGCTTCTGATAGAAATGTGGTGTAAACACAATGGTAAATTGTATAAACCCTAACCCCACGGTGGGGTTTAGGGTGCCCAAACGGAGTATAAATTCTGGGAACAGGTTCGACAACACAGTAAACTCTCAACTCTCAACTCTCAACTCTCGACGATATGTTTCAACAGGTTGACAACTTCGAGTTCACGAACACGGCCCAGCTGTTTCGCTACCACTTGTGGTTCAACGGAGGACCCCTCAACGATCATTTGGAAACCGGTTACCCCAAAGATGTGTGCTCCAACATGGGTTTCGCTGATCACTACAAATTCATGAAAGAGACGAGGGATCTCCTCAAGAGTCACAGCAAACCGTCGAGCCCCTACCACCCTCGGTACCTCGAGTTCATGGTGCACGAGGCGACTGTCATTCTGACGAAAGCTCAGAATACACTATTGGTCAACGATATGCCTGGGTTCGACGACAGGTTCCAGCACGTCCGCTACTACTTCTGGATGGGAGACTCCCCCACTGATGTACTGGAACCTGAGTTCGAGCCCCTGGCCATCGTCCTGGGTTACACTGGGCTCCACCACTTCGTTCGACAGTCCAGGAAACAAATGAAAAAGGACAGCGACCCGAATAGCGACCTCCTTCAAGACTACCTCGATTTCATGGTGTACGAGGGGACTGTGGTGCTAGAAAAAGCGGAAGCGATCCGTGCACTTCAACTGTACTTCCGAAAGGGGCCCACTTGCGAGTACCTTTCGGAAATGCCCAGATAAAGGGGGCCATTCAAGTACCTTAATGGTCTATGACTCTGGGCGGTACTCCGGGTACCTTAATGGCCTATTTTATCATGAGTTATCTCAGCGCTTTCCTGACTCTCTGCCCTATACGGCCAATCTTATCGGCTTTTGGCGAGGATCTTCTGGGCTTCTGGAGCAAAGCGCTGGATGACACTGTCAATCCCGTGGATCCCATCAGAGATTCCAGATTGTCCAAGTATGTCCGCGACCCTGCTTCTCATTTAGCTATTGTGTCACTGAATTGAGCAACACGTCTAGCAACAGTACTTCTAGTTTCCATTTATTTTTAAATTTGATGTAACAACGATGATTAAATGATGCTGCTCCATGATTTCCCTCTCTCTCTCCCTGTCTCACACGCAAACGTCGATAAATCTCGATAGAATGAATGTAGAAACCAACCCCATCCAGCAATCGACCACACGAAAACTGCGGATCACGGTCAAATGTCAGAAACTCTCTGTTCAGTCGGCTTCTGCACACTGAATAAGCAGGGTCAACGATAACTTTCCTCCACACGCGCTGGATCACGCGAACGCGTCGGTCTACCTCGACTGCCGCATCTTCTACAGTCGGCGGAACAGTAAAATGAAACATATCAGATGGAAATAAATGTACGACATCGCCGTTAGAAAATTGGCGTTAAGAATGGTCGCTGACTTGGGTGTGTTAAAAACTTCTGTGTTTACGAACATCAGTCATGGCTACCACTCTCGTGACGGCGGATCCTGTCGAGTCACATGGCTACCACTCTTGTCACTGCGGATCCTGTCGAGTCAGTCACATGGAGACTTCATGATCAGCTCGTGCGTTTCCTTTGCCGCGTGGTCTTCATGCAGGATGCGTTTGATTTCTTCGTGTATTTTGGCGTACTTGATTTTGGACATGTCCGGGTACGACGACCGATGAGGACATTATTTAATTTTATTCTCAAAAGTATATGTTTAGAATATGTTCAACCAAACATTTGACGCAAGCACAGCACTGTCAAGTATTTTCTTATGGGTTTTGTTCGGACACCTGTCCAAACTATTAAACTGTGATCTGCAACGCATTATGGTTTCGCTTCCATTTGTTGTGCATTTGATTGGAATCGCTACATTTTTCTTTCTTTTTACAATATTGGACCCAAGCAACAAAAACCACATATCGATTGTATGGTTCAAGACTATATTTGTATACACAATATTCATTATAATGACCAAGTCAAAGTGGTACTTTATTGCACCAATATTAGGACTTTTGTTGATAGACCAAACACTAAAAAGGCACGTAGCCATCCAAACAGAACGCGGTGACGATACAGATAAATTACAAAAAATACAAAAAGATATCAGCAATATATTAGTCATCATTATTCTATCATTTATTTTCATCGGAGCCGCGCATTATATGTATCTGCAACGCATAGAATACAAAAACGATTTTTCGATGACCAAATTTTTCTTTGGAGTAACAACTTGCAAAACTAAAACACCGACGTACAAAACATAATTGTCATAAAACGCAGAAAACCAATTCATTCAATCTTTGTAACCAATACTGTCTTCAGTCAGCGGAACAGTAAAATGAAACATATATCAGATGGAAATAAACGACATCGCCGTTAGAAAATTGGCGTTGTAACATGCCTTCCAAATAGAGAGAATCATGTCACACACAAACAACCTCTAAAACATATGTGGTTTGAGCTCAATCCACCCCAGCTCCATGCGTGTTCCATGCATTTGATGCGTTATATATATGGATTTTCATTATATTCCCTAAAGAGTCTACGCCGACATGCATTATAACTAGGGTTTGTATTGACATGTCGCCATATTTTTTGTATGGTTCTTGCTGCTCTACATCTACGTATGATATCACAAATGTCTTGGTTAGATAACTGCAACATATTGGGGTTTAAGCTCAATCTACCCCAGCTCCAATGTTTATTAGGGTTGTCTTGTATAATATCCCATGTGATACTGGGGTTTTTACTGATCAAAAACCAGTCCCATGGTTTATCTGGGTTGGCTTGTATAATATCCCACGTGATGCTGGGATTTGAGCTCATTACACACCAAACCCATGGTTTGTCGGGGTTTGCTTCGACAATATCCCATGTGATGCAAGGGTTTCTGCTAATATAATACCAATCCCATGGTTTGCTGGGATTATCTCGTACAATATCCCATTTGATGCAAGGGTTTTTGCTAATATAAAACCAATTCCATGGTTTGTCAGGGTTGGCTTGTATAATATCACACGTGATGTTGGGGTTTTTGCTGATCCAGTACCAGTCCCATGGTTTGTCTGGATTGGCTTGTATAATCTCCCATGTGATGTTGGGGTTTGCGCTCAACTCATACCAGTCCCATTGTTTGTCTGGGTTGTCTTGTATAATGTCCCATGTGATGCTAGGGTTTGAGCTCATTACACACCAATCCCATGGTTTGTCGGGGTTGTCTTGTATAATACCACACGTGATGTTGGGGTTTGAGCTCATTCCAAACCAGTTCCACGTGATGTTGGGGTTTGTAATGACAATCTCCCATTTGATGCAAGGGTTTGCGCTGATCCAGTACCAATTCCATGGTTTGTTGGGGTTGCTTTCGATAATGTCCCACGTTTAAGATGAGTTACAACTCAATAAACCCCAATCCCACTTGTGTTCCATACATTTGACTCGTCTCGAGATGTGGTTATTTATTTCCGCTGAAATCATTAATAAGAATATCATCAATGCATAATCTTATTAATGGTGGAGTACACGCATCGTGACACGCCTCCACGAAAACGGCGGGACACTGTCGATTCTTGAAGTACGGGTTTGGCATCTTCCCATCCCCCATTTTCTGACTTGGGTGTTTAAAACTTCTGTGTTTATTGGTTTTACAAGAAAAACAAAAACAACACTTATTTGTTTGGCATTTTGGGCATGTTGCGTTTAAAATCTCACATATATAATATATGCATGTCATGCAAATACCATATTTGTTAACAATAATACTTGGACTAGTTGGCTCATGCACAAGCATACTATTACCATTAAATGAACAAAGCATTCTCGACCAAGTAAACGATTATAGAAGAATTCACTGCTCTCCACCAGTTTCATTTAATCCAGCAATTTCAATATCCGCACAAACATGGTCCGATTACCTTGCGAAAGAAAAAAGTTCGAACATAGCGATTCAGGTCGATATGGAGAGAACCTTGGTTTGTTTTCGTTTTCAGTTTAAATACCATAAATTTAACGCATTATTATACCAGGTCGGTAAGTTTGTGGTACGATGAAGTTGACTTCTACGATTTCAATACGCCCCGTTTTTCTTCATCTACTGGTCATTTTACACAATTAGTTTGGACAGCTACCACAGAAATCGGTATCGGTATTTCGTATTCAGAATCTAACAACAATATTATTGTGTGTATGCAATACTACGTTCGTGGAAATCAAAACAGTGTTGCAGAATTTCAAAAAAATGTACTGACAGGAAATTATAAATCTCCCATTCTTGAGAACTGCAACCTACCTAGTTCACCACAACATTCACCATCACCATCTCCTCGACCACAACATTCACCATCACCATCTCCTCGACCACAACATTCACCATCACCATCTCCTCGACCACAACATTCACCATCACCATCTCCTCGACCACAACATTCACCATCACCATCTCCTCGACCACAACATTCACCATCACCATCTGCTCGACCACAACATTCACCATCACCATCTCCTCGACCACAACATTCACCATCACCATCTCCTCGACCACAACATTCACCATCGCCATCTCGACCACAACATTCACCATCACCATCTCCTCGACCACAACATTCACCATCACCATCTCCTCGACCACAACATTCACCATCACCATCTCCTCGATCACAACATTCACCATCACCATCTCCTCGACCACAACATTCACCATCACCATCACCATCTCCTCGACCCCCTATCAAGACTCCAAAGAAGGTGAAGAAGGTCAAGAAATCGACCACGCACCACAACGAAATCGACCAATCACCACAACATTCACCACAAAAATCGCCATCACCATATCCTCGACCACAACAATCACCATCTCCTAGACCACAACCGCGACCACCAATGTCTCAATCTCCATCACCCATACAAACTAATGAGTATATAAAGGTGACAAACCGTTACCCTTTTTCACAAATTCCATCTCCGGACGAAATTGCAGTAACTTACGTAAATGATACTCTTTGTCCAGCATATATCAACCTACTAAATCGCGAAAACATGATACAAAATACTTGTAAAGTACAATTGGTATCATCCACTGCTGTATACTATGGGTCTTGGGTGTACGGTATTAGTTATAATCGGTTCAGAGAGATGTTACAAAGTTCGTATTTTACAAATGAAGCAAAGTTACCATGCGGTAGCACGGTCGCTGTGTATAACGTATCAACAAATGATTCATTCAGATATGCCGCCAATCGCGAAACGTGTTTAACTGTATAATTTGAATGATATCCCCTGAAACCAGATACAGGCAATGAATGAATCTTGCGAACTCCCACGTTTTCCGCCATCTTTGTCTGTCGTCGAATGATTCCCCCCCCGGTCCCCTGTAGATTTGAGGTAACTAAAGTTCACGTTTCATCGCACATTTTTTCTTTGTCGAGTCATTTCAAATGCGTGAAATATAGGTGTGATGTTCACAGAATCTCCAAACACAGACTTGTAGCAAGCGCATGCCGCTGAAAGATTAGTGTAAGTGTAGATTCGAACCCGTCGAGCACCTGCAGTGTCCAATAGATGAGTGCACACGGATGAAATAAGCTTCTTGCACAAGCCAGCGCCACGATGATCGGACCGGACGCACACCGACTCAATAATGTAGGTGTTCCAAGGATCCGTCATCACTTGACAGCTCGCAACAACTCTATTATTCGATCGAGCGACCATCATGGCGACAAAGCTGATTTCCCCATCTTTGAAACTGTTCCGTATGGACTTGCGGTAAGATGGCAGGGGAATCCTACTGGCTCTGGTGCAATGCTCATTGCAGTCTCGTAGGCTCGTGAACATCGGGCTCTGAAGAAATGACGCGGCGTCTTCTTCGCCAACGATTTTGAAATCCTCTTCGTGCATGACAAACACAATTTGTACACTTTACGGAACATACAGCTGGGGACATTTTAAAGGCTTTTGCATCTTCGTTGTCCATCCTCACACATGCACGGCGGCTTTCGTATCCTCCTCGTTGTCCACTAAGGTCTGGCACAAGACAAGGACAGCACCACCGTCCTCCAAGGAGTGCATTCCAAAAAAGAAGGGTGCACGGTTTGATGCTTGCTACAGTCGGAGACGCAATTTGTGGGACACCCTACCGGTGACCCTTGAACCCAATGGGTATATCAGCTAAAGGCGAGTACATATTTTTGCCCTTCATCTCTGTATTTCAGCATTTAAGCTGGCTGCTGACAAACCCAGGTGGGTCGGTCGGTTTAGCGCTCACACTCGCCTCGATGGAAACTGTGGTTTTGGGGGGAGGCGAGGGAACACAGAATGCCTCAGGTCGCTCTCTCCCGTCCATCCACGTTGTCAGAAGCAGAAGAAGGTTCTTGGCAGCGTTCACGTCTCGGTTCCAGGTTGCACCACAGCGCACATTGGATGATGCGCTTTTGACACTGTCTCTACAGTGCAGTACTTTGTGGACCTTGACGTTCTTCACCACCATCTTCTGCTTCTCAACAGTTATAGACCCGTCGATTGGGGACTCTTTGCAAATTCCGCGCCAGACTACGCTGTCTGCCTTCATGTTGACAAGCCTCTGGAAGCAGCCGTGACATTTACAAGAAGTGTTGCGTTCGTCGACGTTTTTGAACAAAACATTCTTACGACGTGAGAGGCACCTCCTGATCTCTTTGATGGGCCCAGAACATGAACGACTGATACCATACCCTTGGTTGGACCAGTTGCCGAAGCCAACAACGGTCGTCTGTGCCCTTGGTGCAATCACATCGCATACCTTTTCAATCGTCTTCTGTTTACCAACGTATCGGAAGAATCGCATAGATCGGTAGCCTTTGTTGGCTCTGTGTTGAAGGAGGATCGGGAGCGCTTTGAGATAAGCTCTGACATGGTCCTGCAGGTCGGACATGTTGCTCGTATTAGGCGATGGAATGGACTTCACGAGGTCTTGAGTCTCGTCATTCCATTTGTAGGTTCGACGCTTGCTTGTATTGTACCCAGCAACTTCGTTAAAGCGAGCCGAGCTGAAAGACTCGATGCGACCTGCAGAAGATGCTACCGTGACGATATCTGTCATTCCAGGGTCTACTCCGACACGCAGCGCACCCACTGCGTCCTTGCACTCTACGATATTTATAATCGTAGTTTGAGGAAAGTTAGTTTGCTGTACAAAGTATCAAAATCATCACTCCAACGTTGGGTCACCAAATCCAATATAAAACATCATCGGAAGAAAAGGGTGAGTGTCATTACAGAAGATATCAAGGCTGCTATAAAACAACTGATTGACTCCAATCCCTTCTTTACAATGTCTCAGCTTGCCGAGGGTGTGACTTCTCTGTCCTCTGTCAAGATGTCTCCAAAAACTTGTGGACGCAAACTTGGTTACACCCGCAAGCGCGCATACAAAACAGTTTGGCACAAGACTGACCACAAATCTTCTGTCGACCGTTTTTGTAAGGAGTATTTAGCCGTTCCGACATCGGATTTGTTAAGCATCGATGAGGCGGGTTTTTACATTGGTGACACTTGTCGCAGAGGGTACTGTCAACGCGGCAAACGTTTAAATATCCAAATTTCTAGGACTTAATGGGCGTTCCTGCTTCCCAACGGATTTCCAATCTTACAATCACTTTTTGGGGGTCTTTTGATGCTTTCCAAATGCAATCTTACGATAAAAATCGTAAGATTGTAGACAATTTTGACAAAACATGCTTGAAATGAGCTTGAAAGACGGAGAAACGTACAGATTGCGAATGTTACAACGTTGAAATGCCATATTTTGTAACAAAAGGTGTTAACATCAATTCGTGTCTTACAATTATAATTGTAAGAAATAAAGGGAAAGCGGACGGTATCACTCAGAAGTATCATTCTCTCGTTGGGTTTGTCAATGCTCCCGATTATGATCGGGAGGACTGTGTGTATGCCGAGTACATGTTTTCTGTATCATTCGCTCGTTGGGTTTGTCAATGCTCCCGATTATGATCGGGAGGACTGCATGTATTCTGAGTACATGTCTTCTGTATCATTCTCTTGTTGGGTTTGTCAATGCTCCCGATTATGATCGGGAGGACTGTGCGTATTCCGAGTACATGTTTTTTGAATCATTCTCTTGTTGGGTTTGTCAATGCTCCCGATTATGATCGGGAGGACTTTGCGTATTCCGAGTACATGTTTTTTTAATCATTCGCTCGTTTGGTTTGTCAATGCTCCCGATTATGATCGGGAGGACTGTGTGTATTCCGAGTTCATGTTTTCTGTATCATTCGCGCGTTGGGTTTGTCAATGCTCCCGATTATGATCGGGAGGACTGTGTGTATGCCGAGTACATGTTTTCTGTATCATTCGCTCGTTGGGTTTGTCAATGCTCCCGATTATGATCGGGAGGACTGTGTGTATGCCGAGTACATGTTTTCTGTATCATTCGCTCGTTGGGTTTGTCAATGCTCCCGATTATGATCGGGAGGACTGTGTGTATTCCGAGTACATGTTTTTTAGTATCATTCGCGCGTTGGGTTTGTCAATGCTCCCGATTATGATCGGGAGGACTGTGTGTATGCGAGTACATGTTTTCTGTATCATTCTCTCGTTGGGTTTGTCAATGCTCCCGATTATGATCGGGAGGACTGTGTGTATGCCGAGTACATGTTTTCTGTATCATTCTCTCGTTGGGTTTGTCAATGCTCCCGACTACGATCGGGAGGACTGTGTGTATGTCGAGTACATGTTTTCTGTATCATTCTCTCGTTGGGTTTGTCAATGCTCCCGACTACGATCGGGAGGACTGTGTGTATTCGAGTACATGTTTTCTGTATCATTCTCTCGTTGGGTTTGTCAATGCTCCCGACTACGATCGGGAGGACTGTGTGTATGCCGAGTACATGTTTTCTGTATCATTCCCGCGTTGGGTTTGTCAATGCTCCCGATTATGATCGGGAGGACTGTGTGTATTCCGAGTACATGTTTTCTGTATCATTCGCGCGTTGGGTTTGTCAATGCTCCCGATTATGATCGGGAGGACTGTGTGTATGCCGAGTACATGTTTTCTGTATCATTCGCTCGTTGGGTTTGTCAATGCTCCCGATTATGATCGGGAGGACTGTGTGTATGCCGAGTACATGTTTTCTGTATCATTCGCTCGTTGGGTTTGTCAATGCTCCCGATTATGATCGGGAGGACTGTGTGTATTCCGAGTACATGTTTTTAGTATCATTCGCGCGTTGGGTTTGTCAATGCTCCCGATTATGATCGGGAGGACTGTGTGTATGCCGAGTACATGTTTTCTGTATCATTCTCTCGTTGGGTTTGTCAATGCTCCCGATTATGATCGGGAGGACTGTGTGTATGCCGAGTACATGTTTTCTGTATCATTCTCTCGTTGGGTTTGTCAATGCTCCCGACTACGATCGGGAGGACTGTGTGTATGTCGAGTACATGTTTTCTGTATCATTCTCTCGTTGGGTTTGTCAATGCTCCCGACTACGATCGGGAGGACTGTGTGTATGTCGAGTACATGTTTTCTGTATCATTCTCTCGTTGGGTTTGTCAATGCTCCCGACTACGATCGGGAGGACTGTGTGTATGCCGAGTACATGTTTTCTGTATCATTCCCGCGTTGGGTTTGTCAATGCTCCCGATTATGATCGGGAGGACTGTGTGTATTCCGAGTACATGTTTTCTGTATCATTCTCTCGTTGGGTTTGTCAATGCTCCCGACTACGATCGGGAGGACTGTGGGTTTTTCTCTACATAAAATCATTTGCTTGAATCATTTGCTCTACCAACCTATTTGTCTTACGCAGCGTCCACGATGACGGTACCGTGGAAGTAAAAGTCAACGCGGGCGAGCAGGTTTTGGGATGCGGTGTCATGGACGAATGGACCAAGGCGCGCCAAGAGCCAATGAACATTGAAGTCGTTGCTGGTGGACCAGCCTTCAATGTTACGGCTACGCACTCTCACTGGTTGAGGTTTCGCGGCGAATGCAGGCCTATGTGTGGAGCTGATGCTTTCTGGTCGACACTCACCCTTGCGGGATCCAAGCCAGCCCAGATGAAGTTACTAGCGTTCGGAGGCCCATGTCTGGAGCCCTATCAAGCATACCAGTTCACATTCTCGCTCTACTCATGGTGGTATAAAATGCGCGGCCCTTCTGTTAGCGTCGGCAAGGGCGGATTTATCGCCGACAAAGACCTGGTGGAAAGTAAGGCGTGGGTTGAGACATGCGAAGGAAAGCTCGGGAACGATTTCAAGGACTTTGGTCCTGGCGACAGGAGGTCACCTCGATCTTTACAAAAAGAGCCTTCACCTGACGCCGGTAAGAGAGCAATCGAACGGACTGTACCGGTGCACCACGGCTCAGGTCGAATTTTCAAATCTGACAGGTACATTTTGAATATTACGTACGCAGTGAGATGTACACCGTTCGAAACAACCATTGTGTCCTGACCGCAACTGCCGCTTTCAAATTCGATAGGATATTGCGTAACTTCCGCACTCTTTCCATTTCCTTCAGGCTCCGCGAAGAAGGCAGGAAGGAAGCGACGAGATCAGCCCACTACAATCAACGAAGAGGGCAGATCGCCGACAACTTTGTAAGTTCATCGTATTCAAATTGTTATCTCCTTTCGCAATCAATCACTTGTTCAGCGTGAATGAACCATTGCAGTCAAGTCTATTCCCTGCATCGTAGTCATGTCGATCGCATCAACTTACACACGCGCGTCACTGATTTTGAATACCGTCCTCCTTGGGCGTTCCGGTTATAGTCGGGAGGACTTCGGTCCTCCTTGGGCGTTTTGTTGTTATCTCCTTTCGCAATCGATCACTCGTTTGCGTGAATGAACCATTGCAATCAAGTCTGTTCCCTGCATCGTAGTCATGTCGATCGCATCAACTTAAACACGCGCGTCACTGATTTTGAATACGGTCCTCCTTGGGCATTCCGATTATAGTCGGGAGGACATCGGATGTTCAATGTTCAATCTTCCGCAATCTTATCAAATCAACTAAGTCAATGCTCCCGATTATAGTCGGGAGGACACTGGATGTTCAATGCTCAATATTCCGCAATCTTTCACTTATCAAGTATGTCAATGCTCCCGAGTATAATCAGCAGGACTCTGGATGTTCAATGCTCAATCTGCAGCAATAATTTACCAATCAACTATGTCAATGCTCCCGAGTATAATCGGCAGGACACTGGATGTTCAATCTTCAACCTTCCGAAATAATTTACCAATCAACTATGTCAAAGCTCCCGAGTATAGTCGGGAGGACATCGGATGTCCAATGTTCAATCTTCCGCAATCTTATCTAATCAACTAAGTCAATGCTCCCGATTATAGTCGGGAGGACACTGGATGTTCAATGCTCAAACTTCCGCAATCATTCACTAATCAAGTATGTCAATGCTCCCGAGTATAATCGGCCGGACTCTGGATGTTCAATGCTCAATCTGCAGCAATAATTTACCAATCAACTATGTCAATGCTCCCGAGTATAATCGGCAGGACACTGGATGTTCAATCTTCAACCTTCCGCAATAATTTACCAATCAACTATGTCAAAGCTCCCGAGTATAGTCGGGAGGACATCGGATGTTCAATGTTCAATCTTCCGCAATCTTATCAAATCAACTAAGTCAATGCTCCCGATTATAGTCGGGAGGACACTGGATGTTCAATGCTCAAACTTCCGCGATCATTCACTTATCAAGTATGTCAATGCTCCCGAGTATAATCGGCCGGACTCTGGATGTTCAATGCTCAATCTGCAGCAATAATTTACCAATCAACTATGTCAATGCTCCCGAGTATAATCGGCAGGACACTGGATGTTCAATCTTCAACCTTCCGCAATAATTTACCAATCAACTATGTCAAAGCTCCCGAGTATAGTCGGGAGGACATCGGATGTTCCATGATCAATCTTCCGCAATCTTATCTAATCAACTAAGTCAATGCTCCCGATTATAGTCGGGAGGACACTGGATGTTCAATGCTCAAAACTTCCGCAATCATTCACTAATCAAGTATGTCAATGCTCCCGAGTATAATCGGCAGGACACTTGATGTTCAATGCTCAAACTTCAGCAATCATTCACTAATCAAGTATGTAAATGCTCCCGAGTATAATCGGCAGGACACTGGATGTTCAATCTTCAACCTTCCGCAATAATTTACCAATCAACTATGTCAAAGCTCCCGAGTATAGTCGGGAGGACATCGGATGTTCCATGATCAATCTTCCGCAATCTTATCTAATCAACTAAGTCAATGCTCCCGATTATAGTCGGGAGGACACTGGATGTTCAATGCTCAAACTTCCGCAATCATTCACTAATCAAGTATGTCAATGCTCCCGAGTATAATCGGCCGGACTCTGGATGTTCAATGCTCAATCTGCAGCAATAATTTACCAATCAACTATGTCAATGCTCCCGAGTATAATCGGCAGGACACTGGATGTTCAATCTTCAACCTTCCGCAATAATTTACCAATCAACTATGTCAAAGCTCCCGAGTATAGTCGGGAGGACATCGGATGTTCCATGATCAATCTTCCGCAATCTTATCTAATCAACTAAGTCAATGCTCCCGATTATAGTCGGGAGGACACTGGATGTTCAATGCTCAAACTTCCGCAATCATTCACTAATCAAGTATGTCAATGCTCCCGAGTATAATCGGCAGGACACTTGATGTTCAATGCTCAAACTTCAGCAATCATTCACTAATCAAGTATGTAAATGCTCCCGAGTATAATCGGCAGGACACTGGATGTTCAATCTTCAACCTTCCGCAATAATTTACCAATCAACTATGTCAAAGCTCCCGAGTATAGTCGGGAGGACATCGGATGTTCAATGTTCAATCTTCCGCAATCTTATCAAATCAACTAAGTCAATGCTCCCGATTATAGTCGGGAGGACACTGGATGTTCAATGCTCAAACTTCCGCAATCATTCACTTATCAAGTATGTCAATGCTCCCGAGTATAATCGGCCGGACTCTGGATGTTCAATGCTCAATCTGCAGCAATAATTTACCAATCAACTATGTCAATGCTCCCGAGTATAATCGGCAGGACACTGGATGTTCAATCTTCAACCTTCAGCAATAATTTACCAATCAACTATGTCAAAGCTCCCGAGTATAGTCCGGAGGACATCGGATGATCAATGTTCAATCTTCCGCAATCTTATCTAATCAACTAAGTCAATGCTCCCGATTATAGTCGGGAGGACACTGGATGTTCAATGCTCAAACTTCCGCAATCACTCACTAAACAAGTATGTCAATGCTCCCGAGTATAATCGGCAGGACACTGGATGTTCAATCTTCAATCTTCCGCAGTAATTTACTAATCAACTAAGTCAATGCTCCCGATTATAGTCGGGAGGACATCGGATGTTCAATGTTCAATCTTCCGCAATCTTTTTCTAATCAACTAAGTCAATGCTCCCGATTATAGTCGAGAGGACACTAGATGTTAAATGCTCAAACTACCGCAATCATTCACTAATCAAGTATGTCAACTCTGCCGAGTATAATCGGCAGGACACTGGATGTTCAATGCTCAAACTTCCGCAATCATTCACTAATCAAGTATGTCAATGCTCCCGAGTATAATCGGCAGGACACTGGATGTTCAATCTTCAATCTTCCGCAATAATTTACCAATGAACTATGTCAAAGCTCCCGAGTATAGTTGGGAGGACATCGGATGTTCAATGTTCAATCTTCCTCAATCTTTTCTAATCAACTAAGTCAATGCTCCCGATTATAGTCGGGAGGACACTAGATGTTCAATGCTCAAACTACCGCAATCACTCACTAATCAAGTATGTCAATGCTCCCGAGTATAATCGGCAGGACACTTGATGTCCAATCTTCAATCTGCCGCAATAATTTACCAATCAACTATGTCTATGCTCCCGAGTATAATCGGCAGGACACTGGATATTCAATGTTTAATATTCCGCAATCTTTCTGTAATCAACTATGTCAATGCTCCCGACCATAGTCGGGAGACACTGGATGTTCAATGTTCTGACCCCTCACTAAGTCAGATATGTTTTATCAATCCCTTCAGGTTTGCTGATCCCAAGAAGAACCCTGCTGGACACGAGGGCAAAGGCAAGCGTGCTGCGTCGCAGGCTGCAGACAATGCACCAGCCGCAAAGAAACAAACTCCTGTACCCGAACACAAGATTCATTCCTTGGAGGAGGATTCAGACTTGAACTCAAGAAGTTCTGTCGACACTGTGCCCGGGCCATCTGACGACGATGATGCACCCAAAACCGCTCCTAAGAAAAGAGGGTCGCGGTCAGCCTGGTTCTCAGAAGAAGACTATGTGGAAAGCGAAGAGATCACCGGCAGGAGAGAAGAAAGGGGACAGCATTGGAAACATCGAAGGTGATTTGGCTAAGGCTAAGGCTTTCCTGACCGACAAGCATTTTGGTGGAGAGCATTCATTGGACTGCACGAAGTTCCTCCCTCCAAAGCTACCTGTCAGAATCCGTGTGTTGGACCCTGTTCGAGTCGATCAACTCCTCGCCAATTTTTTGAAAACCACAATGGCCACTGGGAAGGTATTGTTCATGGACATCAGCAAGGACCTGAAGAATGTATCTCCAGGTTGGGCTAATATTGATCCAAGCAGGCTGGAACAGACGTTCAACAACATCTCCAATGTGAAAGGGGAGTTTGGCGAGCCATGGATCATCGGAGGGTACCACAGCTCCCAAGCCTTCATCAAGTGGGCAGCAGACCGCCCTGGTGAAATTCCTCTGCGCAATTGCTTCGTGTACCGGTTGTCAGAGGTGGAGGGTGCCACGTACGACGAGAAGCTTCAGAACGCTCGCCTCCTTTCCCTTTTGGACAACACACACAAGCGGCCAGTCGACTGAGGGGTACGACTCTCAGCCATTTTTGGTTTCTACCTTCCTGTGGCGAGAATTGTACCTTCAGGCAGGCTGTCCCGCTCGGACTGAGAAGGGGCATCAGTCAGACCAGTACAACAACTTCAAAACTCTGTGTGTCACCGGGGACGAGAAGTTGACGAAGTCTGTTGCTAGCCAGGGGGGTGCCACCGTGCCACGCTTCAAAGTCGTGAGCTTGGGCGAAGAGTCCTACAAGAAGGCTTTCCTGATCATGTCCTCCATGGACGACCGGGAGAAGATCGGCGCCGACCACCTTGTTGAGCGCCTACAGAACGTGGAGCCTCCGCCTCCGCCAAACGATGAGGAGGAAGAGGAGGGGGACGACGAGGAAGCTGCACCTGGATCCCATGGGAAAAGGGCTAAGGGAAAGGCTAAGGACAAGATGAGGTCGGTCCTCGTTGAGGACATGAAGGAAACTATGAAGCTGCCACCTGGAGAGCTGAAGTTCTTCCTGAAGTCCGTGACCGACGACTTGTATGTCCACGAGTATGAAGCTTTCAAGATCAAGGACGAAGTGGACAATGTCGCGTTCACTACCGCGGTAGGTTCATGTTGTATATTAAGTTATTTTCAGACATGATCGGGATGATTGTGATGAAGTACGGTGGTGTGCCATTTTTCGTTATTGACAGCGATTCACTTCTCGCATTGGACGATGCTTCCGAGTATGATCGGGAGGACTGTGGGTGTGCCATGTCTCGTTATTGACATAAATTCACTTCTCGCTTTGGACGATGCTGCCGAGTATGATCGGGAAGACTGTGCGTGTGCCATATCTAGTTATTGACGGCGAATCCCTTCTTGCATTGGATGATGCTGCCGATTATGATCGGAGATGCTTCCTAGTATGATCGTTATCATGACAAGAAAACTCTTTATTCGCAGACGTTTGCATCGGCATACCAAGGCTTCGTTGGTTCATTACAAGACAGAAGTGTCAGCGGGCTTCGTCATCTACATCATCGACAGGCTTCTCAAGCAACACAATGTCTCGCCTGTGTCCTTTCGTGACGACTTGAAGTTACGCTTCAATTCTGGTTCGCCGCTTGACCTTGAGGCAAAGGGCTTCACGCACATGCACGCCTTCTTGGGCAATAACGCGGAACCCGCCGTTACCAACAAACCCCTTCCGCTGGTTGGCATCGCCTTCAGCAGCAAGGCAGCTTCTGAAATCTTGATCGGGGGCATTCGATCCGATGCTTCGATTCCCGCACATCAGGTCTTCTCCGGGTGGCTGAGAAACTATACCGCCCAGAGAAGGGATTGGTATGGTATACCACCTAGGGATGAAGTTTTGATGCCCAAGCTAACCATCACCGAGGTCACGGCAAGTGGGAGGTCTGCTGAGTTTCGCGACAGACAAGGAAGCGCTAAACCAGCTTCTCGACAGGTGGTTTTCTGTGATCAGGACAAGGGTCCAGCAAAAAAACCAGGCACAGATTATCAGTACCCTGGCCGCTAGCATTGACGACATGAAGTTGCTAGTTCAGCCTGACCAGGAGTACCCAATGGCGACAGACGGCCTCCAACAACCAATCTGTGATGATATGTCCAAGTTCCTCGAGGCCTGCCGTGAACTGCTTTTCGCACACCCCATTCCGCCTCGCAGTATCCATCTCGATGCGTTGAACACCATCAGGGGAGTCGTGGGTTTCCTCGTCATGGACTTAACAAGGCGGAGGAAAGATGGAGCAGCAGGGATTCCGATGTTGAACCAGACGAGGGAGGTCTTGTTGTCATTGGCAGTAAAGTACGGTGATTTGCCAGTGTGGAAAAGGGGAGAGCCTTCCGAACGCTTTTTCCGTCTCTACGATGGGGACAGATGTATCCACACCTGATGTCGGCAGCTACAGCAGTGTTCATGGACGCTGACCACCAGATTGGAGCCGGTCGGGTCCAGCTAGAGACGGCAACAGTCAGCGCGCACCTTTACAACATGAAGGCGAAAACATTCCAGTGTGATGAAATCCGTAAGGTGCGTAGATGTTTAAAATGATAGACTACAAGTTGAAAGTTGACGCTCCCGATCATAATCGGGAGGATGATGTGTTAAGCATGTCTTTTCACCACTTCAAAAATCCATTACACATAATCCTTCCGATCACAGTCGGGAGCATCACGTTTGTTTCAACTGGTCTTTCAACCCATAATCTAACTGACTTGTACATATTTCGTTTACTCTTGCAGGTGCCCTGGCAACTGATCGACTTGGTGATCATCGACCCCTGTCTCAATGGCATGATTGAAAAAAGGGACCGTTGTGGCTCGTCGATGAGACTCTTGGAGTTCGACTGATGTGATCGACATGCTGCGGACTTAGCAGGCCAGAATCGGAAGTTGCCTCTGAGTGTGCCATGTGTCGTGTACACCAACCAAGAGGAAGGCAGCAGGTTCCTTGTGGCTTTCAGAGAAGCTGGCGTGGCTGACATTCGCCTCACCCACATTACACGCATGGGGCCAGACTTCAAGACACATTCCACCAGCATCGCCATCTCTGGGATCTTGCATCAAGGTGCGGGACAAGCGGGCCCGTCCTCGAAAGCTTCCATTTCTTCTTCTGGTCTTGCCGCTGCCATCACGGTCTTCCTACCGCCTATTGACGCACAGAAAAGTGCCATTGGACGCCCCGACATTAGCGGCTGCTCGATGAGTCCCAAACAAGTTGGATACCGCAGGAGAAGTGTCGCCGAATTCCGTCACTTTGTGCGGGAGCTTAGCTCCGTTGGCAACTATGTGATGTGCATGCAAGCTGGCGATGCCTCGGGCATGCTAGCGGCTTTGCTAGAGAGGAGGAACGCCATTGGCTTGGACTGTATCACTCAGAAGCTTGGGGCTGCTGCATGGCGTTTGAACATGTTTGCAAAAACGGAGCAGGCTATTCTATCACGTCTCGAAGCCTGTACTGATGCAGATGATGAAACAAGGGTGAGGACGGCGGTACTGGTTCAGGAAGACATTGACGCAGAGTTTCGCGACAACCCTGCTGAGCCCAGTGAGGAAATGATGCAAAAGCTAGAGACGTGTCTCCAGACATATCGCGAGAAGAAAGCCGCAGATTGGCCTGAGGACGAGTTCGAGGCCTGCAAGGAGAAGGTTCTGGAAAGCTGCATCAGTGCAGGAACAGTAAAAGGGCTGATGAGGACCAAGAAGTTAGATTTAGCCCTCGTTGGGTTGCGTGCCAACTTGTTCCCAGAGCAAGACGAGTCAGTTAGCACATGATCTGTCAGCACTAAGTGCAGAAGTTAGCACCAATGGACTTGTTGGCAGCAGTTCAACATTAGCATTGTGCACAAGTTTCACGAGTGTACTTGTTTGCACCATCCAACACACATTTTGAGTGATTTCAGGATTCTAGGATGGCAGGTTGCAGATTTCAGGATTTAAATTTGTGTTATGTACATAATGAGCTTATGAGGTATGAAATTATGAATAATAAGTCCTGAGTTAGGAGTTATTAGTTCTGACTTGTATAAGGTACATATAAGTTCTGAGTTGTGAGTTATAAATTATGAGGTACACATAAGTACAGATTTCGGAGTCGTAAGTACTAAGTTGTAATTTTGAACTGTTGAGTTGTGAGTTGTGAGATAAATAATTATGAGCAATGCGTTCAAGACTTTGTAAACAGCTTTCACCTTCCTCTTGACTGTCCTCTACAATTGATTTTGTATTCCAATACTTTCTCTCTCTCCAAACGAGCAAATCAATGTTACAATTGAAATTGAAGGGAATAGTCTCTTTCTCAGGAATACAACAAAACAATCTTACAAAATAAATTGTAAGATATTTTCGTAAAAGCCACCAAAAAAGCAAAATCAATTAATTTGCGAAAACGATCTTACAATATTTATCGTAAGATTTCAGTAAAATAAAAATCCGTTCGGAAGCAGGAACGCCCATTACATGCTGGCCGTGGACCTGTAGATCTAGTGGCAGCTCTCCTTTTAACATGGCCACTGCTGGCGTGGACCGTAGATCTAGTGCAGCTCCTCCTTTATAACATGGCACGCTGGGTGGGACTTGTAGATCAGTGGAGCTCCTCCTTTTAAACATAGGCACATGCTGGGCCGTGGACCGTAGAGCTAGTGGCAACTCCTCCTCCTTTTTAAACATGGCACATGCTGGCTGTGGACCGTAGAATCTAGTGGAGCTCCTCCTTTTTAACATGTCGACATTTGGCCGTAGGACCTGTAGATCTAGTGGCGATCCTCCTTTTAAGTCGACATGCTGGCCTGTGGACCTGTAGATCTAGTGGCAGCTCTCCTTTTAACTGGGCGACATGCTGGCCGTGGACCTGGAGATCTAGTGGGAGCTCCTCCTTTTTAACATGTCGACATGGGGCCGTGGACCTGTAGATCTAGTGAGCATCCTTTTTAACATGGCGACATGCTGGCTGTGGACTGTAGATATAGTGGCAGCTCCTCCTTTTAAACATGTAGACATTTAGCCGTGGACCGTTAGATCTAGTGGAGCATCCTCCTTTTAAAATGGCGACTTGCTGGCCATGGACTGATAGATATAGTGGCAGCTCCTCCTTTTAACACAGGCGAATGCTGGCGTGGACCTTAGATCTAGTGGCAGCTCCTCCTTTTTTACATGGCCACATGCGGCCGTGGGCCTGAAATCTAGTGGCAGCTCCTCCTTTTAACATGGCGACATGCTGGCCGTGGACCTGTAGATCTAGTGGCAGCTCTCCTTTTTAACATGCGACATGATGGCGTGGACCTGTGAGATCTAGTGGCAGCTCCTCCTTTTAAACATGGGACATGCTGGCCGTGGACCCTGTAGATCTAGTGGCAGTCCTCCTTTTAAACATGGCGAATGCTGGTGGGACCTGTAGATGAGTGGAGCTCCTCCTCTTTAAACATGGCGACATGCTGGTGGGAATGTAGATCTAGTGGAAGCTCCTCCTTTTAACATGTCGACATGCTGGCGTGGGACCTGTAGATCTAGTGGCAGCTCCTCCTTTAAACAATGGCACATGCTGGGTGGATTTAGATCTAGTGGCAGCTCTCCTTTTAACATGGTCACTGTGGGGGTGGGCCTGTAGATCTAGTGGGCTCCTCCTTTTTAAACATGGGCAATGTGAGTGCGACCTGTAGATGCTAGTGCAGTCCTCTTTTAAACATTCGACATGTGGCGTGACCTGAAGATCTAGTGGCAGCTCCTCCTTTTACATGGCACATGCTGGCCGTGGGATCTGTAGATATTAGTGGAGTCATCCTTTTAACATGGTCGACATGCGGCCGTGGACCTGTAGATCTAGTGGTAGCTCCCTTTTTAACATTGCGACATGCTGGCCTGGACAGTAGATCTAGTGGCAGCTCCTCTTTTAAACACGGCGACATGTGGCCGTGGACTGTAGATCTAGTGGCAGTCCTCCTTTTTACATGGCCGACACTAGGGTGGACCCTGTAGATCTAGTGGACAGCTCCTCCTTTAAACATGGACGACATGATGGCAGTGGACTGCTGGACATCTAGTGGCAGATCTCCTTTTAAAACATGGCGACATGCTGGTCGGGACCTGTAGATCTAGTGGCAGCTCCTCCTTTTCAACATGGCGACATGCTGGTGGGACCTGGAGATCTAGTGGCAGCTCATACTTTAACATGCGACATGTGGCGTGGACTGTAGATCTAGTGGCAGCTCCTCCCTTTTAAACATGGCCACATGCTGGCCGTGGGACTGTAGATCTAGTGGGCGCTCCCTTTTAACATGGCACATGTGGCGTGGATTGCTAGATCTAGTGGCAGCTCCTCCTTTTAAACATGTCACATGCTGGCCTGGACCTCTAGATCTCAGTTGCAGCTCCTCCTTTTTAACATGGGCCAATGCTGACCGTGGACCTGGAGATATAGTGGCAGCTCCTCCTCTTTTAACATGGAAATGCTGGCTGTGGACTGTAGATCTGTGGCAGCTCCTCCTTTAACATGGCACATGCTGGACGGTGGACCTGTAGATCTAGGTGCAGATCCTCCTTTTAAACATGGCCACATGCTGGCATGTGGACTGTAGTATCTAGTGGCAGCTCCTCTTTAAAACATGGCTCAATGTGGGTGCGTGGACCTGTAGATCTAGTGGAAGCTCCTCCTTTTTAACATGGCCACATGTGGCCGTGACCTGTAGATCTAGTGGCAACTCCTCCTTTTTGAAATGGCAACATGCTGCTGTGGACACTGTAGATCTAGTGGAGCTCCTCCTTTTAAACATGCGACACTGCTGGCCGTGGACCTGTAGATCTAGTGGCAGCTCTCCTTTTTAAATGTCAATGTGGACGGGGCACTGAGTCTAGTGCAGCTCCTTTTAACATGGCTATGCGGCCGTGGACCTGTAGATCTAGTGGCAGCTCTCCTTTTTAACATGGCACATGCTGGCCGTGGACCTGTAGATCTAGTGGCAGCGCATCCTTTTACAACATGGTCGACATACTGGCTCGTGGACCTGTAGTTAGTGGACAGCTCCTCCTTTTTAAACATGCGACATGCGGGCCGTGGACCTGTAATGTGCATCTGGATGGCTTAGAGTAGCTCCTCCTTTTTAACAGGCGAACATTGATGCGAATGTCCAAAATTGACATAATTGCTGCCGGTTCTGCTAAAGGTATCGTTCATTACAAGATCCTTGATCACAATTGCAAGAAAGTCGACTCTGAGTTACATGTACAGCGGGGTACAGTCGCTGTCCTTGACAATATCCAGTTCCATCATTCAAAGGAGACGATTTCTATGTTCGATTCTGTAGGAATACGACCACTCTTTGTACCTCCTTACAGTCCAGAGTTTAACGCTATTGAGAATGTCTTTAGTTTGCTCAAGCGAAAATATCGCTGCATGTGCCCAATAATTCCAGATGTAGCAGATATATTTGATTACAGTAACGCTTTGAAAAGGATTATTGATGCGCACGATGTTAGCCATCAGTTTGACTTTTCAGGGTACTTTGAACATGTAAATTCAGTGTCTTTAGATGCTTTGAATTTTTTGTGTCAATCACCTGAAGACAGTATTGACAAGATCGGTTACAAATCTTGAATTGGTCAACTTTTCAGAATCCCCAAAATATAAGGTGTCCCAATATCAAATGTCCCTAGCTGTATGGTGCAGTTCCACCATGGAGAACAGCAAGTTGTTTGTAAACCGTGACCTGAATGCAACCATCAACATCCACAATTGCTTAACAATTTACCCCACCCGCCCCGGAATTCTTGCGAGGCCCAAGAAATATTGCAAACTGGAAGTTGAGGTAGGCAGAATAATTGATTACAAGCTGACAATTTCTTTGTAGCAGATTAAGAACGTTCATTATTTCTTTTCAGTCCCGCTGACTGTAGCAGCGTAGAAACGTGCGAGGAACATCTCAATGTCCCATGCCCTTGAGCCCACAGAAACGAATCCACTCGAGAGTCAGAGATTCCAGGTGCTCCCGACATATACGAAACTTGTCTGGATATCTCTTTTACAAGGGGCACTATTTGTATTTTCTGTTCCGCTGACTGTAGCAGCGTAAGAACGTGTGAGGAACACCTCATGGCCACCAGACCATCCCTTGAGCCACAGAAACGAATCCACTCGATAGTCAGAGATTCCAAGTGCTCCCGCACATACAACAGCCCCTCCAATAAGACATCGAGTTCGCAGTCGGGGCTTCGTCCGCGCCTCGCGGCTGCATCTTAAATGTTATGTCGTCCACAAGAGGGTGCCGCTTGAAGTAGCCGACGTAACTCACACGGGACTTGCCACGCGCCGAATCCAAAGGTCGTACGC
The DNA here is from genome assembly GCA_013435795.1 of Chlamydomonas sp. ICE-L. Classification (NCBI taxonomy): domain Eukaryota; kingdom Viridiplantae; phylum Chlorophyta; class Chlorophyceae; order Chlamydomonadales; family Chlamydomonadaceae; genus Chlamydomonas; species Chlamydomonas sp. ICE-L. Next base: position 11,809,646 of record JACBWV010000730.1, read on the forward strand.
GAGCCCATGTATTAAATTTCCAAGGTATGGTCCAAACCGGGAAAAGAATGCTCCTCGGCCACCGGGACGGTCGAGTCCTCAAACGAGACGCGCTCGGCACGGACGTCTTCCGAGAGAGCAATGATGGCTCGGACAAGGAAGCGGAACCCTAGAAAAACGAGGTAGTAAGGGGACATGCGGGTTCACGCTCTCAACGAAAAAATCGAACTTGTCGGAACCGAGTCGTCGTCCAAAACGCTCCTAGTAACGAAAATAGCAAGAGCAGACTGGAGAATATCTCGCATGCTCCCGACCGGAGCCAAGCCTCGCAGTCGCCGTGATGTTCACAACCTCACCGATGCCGCCACACATGATGTTGGGGCGCAAGACAGTAAGTAACACACTGTCACCCGACCGCTGGTCAACAGGAAACAGACGCTTCAAACGCTCCGTCTGGACGAGACGCCTGACGCGTTACGAACTACGAAGTCTCCGCTCACCACATCAAACACCTCATTCCGGTGTTCCGCACGGCCAAGGTGCATTGGTAGTGCCCGGGGCGAAGTTTCTCCAACTCGTTGGGAGTCAGACAAAGGCACAAGCGACACACGGAGAGCCAACATCTCGTGTGCATCACGGAGTGTTCTCAAGTCGCCCACCACCACCCACCGCCCCCAGGAAGAACCACAGTGTCGAACGCCGCGGTCTCCACACAAGCGTGATCGCACGACGCACGAATTCACTATGCACAAGTCGACGCCAGAAACTGAGAAGGACCCTCCGATGTTTCTAGTATGAAGTGATCCGTACCGACTGAGGGTGAAGGGATCACAGGAGCCGAACGTCTCCTACAACGAATCGACATTTCTAAAGATACGACAGGAATAATACACAACAATATCTACATCATCGAAGAAAACATTTATACTCGGTTTTCAAAAACCAAATCGAAACAATCTCCAAGGAAACAATGGGCGTTCCTGTCTCCCGGCGATTTTTTTGAATTTCCAAGCAGAGATTAGAGCCGTACGAACGACTCTCTCATTCGCCAGGCTCCGAAACCAGTCCTCCGGGAGGCAGGAACAAAAGTACGGTGCAAATTGTGTAATATTGACAATTCAACAGATATTGTCTTCTGGAGATTGAGAAACCATTCAAGGACTGTAAAGACACAGAAGTTAGTTACATCTTCAAAGTAGACTGAAGAGTCAACATGTGGCTCACATCGTGCGCATCAATAATAATTTTCAAGCGTTTCCTGCCTCATAATCAAATATTTCTGCTAAATCTGGAATTATTGGGCACATGCAGCGATATTTTCGCTTGATCAAACTGACACCAGCCGCCTCTGGATCCATCAAAAGCGTGCAGACATCGGCGTGATCTTCCTGGCAACCGCCACAATGCCATGCTGTTGACAGAGTTCGCCGGGCCCTGAACTCAATTCCAGCCACGCTGGATCCCATGAGCAGCTTGCAGACATCTGCCGTGACTTGATCGACATGCTGGCCATGGACCTGTAGATCTAGTGGCAAGCTCCTCTCCTTTTTTAAACACGACGGCGTACTGCTGTGCCTTGACCTGTAGATCTAGTGGCAGCTCCTTCCTTTTTACATGGCCACATGCTGGCTTTGGACCTGTAGATATAGTGAAGCTCCTCTGTATACCATTGGCAAAACATGCTGCCGTGGCCTGTCGATCTAGTGGCAGCTCCTCCTTTTTAACATGTCGACATGCTAGCCGTGGACTGTTAGATCTAGTGGCAGCCGCTCCTCCTTTTAAACAGGCGACCTGCTGGCTGTGGCCTGTAGATTTTTTCTAGTGCACAGCTCGCCCTCCTTTTAAGCATGTCGACATGCTGGCCGTGGGACGCTGTATATGTAGTGGCAGCTTCCTCCTCTTAAACATGGCGACATTCTGGCCGTGGACCTGGTAATCGAGTGGCAGCCTCCCCTTTTAAACATGTCGACATGCTGGCCGTGGACCCCGTGATTAGTGCAGCTCCTCCTTTTTACATCGGCGACATGCTGGCCGTGGACCTGTAGATCTAGTGGCAGCTCCTCCTTTTTAACATGGCGACATGCTGGCCGTGGACCTGTAGATCTAGTGGCAGCTCCTCCTTTTTAACATGGCGACATGCTGGCCGTGGACCTGTAGATCTAGTGGCAGCTCCTCCTTTTAACATGGCGACTTGCTGACCATGGACCTGTAGATCTAGTGGCAGCTCCTCCTTTTAAACACGGCGACATGCTGGCCGTGGACCTGTAGATCTAGTGGCAGCTCGTCCTTGTAACATGGCGACTGCTGTCCGTGGACCTGTAATCTAGTGGCACCTCCTCCTTTTTACATGTCGAAGGCTGGCCGTGGACCTGCAGATCTAGTGGCAGCTCCTCCTTTAAACATAGCTACATCTGGATGTGGACCTGGTAGATCTAGTGGCAGCTCCTCCTTTTAAATGTGGCGACATCTGGCCGTGGACCTGTAGATCTAGTGGCAGCTCCTCCTTTTAAACATGTCGACATGCTGGCCGTGGACCTGTAGAATCTAGTGGCAGCGCCTCCTCCTCCGTTTAAACATGGCGACAAATGGGGGGGGCCCCCCCCCCCCCGGCTGGTGGACCTGCAGATCTAGTGGCAGCTCCCCTTTAACATGGCGAAATGCTGGCCGTGGACCTTAGATCAGTGGTCAGCTCCTCCTTTTTAACACGGCGACATGCTGGCCGTGGACCTGTAGATCTAGTGGCAGCTCCTCCTTTTTAACATGGCGACATGCTGGCCGTGGACCTGTAGATCTAATGGCAGCTCCTCCTTTTAAACATGGCGACATGCTGGCTCTGGACCTGTAGATCTAGTGGCAGCTCCTCCTTTTAAACATGTCGACATGCTGGTCGTGGTCCTGTAGATCTAGTGGCAGCTCCTCCTTTTAAACACGTCGACATGCTGGCCGTGGACCTGTGATCTAGTGGCAGCTCCCCCTGTTAAACATGTTAGACATGCGGCCGGTGGACCTGTAGATCTAGTGGCAGCTCCTACTTTATAACATGGCAACATGCTGGGTGTGGACCTGTAGATCTAGTGGAAGCTCCTCCTTTTTAACATGGCCACATGCTGGCCGTGGACCTGTAGATCTAGTGGCAGCTCCTCCTTTTTAACATGTCGACATGCTGGCCGTGGACCTGTAGATCTAGTGGCAGCTCCTCCTTTTACACATGGCGACATGCTGGCCGTGGATCTGTAGATCTAGTGGCAGCTCCTCCTTTTAAACATGTCGACATGCTGGCCGTGGACCTGTAGATCTAGTGGTAGCTCCTCCTTTTTAACATGGCGACATGCTGGCCATGGACCTGTAGATCTAGTGGCAGCTCCTCCTTTTAAACACGGCGACATGCTGGCCGTGGACCTGTAGATCTAGTGGCAGCTCCTCCTTTTTAACATGGCCACATGCTGGCTGTGGACCTGCAGATCTAGTGGCAGCTCCTCCTTTTAAACATGGCGACATGCTGGCCGTGGACCTGTAGATCTAGTGGCAGCTCCTCCTTTTTAACATGTCGACATGCTGGCCGTGGACCTGTAGATCTAGTTGGCAGCTCTCTTTTTTAACTGCGACATGCTGGCTTGGGACCATGTGATCTAGTGGCAGCTCCCTCCTTTTTACATGTCGACATTCTAGCCGTGACCTGTAGATCTAGTGGCAGCTCCTCCTTTTTAACATGGCGACTTGCTGGCCATGGACCTGTAGATCTAGTGGCAGCTCCTCCTTTTTAACACGGCGACATGCTGGCCGTGGACCTGTAGATCTAGTGGCAGCTCCTCCTTTTTTACATGGCCACATGCGAGCCGTGGGCCTGTAAATCTAGTGGCAGCTCCTCCTTTTAAACATGGCGACATGCTGGCCGTGGACCTGTAGATCTAGTGGCAGCTCCTCCTTTTTAACATGGCGACATGCTGGCTGTGGACCTGTAGATCTAGTTGGCAGCTCCTCCTTTTAAACATGGTCGAATGCTGGCCGTGGACCTGTATATCTAGTGGCAAGCCTGCCTCCTTTAACAATGGCGACATGCTGGCCGTGGACCTGTAGATCTAGTGGCAGCTCCTCCCTTTAAACATGTCGACATGCTGGTCGTGGACCTGTAGATCTAGTGGCAGCTCCTCCTTTTTAACATGTCGACATGCTGGCCGTGGACCTGTAGATCTAGTGGCAGCTCCTCCTTTTAAACATGGCAACATGCTGGCTGTGGATCTGTAGATCTTGTGGCAGCTCCTCCTTTTTAACATGGCAACATGCTGGCTGTGGTCCTGTAGATCTAGTGGAAGCTCCTCCTTTTAAACATGGCCACATGCTGGCCGTGGACCTGTAGATCTAGTGGCAGCTCCTCCTTTTTAACATTTCGACATGCTGGCCGTGGACTTGTAGATCTAGTGGCACCTCCTCCTTTTACACATGGCGACATGCTGGCCGTGGATCTGTAGATCTAGTGGCAGATCCTCCTTTTAAACATGTCGACATGCGGGCCGTGGACCTGCAGATCTAGTGGTAGCTCCTCCTTTTTAACATGGCGACATGCTGGCCATGGACCTGTAGATCTAGTGGCAGCTCCTCCTTTTAAACACGGCGACATGCTGGCGTGGACCTGTAAGCTAGTGGCCGCTCCCTCCTTTTTTACATGGCGACATGCTGGCTGTGGACCTGTAGAATCTAGTGGCAGCTCCTCCTTTAACATGGCGACTGCTGTGGCCGGGACCTGCTGATCTAGTGGCAGCTCCCCTTTTGCATTCGACATGCGGTCGTGGACCTGTAGATCTAGTGGCAGCTAATCCTTTTTAACATGGCGACCTGCTGGTCGTGGACCTGTAGATCTAGTGGCAGCTCCTCCTTTTTAACATGTCGACATGCTGGACGTGGACCTGTAGATCTAGTGGCAGCTCCTCCTTTTTAACATGGCCACATGCGGGCCGTGGACCTGTAGATCTAGTGGCAGCTCCTCCTTTTACACATGGCGACATGCTGGCCGTGGATCTGTAGATCTAGTGGCAGCTCCTCCTTTTAAACATGTCAACATGCTGGCCGTTGACCTGTAGATCTAGTTGCAGCTCCTCCTTTTTAACATGGCCATATGCTGTCCGTGGACCTGTAGATCTAGTGGCAGCTCCTCCTTTTTTAAATGGCAACATGCTGGCTGTGGACCTGTAGATCTGGTGGCAGCTCCTCCTTTTAAACATGGCGACATGCTGGCCGTGGACCTGTAGATCTAGTGGCAGCTCCTCCTTTTTAACATGGCGACATGCTGGCTGTGGACCTGTAGATCTAGTGGCAGCTCCTCCTTTATAACATGGCAACATGCTGGGTGTGGACCTGTAGATCTAGTGGCAGCTCCTCCTTTTTAACATGGCCACATGCTGGCCGTCGACCTGTAGATCTAGTGGCAACTCCTCCTTTTTAACATGGCAACATGCTTGCTGTGGACCTGTAGATCTAGTGGAAGCGCCTCCTTTTTACATGCGACTTCTGGGCTCTGGACCTTTAGATCTTTGGCAGCTCCTCCTTTTAACATGTCGACATGCTGGCCGTGGACCTGTAGATCTAGTTGCAGCTCCTCCTTTTTAACATGGCCATAGAGCCGTGGACCTTAAATCCTAAGGGCAGTTCCTCCATTTTTTAAATGTCAACTCGGGCGCGTGGACCTGTAGATTCTATGCACTCCTCCTTTACACATGGGCGCATGCGCGCTGACCTTAGATACTAGTGGCAGCTCCGCCTTTATAACATTCGAACATGCGGGCCCGTGACCTTAGATCTAGTTGAGCTCCTCCTTGTTAACATGGGGCACATGCTGGGCCATGACCTTAGATCTAGTGGCACCTCCGTCCTTTTAAACAACGGCGAAAAGCGTCCGTGGACCTGTAGAATCTAGTGCACTCGCTCCTTTTACCAAGGCCACATGCTGGCTGTGGACCTGTAGATATATGGAGCTCCTCTTGTATAACATGCAACATGCTGGCCGGGGACATGTAATCTAGGGGGCAGCTTCTCCTTTTTAACATGTCGACAGCCTTGGCCGTGGAACCTGTAGATGAGTGGCAATCCTCCTTTAAACCTTGCGACATGCTGCTGTGGGACTGTAGATCTAGTGGCAGGCTCCTCCTTTGAAACATGGTCGACATGCTGGGGCCCTGGACCGGTAGATGTCGTGGCGCTTCCTCATCTTAAACATGGCGCAGCTGGCCGTGACCTGTAGATCTAGTGGGCAAGCTCCTCCTTTTAACTGTCGACATGCTGGCACGTGACCCTTAGATCTAGTGGCGCGCTGTCCGCCTTTTTTAACATGGCGACATGCTGGGCCCGGGACTGTAGATCTAAGTGTCGACTCCTTTTAACAATTGCCGACATGCTGGCTTTGAGACCTGTAGATCTAGTTGGCATCATCCTCCTTTTTAAACATGGCGACATGCTGGCCGTGTACCTGTAGATCTAAGTGGCAGCTCCTTCTGTTTAAACATGGCGACTTGCTGACAATGACCTGTAGATCTAGTGGAGCTCCTCTTTTAACAACGGCGACATGCTGGCCGGGCCTGTAGATCATAGTGGCAGCTCCTCCCTTTTAAAACAGGGCGACATCTGGCCGTGGATCTGTAGATCTAGTGGCAGGCTCCTCCTTGTTAACATGTCGACATGCGGGTTTGACCTGCAGACTAGTGGCAGCCTCCTCCTTTTTAAACCATACGCGACATGCGGGCTGTGACCTGTGATTCTAGTGTGCGCTCCTCCCGTTTTAAACATTGCGACATGCTTAATCCGTAGGACCTGTAGAAATCGCTGGCATACTCCTCTTTTAAAAAACATGACGCCCTGCTGGTGCCTTGACCTGTAGATCTAGTGCAGCTTCCTCCTTTTAAACATGGAGCGACATGCTGGCTGTGGACCTGCATATCATAGTGGCACTCCCCTTTTAAACATGGCGACATGCTGGCCGTGGACCTGTAGATCTAGTGGCAGCTCCTCCTTTTAAACATGGCGACATGCTGGCCGTGGACCTGTAGATCTAGTGGCAGCTCCTCCTTTTTAACATGGCCACATGCGGGCCGTGGACCTGTAATCTAGTGGCAGCTCCTCCTTTTAAACATGGCGACATGCTGGCTGTGGACCTGTAGATCTAGTGGCAGCTCCTCCTTTTAAACATGTCGACATGCTGGTCGTGGTCCTGTAGATTAGTGGGGCACTCCCTCCTTTTAAACACTCGACATGCTGGCCGTGGACCTGTAGATATGTGGCAGCTCCCCCGTTTAAACATGTCGACATGCGGGGCCGTGACGCTGTAGATCTAGTGGCAGCTCCTACTTTATAACATGGGCACATGCTGGTGTGAACCGGTAGATCTATGGAAGCCCTCATTTTAAACATGGCCACAATGCGGCCGTGGGAACCTGTAGATCTAGTGGGCAGCTCCCCCTTTTTTAACAATGTCGACATGCTGGACGTGGACCTTAGATCTAGTGGCAGCGCCTCCTTTTACACATGGCGACATGCTGCCATGGATCTGTAGATCCCTTAGTAAAGCAGCGCCTCCTTTTAAACATGTCGACAGGCTGGTCGTGGACTGTAGATCTAGTGGTAGCTCCTACCTTTTAACAGGGAGACATGCTGGCCATGGACCCGGTAAGATCCTAGTGGCAGCTCCTCACGTTTTAAACACGTCGAAATGCTGGCCGTGGACTTAGATCTAGTGGCAGCTCCTCCTTTGTAACAATGGCCACATGCTGGCCTGTGGACCCTGCAGATCTAGTGCAGCTCCTCTTTTTTAAACATGGCGACATGCGTGGCCGTGGACCTGTAGATATAGTGGCAGGCTCCCTCCTTTTAACATGGCCACATGGGCTGGGCTGGGAACCCTGTAGATCTAGTGGCACAGCTCCTCCTTTTAAACATTCGGAATGCTGGGCCGTGGCCCTGTAGATCTAGTGGCCCCCCGCCAGCTCCTACTTTAATAACATGGCAACATGCTGTGTGGACCGTAGATCTAGTGGAAGCTCCTCTTTTAACATGGCCACATGCTGGCAGTGGACCTGTAGATCTAGTGGCAGCTCCGCCTTTTTAACATTCGAACTGCTGGCGTGAACCTGAGATATAGTTTGGCAGCTCCTCCTTTTACACATGCGACATGCTGGCCATGATCTGTATAGCTAGTGTGGGCAGCGCCTCCGTTTAAAAAACATGTCCGACAGGGGTCGTGTACCTGTAGAATCTAGTGGTGCTCCTCCTTTACATGGCGACATGCTGGCCATGGACCGGATAGATCTAGTGGCAGCTCCTCCTTTTAAAACACGTCCGAAATGCTGGCCGTGGACCTGATAGATCCTAGTGCAGGCTCCTCCTTTTTAACAGGCCACATCTGCTTGGATCCTGCAAGATCTAGGGGTCAGCTCCGCCCTTTTAAACATGGAGACATGCTGGCCGTTGGAACCTGTAGATCTAGTGGCACCTCCTCGCTTTTAACATGTCGACTGCTGGACTGTGGACCTGTAGATCTAGTGGCAGCTCCTCCTTTTAAACATGGCGACATGCTGGCCGTGGACCTGTAGATCTAGTGGCAGCTCCTCCTTTTAAACATGTCGACATGCTGGCCGTGGACCTGTAGATCTAGTGGCAACTCCTCCTTTTTAACATGGCAACATGCTGGCTGTGGACCTGTTATCTGTGCAGCTCTCCTTGTACATGGCGGACATGCTGGCCGTGGACCTGTAGATCTAGTGGCAGCTCCTCCTTTTTAACATGTCGACATGCTGGCCGTGGACCTGTAGATCTAGTGGCAGCTCCTCCTTTTAAACATGGCGACATGCTGGCTTGGAACCATGTAGAGCTATTGGCAGCTCCTCTATTTTTAACCATGACATGTCGACAAGTTCTGGCCGTGGACCTGTAGTTCTAGTGGAGCTCCTCCTTTTTAACATGTCGACATTTTTGGCCGTGGACCTGTAGATCTAGTGGCAGCTCCTCCTTTTTACATGGCGACTTGCTGACCATGGACCTGTAGATCTAGTGGTAGCTCCTCCTTTTTAACATGGCGACATGCTGGCGGTGGACCTGTAGATCTAGTGGCAGCTCCTCCTTTGTACATGGCACATATCGAGCCTTGGCCTGTAAATCTAGTGGCGCTCCTCCTTTAAACAATGGCGACATGCTGGGCCGGGGACACTGTAGATCATTGGTCAGCTCCGCCTTTTTAACATGTCGACATGCTGGACCGTGGACCTGTAGAGTTAGTGGCAGCTCCCTCCTTTTAACCATGGCGACATGCTGCCGTGGACCCTGGAGGTCTAGTGGCAGCTCCGCCTTTTAAAACCAGGGCGACTGCTGGCGCTGGACCTGTAGATCTAGTGGCAGCTCCTCCTTTTAAACATGTCGACATGCTGGTCGTGGACCTGTAGATCTAGTGGCAGCTCCTCCTTTTTAACATGTCGACATGCTGGCCGTGGACCTGTAGATCTAGTGGCAGCTCGTCGTTTAAACATGGCACATGCTGGCTGGGGATCTTGTAGATCTAGTGGCAGCTCCCCTTTTTAACTGGCCACATGCTGGCTGTGACCTGTAGGTATAGTTGGAAGCGTCCTCCTTTTACACGGGCACATGCTGAGCATGGACCTGTAGATCTAGTGCAGCTTCCTCCTTTTAACATTTCGACATGCCTGGGCCGTGGACCTGTAGATCTATGGGCACTCCGCCTTTTTACACATGGCGACGTGCTGGCCGTGATCTGTAGATCTAGTGGGCAGCTCCTCCTTTTAAACATGTCGACATGCCGGGCCGTGGACGCTGTAATCTAGTGGCAGCTCCTCCTTTTTAACATGGCCACAGCTGGCCGTGGACCTGCAGATCTAGTGGGCAGCGTCCGCCTTTTTAACAATGGCGACATGCCTGGCCGTGGACATGTAGATCTAGTGGAAGCTCCTCCTTTTAACATGTCGACATGCGGGCCGTGGACCCTGTAGATCTAAGTGCCGTCCTCCTTTTAAACATGGCAAAATGGGCTGGCGTGGACCTGTAAGATCTAGTGGCAGCTCCTCCTTTTTAACATGGCAACATGCTGGCCGTGGACCTGTAGATCTAGTGGCAGCTCATCCTTTTTAACAATGGCGACTTGCTGAGCATGGACTGTAGAGTCTAGTGGCACTCCCTCCTTTTTAAACAACGGCGACCATGCTGGCCGTGGACCTGTAGATCTAGTGGCAGCTCCTCCTTTTTTACATGGCCACATGCGAGCCCTTGGGCCCTGTAAATTAGTGGCGCTCCTCGTTTTAACCGTTTAAACATGGCGACATGCTGGCCGGGACCTTTAGATCGATGGCAGCCTTCCTCCTTTTTGTAACATGTCGACATGCTGGACGGGGAACTGTAGATCTAGTGGCAGCTCCTCCTTTTAACAATGGCGGACATGCTGGCCGTGGAACCTGTAGATCTATGGCAAGCTCACTCCTTTTAAACTGGCGAATGCTGGCTTCTGACCTGGAGATCTAGTGGCAGCTCCTCCTTTTAAACATGTCAACATGCTGGTCGTGTGGACCTGTGATCTATGGGCAGCTCCTCCTTTTTAACATGTCGACCTGCCTCCGGGGACCTTAGATCGAGTGGCCGCGCCTCCTTTTAAACAATGGCAACATCTGGCGGTGGATCTGTAGATCTAGTGCAGCTCCTCCTTTTAACATGGCCACATGCTGGCTGTGGACCATGTTAGTATAAGTGGAAGCTCCTCCTTTTAAACATGGCGACATGCTGGCCGTGGACCTTAGAAGTTCTAGTGGCAGCCTCCTCCTTTTTTAACATTTCGACATGCTGGCGCGTGGACCATGGTAAGATCTAGTGGCACCTCCGCCTTTGACACATGGCGACATGCTGGCCGTGGATCTGGAGATCTAGTGGCAGCTCCGCCTTTTAAACTGTCGAAACATGCTGGCCGTGGACCTGGCAGAGCTAAGTGGCAGCTCCTCCTTTTTAACATGCCACAGGCTGGCGTGACCTGCAGATCTAGTGGCCAAAAAAAAAGCTTCCTCCTGTTTAAAACATTGCGCATGCTGGCCGTGGCCTGTAGATCTAGTGGAAGCTCCTCTTTTTAACAGTCGAAATGCTGGCCGTGGACCGGTAGACGAGTGGCAGCTCCTCCTTTAAACATGGCAACATGCTGGCTGTGGACCTGTAGATCTAGTGGCAGCTCCTCCTTTTTAACATGGCAACATGCTTGCCCGTGACCTGTAGACTAGTGGCAGGGCAGCTCCTCCTTTTTAACTGGCGACTTGCTGACCATGACCTGTAATCGAGTGGCAGCTCCTCCGTTTTAATACAACAACGGGCGACATCTGGCCGTGGACCTGTAGATCTAGTGGCAGCTCCTCCTTTTTTACATGGCCACATGCGAGCCGTGGACCTGTAAATCTAGTGGCAGCTCCTCCTTTTAAACATGGCCACATGCTGGCCGTGGACCTGTAGATCTAGTGGCAGCTCCTCCTTTTTAACATGGCGACATGCTGGCCGTGGACCTGTAGATCTAGTGGCAGCTCCTCCTTTTAAACATGGCGACATGCTGGCTGTGGACCTGTAGATCTAGTGGCAGCTCCTCCTTTTAAACATGGCGACATGCTGGCCGTGGACCTGTAGATCTAGTGGCAGCTCCTCCTTTTAAACATGTCGACACGCTGGTCGTGGACCGTAGAATCTAGTGGCAAGCTCTCTCTTGTAAAACAAGGCGACATGCTGGGTCGGGGACCGTAGATCTAGTGGCGGCAGCCTCCTTTTTAAATGCGACATGCTGGACGTGGACCTGATAGAGCTAGTGGCAAGGCTCCTCCTTTTTAACATGGCCACATGCGGGCAGTGGACTGAGATCTAGTTGGCAGCTCCTTCCTTTTACACATGGCGACATGCGGCGTGGATCTGTCGATAAGTAGTGGCAGCTCACTTCCTTCTTTTACAACATGTCAACATGCTGGCCGTGTGGACCTGTGATCTAGTTGCAGCTCTCCTTTAACATGGCATATTGCTGTCCCGGGGGACTATGTATATCTAAGTGGCAGCTCATCTTTTTAAATGGCAAAATTCTGGGCGGGGACCGTAGATCTAGTGCAGTCCTCCTTTGTAACATGGCGGACAGCATGTGGCCGTGGACATGTAGATCTAGTGGCAGCTCCTCCCTTTTAACATGGCCCCACATGCAGGCGGTGGACCTGTAGATCTAGTGGCAGCTCCTCTTATATAAAACATGGCAACATTGGGGGGCGGTGGTGTTGGACTGTAGATCTAGTGGCAGCTCCTCCTTTTAAACATGGCCACATGTGGCCGTGGACGTAGATTAGTGGCAACTCCTCCTTTTAACATGGCCACATGATGGCTGTGACCGTAGATCCTAGAGGGGAAGCTCCTCCTTTTTAAACCATGTCGACATTCTGGCAGGGACCGTAGATCTAGTGGCAGCTGGCCTCCTTTAAACAGTCGAATGCTGGCCGTGGACGGTAGATCTAGTGGCAGCTCCTCCTTTTAACATGGACTGCGGCCATGGACCTTAGATATGAACAAGTTGGCATGCTACTTCCTTTAACCACTGCGGACATTTGCTGGCCGTGGACCGTAATGAGTGGCATCTCTACTTTTTTTACATGGCACATGCGAAAGCCGTGGGCCTTGGTTGTAAATCTAGTGGCAGCTCCTCATTTTAAAACTGGCGAGATGGCTGGCGTGGACCTGTAGATTCTAGTGGCAGCTCTCCTTTTAAAATGGCGAAATGCTGGCGTGGGACCTGTAGATATTAGTTGCAGCTCCTCTTTAAACATGGCGAAATGCTGGCAGTGGGACTGTAGACTAGTGGCAGCTCCTCCTTTTAAACATGCGACAGCTGGCTTGGACCTGTAGATTAGTGCAGCTCCACCCTTTAAACATGTTCGACTCTGCTGCGTGGACCTGTAGATCTAGTGGCAGCTCCGTCCTTTTTAACCCTGTGTCCACATGCTGGCGTGGACCTGGAGATATAGTGGCAGGCTCCTCCTTTAAACATGGGCAACATGCTGGCGTGGATCTGTAGATCTAGTGGAGCCCTCCTTGTTACATGCAAGCGTGCTTGGCTGTGGCCTGTAGATTAGTGGAGAGACTCCTCCTTTTTAACGGGCCACATGCTGGCGTGGCTCTGTTAGATCTAGTGAAAAAAAAAAAAACTGGCAGCTCCTCCTTTTAAAATGGCAACATGCTGGAGTGGTCCTGTAGATCGAGTGAAGCTCTCCTTCTAAAACAGGCCACATGCTGGCCGTGGACCGTAGATCTAGGGCCGCTCTCCTTTTTAAATTCGACCTGCTGGCCGTGGACTGTAGATCTGAGTGAGTCTCTAAACACGGCGACATGCTGGCCCGTGGACCTGTAGATCTAGTTGCAGCTCCTCCTTTTTAAACATGGCCACCATTGCGGCTTGGACTGCCCAGATCTTGTGGCAGATCCTCCTTTTAAACATGGCGACAGCTGGCCGAGACTGTAGATCTTAGTGGACAGCTCCCTCCTTTTTAACATGGCCAAACCCCCCCAATTTGCCCTGGCGTGGACTGTAGATCTAGTGGCAGCTCCCTTTTAACATGTCGACATGCTGGCCGTGGACCTGTAGATATAGTGGCAGTCCTCCTTTTAACAGGGCGACTTGCTGACCATGGACCGGTAGATCTAGTGCAGCTCCTCCTTTTTACCGGCCGAATGCTGGAACGGGGACCTGTAGATCTAAGTGGCAGCTCCTCCATTTTTTCATGGGCCACATGCGAGCCGTGGACTATAAATCTAGTGGCAGCTCCTCTTTTAACATGGCCACATGATGGCCGTGGACCGTAGGATCTAGTGGCAGCTCCTCCTTTTTAACATGGCGGGCGAATTGCGGCGTGGACCTGTAGATCAGAGGCAGCTCCTCCTTTTAACACAGGCGACATTGCTGGCCGTCGGACCTGTCGAATCTAGTGGCAGCTACTCCTTTTAAAACAGGCGACAGCTGGCCGTGGACCTGTAGATCTAGTGGCAGCTCCTCATTTTAAACATGTCGACATGCTGGCCGTGGACCTGTAGATCTAGTGGCAGCTCCTCCTTTTAACATGGCGACATGCTGGCCGTGGACCTGTAGATCTAGTGGCAGCTCCTCCTTTTAACATGTCGACATGCTGGCCGTGGACCTGATAGATCTGTGCAGCTCCTCCTTTACATGGCCAACATGGGCCGTGTGGACCACTGTAGATCTAGTGGCAGCATCCTTCCTTTACACATGGCGACATGCTGGCCGTGGATCTGGTAGAACTCAGTGGAAGCTCTCCTTTTATTTAAACATGGTCGACATGTGGCCGTGGACCTGAGATCTAGTTGCAGCTCCTCCGTTTTAACATGGCCCTTATGCGGGCCGTGGACACTGTAGATCTAGTGGCAGATCCTCCTTTTTTAAATGGCAACATGCTGGCCTGGACTGTAGATCTGGGACTCCTCTTTACACATGCGACATGCGGCTCGGACTGTAGATCTAGTGGCAGCTCCTCCTTTTAAACATGTCGACATGCGGCCGGTGGACCTGTAGATCTAGTGGTAGCTCCTCCTTTTTAATCATGGCGACATGCTGGCCATGGTGGACCTGTAGATCTATGGGCAGCTCTCCTTTTAAAACACGGCGACATGCTGGCCGTGGACCTGTAGATCTGAGTGCAGCTCCTCCTTTTTAAACATGGCACATGTGGCTGGTGGACCGTAGATATAGTGGAAGCCCTCCTGATAACATGGCAACCTGGCTGGCGTGGACCTGTCTATTGTGGCAGCTCCTCCTTTTAAATGGCCAATGAGGCGTGCCCGGTTAGATCTAGTGGCAGCTCATCCTTTTAAACATGCGAACATAATGGCCGGGACCTGTGATCTAGTGGCAGCTCTCCTTTTACACATGGCGACATGCTGGCCGTGGATCTGTAGTAGATTCTAGGGCAGCTCCTCCTTTTAAACAGTCGACATGCTGGGCCGGGGACCTGTAGAATCTAGTGGGTAGCTTTCCTCCTTTTTAACATGGCGAACATGCGGGCCATGGACCTGCTAGATCTTAGTGGAAGTCCTCCTTTTTAACACGGCGACATGCTGGCCGTGTGGACCTGAGATCTAGTGGGCTTCCTCCTTTTTAACATGGCGACATGCTGGCTGTGGGACGCCAGAATCTAGTGGCAGCTCCTCTTTTAAACATGGCGACTGCGCCGTGGACCTGGTAGATCTGTGGAAGCTCCCCTTTTTAACATCGGCCACATGCGCCGTGTGGACCTGGAGATCTAGTGGCAGCTCCTTCTTTTTAAACATGTCGACTGTGGCCGTGGACCTGTAGATCTAGTGGCAGCTCCTCCTTTTTAACATGGCGACATGCTGGCTGTGGACCTGTAGATCTAGTGGCAGCTCCTCCTTTTTAACATGGCGACTTGCTGACCGTGGACCTGTAGATATAGTGGCAGCTCATCCTTGAACATGACGACTTGCTGACCATGGACCTGGAGATCTAGAGTGGCAGCATCCTCCTTTTAACACGGGACATGCTGGCCGGGGACTGTAGATCTCCAGTGGCAGCTCCTACTTTTTTACATGGCCACAGCGAGCGTGGACGTTAAAATTAGTGGCCAGCTCCTCCTTTTAAACATGGCGACATGCTGGCCGTGGACCTGTAGATCTAGTGGCAGCTCCTCCTTTTTAACATGTAGACATGCGGACGTGGACCGTATCTCGTGGCGCTTCATCCTTTTAAACATGGCGGACATGCTGGCCGGGGAAATGTAGATCTTAGTGGCAGCTCCTCTTTTAAACATGGCGACAACTGGCTCTGGGGACCTGTAGATCTAGTGGCAGCTCCTCCTTTTAAAACATGTCGACATTGGTCGTGGACTGCTAGATCTAGTGCAGCGCCTCTTTTTCACATGTCGACATGCTGGCCGGGACCTGTAGATCTATTGGCAGCTCCTCCTTTTAAACATGGCAACATGCTGGCTGTGGATCTGTAGATCTAGTGGCAGCTCCTCCTTTTTAACATTTCGACATGCTGGCCGTGGACCTGTAGATATAGTGGCAGCTCCTCTCTTTTAACACATGGCGGACATGCTGCCGTGCGATCTGTAGATCTAGTGGCCAGCTCCTCCTTTTAAACAGATCGACATGCTGGCAGTGGACCGTGATTAGGGGCAGCTCCTCCTTTTACTGGCCACATGTGGCCGTGAACTGACAGATTAGTGGCAGCTCCTCCTTTTTAACATGGCGACATGCTGGCCGTGGACCTGTAGATCTAGTGGCAGCTCCTCCTTTTTAACATGTCGACATGCTGGCCGTGGACCTGTAAACTAGTGGCAGCTCCTCCTTTTAAACATGGCAACATGCTGGCTGTGGACCTGTAGATCTAGTGGCAGCTCCTCCTTTTTAACATGTCGACATGCTGGCCGTGGACCTGTAATTCTAGTGGGCAGCTCCTCCTTTTTCATGGCGATTGCTGACCATGGACTGTAGATATAGGGCAGCTCTCTTTTTAACACGGGCGACATGCTGGCCGTTGTGTACTGTAGATCTAGTGGCAGCTCCTCCTTTTTTACATGGCCACATGCGAGCCGTGGACCTGTAAATCTAGTGGCAGCTCCTCCTTTTAAACATGGCCACATGCTGGCCGTGGACCTGTAGATCTAGTGGCAGCTCCTCCTTTTAACATGGCGACATGATGCATGGGAACTGTGATCTAGTGGCGGCTCTCCTTTTAAACATGGATATTGCTGGCTGATGGACATGAGATCTAGTGGGCAGCTCTCTTTTAAACATGGCGACATGCTGGCCGGGACTGTAGATCTAGTGGCAGCTCCTCCTTTAAACATGGTCGACATGCTGGTCGTGGACCTGTAGATATATGAGTGGAAGCTCCTCCTTTTAAACTGGCGACTGCTGCGTCGTGGACCTGTAGAGCTGTGGCAGCTACCCTTTTTAACATGTCGACCTATGCTGGCCGTGGACATGTAGAATAGTGGCAGCTCCTCATTTTTAACATGGCCAAATGGCTGGCCGTGACCTGTAGATATTAGTGGAAGAGCTCTCTTTTACACATGGCGACATGCTGGCCGTGGATCTGTAGATCTAGTGGCAGCTCCTCCTTTTAAACATGTCGACATGCTGGCCGTGGACCTGTAGATCTAGTTGCAGCTCCTCCTTTTTAACATGGCCATATGCTGTCCGTGGACCTGTAGATCTAGTGGCAGCTCCTCCTTTTTTAAAGGCAACCATGTGGCCGTGGACATGTGATCTAGTGGCAGAGCTACTCTTTTTAAACATGGCGACAGATGGCAGTGGAGACATGTAGATTAGTGCAGGCTCCTCCTTTTAACATGGGCACAGGCTGGCTGTGACATGTGATCTAGGGCAGCTCCTCCTTTATAACATGGCACATGCGGGGTGTGGACCTGTAGAATCTAGGGAAGCTCCTCTTTAAACATGCCACTGCTGGCGCGTGGCTCTGTAGATCTAGTGCAACTCCTCCTTTTTAACATGGCAACATCTGTGGACTGTGGACCTGTAGATCTAGTTGGAAAGCTCCTCCTTTTGAACATGTCAACTTCTGGCAGTGGACCTGTAGATCTAGTGGCAGGCTCCTCCTTTTAACATGTCGACATGTGGCGTGGACCTGTAGATCTAGTGGCAGCTCCTCCTTTTTAACATGGCGACATGCTGGCCGTGGACCTGTAGATCTAGTGGCAGCTCCTCCTTTTAACATGGCGACATGCTGGCCGTGGACCTGTAGATCTAGTGGCAGCTCCTCCTTTTTAACATGGCGACATGCTGGCTGTGGACCTGTAGATCTAGTGGCAGCTCCTCCTTTTTAACATGTCGACATTCTGGCCGTGGACCTGTAGATCTAGTGGCAGCTCCTCCTTTTAACATGGCGACTTGCTGGCCATGGACCTGTAGATCTAGTGGCAGCTCCTCCTTTTTTACATGGCCACATGCGAGCCGTGGACCTGTAGATCTAGTGGCAGCTCCTCCTTTTTTACATGGCCACATGCGAGCCGTGAGCCTGTAAATCTAGTTGCAGCTCCTCCTTTTAAACATGGCCACATGCGGGCCGTGGACCTGTAGATCTAGTGGCAGCTCCTCCTTTTTAACAGTGGCGAACATGCAAGCTGTGGACTGTAGAATCTAGTGGCAGCTCCTTCTTTTAAACATGGCGACATGCTGGCCGTGGACCTGTAGATCTAGTGGCAGCTCATCCTTTTACATGCGACCATGCTGGCTCTGGACCTGTAGATCTAGTGGCAGCTCCTCCCTTTAAACATGTCGACATGCTGGTCGTGGACCTGTAGATCTAGTGGCAGCTCCTCCTTTTTAACATGGCGACATGCTGGCCGTGGACCTGTAGATCTAGTGGCAGCTCCTCCTTTTAAACATGGCAACATGCTGGCTGTGGATCTGTAGATCTAGTGGCAGCTCCTCCTTTTTAACATGGCAACATGCTGGCTGTGGTCCTGTAGATCTAGTGGGAGCTCCTCCTTTTAAACATGGCCACATGCTGGCCGTGGACCTGTAGATCTAGTGGCAGCTCCTCCTTTTTAACATTTCGACATGCTGGCCGTGGACCTGTAGATCTAGTGGCAGCTCCTCCTTTTACACATGGCGACATGCTGGCCGTGGATCTGTAGATCTAGTGGCAGCTCCTCCTTTTAAACATGTCGACATGCGGGCCGTGGACCTGTAGATCTAGTGGATAGCTCTCCTTTTCTAACATGCGACATGTGGCCAGTGGACCTGTTAGATCGTCGCAGCTCCTCCTTTAAACACGGCGACATGCTGGCCGTGGACTTGTAGATCTAGTGGCAGCTCCTCCTTTTTAACATGGCCACATGCTGGCTGTGGGAACTGCCAGATCTTGTGGCGCTCCTTCCTTTTAACATGAGCGACATGCTGGCCGTGGACCTGTAGATCTAGTGGCAGCTCCTCTTTTAACATGGCCCACATGCTGGCTGTGGACCTGTAGATCTAGTGGCAGCTCCTCCTTTTTAACATGTCGACATGCTGGCCGTGGACCTGTAGATCTAGTGGCAGCTCCTCCTTTTGAACATGGAGAATTGATGACCATGGCGTAGAATTCCTAGTGGCAGCTCCTCCTTTTAGCCACGCGGACATGCTGCCGTGGACCTGTAGATTAGTGGCCGGTCCTCCTTTTTAACATGGGCCACATGGCTGGCTGTGGACCGGAGATATTGTGGCAGCGACTCCTTTAAACATGGCGACATGCTGGCCGTGGATCGTGTAGATCTAGATGGCAGCTCCTCCTTGTTTTAACATGGCACATGCTGGCTGTGGACCTGTAGATCAGTGGCAGGCTCCTCCTTTTTGAAATGTCGACATGATGGCCGTGGACCTGTAGATCAGTGGCAGCTCCTCCTTTTACATGGCGACTTGCTGACAGGACCTGTAGATCTAGTGGCAGCTCCCCTTTTTAGCACGGGACGACATGCTGGCCGTGTGGGACCTTAGATCTGTGGCAGCTCTCCTTTTTAACATGGGCCACATGCGACGCGTGACCTATAAATATAGTGGCAGCTCCTCCTTTTAAACATGGCCACATGCTGGCCGTGGGACCTGTTAGATCTAGTGGAGCTCCTCCTTTTAACATGGCGGACATGTGGCCGTGGACTGTAGATCTAGTGGGAGCTCCTCCTTTAAACATGGCGACAGCTGGCTGTGGACCTGTAGATCTAGTG
Source organism: Chlamydomonas sp. ICE-L (assembly GCA_013435795.1). Lineage (NCBI taxonomy): Eukaryota > Viridiplantae > Chlorophyta > Chlorophyceae > Chlamydomonadales > Chlamydomonadaceae > Chlamydomonas > Chlamydomonas sp. ICE-L. Next base: position 11,829,367 of record JACBWV010000730.1, read on the forward strand.
GCAGTCCTCTTTTTAAAACATGGCGACATGCTGGCCGTGGACCTGTAGATCTAGTGGCAGCTCCTCCTTTAAACATGTAGACATGCTGGCCGGGACCTGTAGATCTAGTGGCAGTCCTCCCTTTTAACATGGCGCAGTTGGTCGTGACCGGTAGAATATCAGTGGGCAGCTCCTCCTTTTAAACATGGCAAAGCTGGCCGGTGACCTGTAGATTAGTGGCAGCTCTCCTTTTTAACATGGCCACATGCGGGCGTGGACTGTAATCTAAGTGGCAGCTCCCCTTTTACCACATGCCGACATGCTGGCGGGGATCGGTAGATCTAGTGGCAGCTCCTCCTTTTAAACAGTCGACATGGATGGCCGTGGACCTGTAGATCTAGTTGCAGCTCCTCCTTTTTAACATTGCCATATGCGAGCCGTGGACCTGTAGATCTAGTGGCAGCTCCTCCTTTTTTAAATGGCAACATGCTGGCCGTGGACCTGTAGATCTAGTGGCAGCTCCTCCTTTTACAAATGGCGACATGCTGGCCGTGACCTGTAGATTCTAGTGGCGCTCTCTTTTAAAACATGTCGAAATGCGGGCCGTGCTGGACCTGTAGATCTAGTGGTAGCGCCTCCTTTGAACATTGGCGACATGCTGCATGGACCTGTAGATTTAGTGGCAGCTCCCCTTAAACACGGCGACATGCTGGCCGTGGACTGTAGATCTAGTGGCAGATCCTCTTTTAACCATGGCCCATGCGGCTGTGACCATGCCAGATCTAGTGGCAGGCCCTCCTTTTTAACATGGCGACATGCTGGCAGTGGACCTGTAGATCTCGTGGCAGCTCTCCTTTACATGCACATGCGGGCTGTGGACCCTGTAGATCTAGTGCAGCCTCCTCCTTTAACATGGCGACATGCTGGCCGTGGACTGTAGATATAGTGCGCTCCTCCTTTTAAACATGTCGACATGCTGGCCGTTGTGGACCTGTAGATCTAGTGGCCCAACTCCCCTTTTTAACATGCCACAGCTGGCTCGGACCTGTAGATCTAGTGGAAGCTCCTCCTTTTAACATGTCGACATTCTGGGCCGATGGACCTGTAGATCTAGGGCAGATCCTCCTTTTTAACATGGCCACATTGATGCCGTGGACCTGCAGATCTAGGGCAGCTCCTCCTTTAACATGGGCGACATTGCTGGCGTGGACCTGTAGATATAGTGGCAGCTCCCATTTTTAACATGCGACATTGCTGGCGTGGACATGTAGATCAGTGGACATGCTGGCCGTGGACCTGTAGATCTAGTGGCAGCTCCTCCTTTTTAACATGGCGACATGCTGGCTGTGGACCTGTAGATCTAGTGGCAGCTCCTCCTTTTTAACATGTCGACATTCTGGCCGTGGACCTGTAGATCTAGTGGCAGCTCCTCCTTTTTAACATGGCGACTTGCTGACCATGGACCTGTAGATCTAGTGGCAGCTCCTCCTTTTTAACACGGCGACATGCTGGCCGTGGACCTGTAGATCTAGTGGCAGCTCCTCCTTTTAAACATGGCCACATGCGAGCCGTGGACCTGTAAATCTAGTGGCAGCTCCTCCTTTTAAACATGGCCACCTGCTGGCCGTGGATCTGTAGATCTAGTGGCAGCTCCTCCTTTTTAACATGGCGACATGCTGGCCGTGGACCTGTAGATCTAGTGGCAGCTCCTCCTTTTAAACATGGCGACATGCTGGCTGTGGACCTGTAGATCTAGTGGCAGCTCCTCCTTTTAAACATGGCGACATGCTGGCCGTGGACCTGTAGATCTAGTGGCAGCTCCTCCTTTTAAACATGTCGACATGCTGGCCGTGGACCTGTAGATCTAGTGGCAGCTCCTCCTTTTTAACATGGCCACATGCTGGTCGTGGACCTGTAGATCTAGTGGCAGCTCCTCCTTTTTAACATGTCGACATGCTGGCCGTGGACCTGTAGATCTAGTGGCAGCTCCTCCTTTTTAACATGGCCACATGCTGGCCGTGGACCTGTAGATCTAGTGGCAGCTCCTCCTTTTACACATGGCGACATGCTGGCCGTGGATCTGTAGATCTAGTGGCAGCTCCTCCTTTTAAACATGTCGACATGCTGGCCGTGGACCTGTAGATCTAGTTGCAGCTCCTCCTTTTTAACATGGCCATATGCTGTCCGTGGACCTGTAGATCTAGTGGCAGCTCCTCCTTTTTAAAATGGCAACATGCTGGCCGTGGACCTGTAGATCTAGTGGCCGCTCCTCCTTTTTAACATGGCGACATGCTGGCTGTGGACCTGCAGATCTAGTGGCAGCTCCTCCTTTTTAACATGGCGACATGCTGGCCGTGGACCTGTAGATCTAGTGGCAGCTCCTCCTTTCAAACATGGCCACATGCTGGCCGTGGACCTGTAGATCTAGTGGCAGCTCCTCCTTTTTAACATGTCGACATGCTGGCCGTGGACCTGTAGATCTAGTGGCAGCTCCTCCTTTTAAACATGGCGACATGCTGGCTGTGGACCTGTAGATCTAGTGGCAGCTCCTCCTTTTAAACATGTCGACATGCTGGCCGTGGACCTGTAGATCTAGTGGCAGCTCCTCCTCTTAAACATGTCGACATGCTGGCCGTGGACCTGTAGATCTAGTGGCAGCTCCTCCTTTTAAACATGTCGACATGCTGGCCGTGGACCTGTAGATCTAGTGGCAGCTCCGCCTTTTTAACATGGGCACATGCTGGCCGTGGACCTGTAGATCTAGTGGCAGCTCCTCTTTGTTAACATTACCTTAATAAAACGGGGTCTGGGAGCCTTGTAGCTACAATTAAATAGTACAATATTAAATCAGACAGTACAGTAAAAAAAAAAGTCTTCGGTACAAATACGGTATTATTAAGTACTGAACATAAAATATAAATAAAATAGTATTGGTATTAAATATCGTGCTATCGTACGATATATCATACGAAAATAGAACACAATGTTATCGTCTTCTCTATCTTCGTCAGAATTTGTTCATTTCAATTGATTTTAATTGTATGGACGTGTCAATGGTATTCCCTGTACTATCCCCATCGTCTCAGACTGATTTCCAAAGAAAAAAAGAGGGCGATAAGATAATCGGACAATAATTGAAAAGATCGTACGATATCGACAGCCTTACAAATAAAAAAACTGACTGTTTGACTAGCTTACTAGCTAACAGCATACAGTCTGGGGATGTTGACGATTCAAGGGGGGTCAGTTCATCAAGTTTTTCATTCAATGAGCTGTTCCAGATAGTTCTATAGTTCGTCTTGAATTCTTGATTCTTCAATGTTGGGAAAGTCCCGTTACCCTCTTCCGTCAATCCAGGACTGTAACATACATACACATCTACGTGTAGGTCAAAAATGTCCCAGTGAAAGCAAACTGGCAGGCCCCCTCAACCTCACGCCTCGTATTTATTTGTAGGTCAACAATGGCCTGCCTACAAAAAGGCGATGAATGAGTGAATGAATTTATGAATGTTTTGTATAATTGAACAAATGAACAGATGTAACTATCAAAGTGATGGTTTATAGTATGTTTATTGATTACAGGACGCATATGCTACAAGGTCCTGCAGTACAACTCATCTCCTTCCATTTCTGCCACTCTGCCACGTCCCTCGACTAACTCGCGGCGCCTGGAGGGTTACACTTACTATGTCTGCCATGGTGACTTCCCCCAGCTGCGGCATACGGGTGGATCCCCTTAACACCACGCCCCTCCAGGCGTTTTTCTGGTTTACTCTGTATGATGAAGAGTGCTATAAAAAAGGTATACATCGTATACCGGTAATGATAATGATAACGCCTGGTGGGGCGTGGTGTTAAGGGAGCCCGTCGTATGCGGGTGGGGAGCGGTCTCCTACCTCTACGGGACAAGCTACCATCGCGGTTGACGACGACCTGCAACGCCAAGAGCGACCGAAGGGGGAGAGAGTGCTCTACAATAATAGTACACTGTGGTATTTCATGGCCAACACCAGTGACACTTGGATCCCTTAGTACCAGTGATGACGGTCATTTCAGTGCTTTTTCTTTTTAAGCCCTTCCTATACGGTTGGGCAAGTCTCTTTAGCCTATTTGGCCTACCCCTGGACTGTAACATAAATACATGCATACGTACATCTATATATATATATATATATATATATATATATATATATATAAAGAAATCATGGTCGTGGCCGTGGTCGTGGTGGTCGTGTTGGTGTCATCATCGCGTACCCACGTGCCATGGGCGTGCGGAGTGTAACCGACTTGCAACCGACTTTTCGTTCATCCAACTAGCAACTCCCCGCCTAGCGGAATTTTCAAATACCAGAACTGCAGATGCGCGAAGCTAAGCGCGCGCGCTCATAGCATGTCCACAACTGCCTCCCATACTATGACGGCAAGACATTTAGAATCAAAAAGATCCTCTCCTCGGAGGTCACCAGCCGACCCTCATATGGCTTGGCATGGCGCTCGGAATAATAGCTTTCAGTTCTTCACGGATTATGCGACCATGATGCATGGCAACCGCTCTGATGGCAACGGTCCTAATGGACAGGAGGGCCCGCAAAACCGCCAGCCAGCGCTCAAAGCGAGCTTGCCAGAGGAAGGAAGACAGGGAAATAGCCAACAAGCGTCGACATGATGCCCGCGCTGCCCGATTCGAGGGGCTACGTCATGCTGGTAATCTCGCAAGGAGTCAGGAACGAGCTACCGTGCCTGAGGAGGAACACGAAGCAGCTAACCAATCCAGGCGCGAAGACTATGCTGCCCAGCCTGAGGAGTTATGCCTGGATCATAATCAAGCCAGGCCTTCAGATCGTGATGCTTTTTTTCTCCGTCTGCGAGCGTTGCCACCATTCATCTCACGCATGCGCAATTTTGCCATGCCATCGCATCACATTCGTAGTGATTGGCATCCAGTTGCGATTAATTACCTTTGTTCAGATCGCCATGGCCATTCCGTCTCCCTGGACACTCTCGCGCTTGCCACGCTCATCCCATCTTTGCAAGCTCTTTTCGTTGTATGGAATATGAAGTACGTTGGTGCGATTTTGTCTGTTCTAAGTTGACCGAGTATCGACTGGGGCACTGTACGAGAAGACAAAGCTGCAGGTTTGTAGCCATGCAATTGCACCGGTCTGGTGTTATTGGGGCGATCGGAATCTAAGCGTTCGCACTGTTGGTAGGTTCAAAGCACAGCGGGTCCCTCTTTCTGCACGGTTGAATCCCACAGGGTGAAGTGAAGGGTACGAGGTGTCAACTGTACTACTAGTAGTACAGCTGGCAATAATGCATGTCCCGGGAGGAGAACCGATTACCCAGAGGTTCCACAAATCCACAGCCAAGCTCTCGGCTATGGTCTTACGATTGGGGGCAACTTAGTACTGATCAGACCCGCACCCCGCCTGTGTACCGCGACCTTCTGGGGAGGATCGAACCCCCCCGTTTTCCTCCCGGGACATGCATTATTGTCAACTGTACTACTAGGACACGAGTGCCTTATTGGCATCTAATCAGATGACGATAGGGAGAAGAAGATTGTGTGTGCGTGTTGGTGGTTGGGGGAAGGGAGGGTGGTGGGGGGTAAGGTGAAAGACAGCCGGCACGTAGTGGCCGAGGAAGATTAGCTTCCAGGGAGGGGGGGGGGGGGGGGGGGGGGGGGGGGAAGCGCGAGTGGGCTGCGCCGTTAGTGAAAAGCAGGAAAGGAGATATGCCACAAGCCAACCGACTGCCAACGGTGCTAGTGCCACGTGTTGAGTGAAAAGTGTGAGTGGGGTTTAGGAGATGACGCTGGTGATGTCCGAAACCAGTTGACCGGCAAGACCTGGGCACGAGCGAATCTATGAACTTCTACGTGCCGAATGGCGCATGCTACTGGAGGCGCAGGCGCTTGATAAGTGGGGAGCGAGGGGGGAAATAGTAGCAACAACCTATGAACTTGCACGATCATTCGGGCATAATCATTTCTGTCTGAGTTGCTTAAGCCTCGTTTCATGGTGAAAGTGCTGGAGCCTCGTTTCCAGCCTCGGTCTGTCATCGAAATCTCAGCTGCCGCATGGCGCATCGTAGCAGCAGGCGCAGGTGCTTGGGGAGATACTCGCAACACCTAGTAATTCGACAATTATTCCAATCATGCGAACACCTTGCTTCGTGCCTAGCAAAATTCTGGTGCTTAACCCTTCTTCAATGGCGGAGTTGATGGAGCCTGGTATCTACCTCGATCCCATGAGCTGGTGCTGGTGCGGTCTTGGCCTTCTTCTATCCATGCGAGCTGCAGGCACAGGCGCTACAGAAGTAGGAAACGAGTGAAGAGATACTCGCAACAAAATCTCACGACTTCATTATTTCTGAAACATCATGCGTACTCAGTCTCGTTTGTTCCCGAGTAAAACCCTGCAGTTACGTCTCTTTCATCAATGTCGAGGCAATCTAGACAGCCTTGTCCAGTGTTTTCATGGAGCATGCAGGTTGTCGTGGGACGTCTCGAGGCTGAGAGGTTGCGCCTATCTCTCTCCTCGCTCATCATTTCACCATGCGCCAGGTCCTGCTCCTTCAGGACTTCTTTTCCCGAGTAATTCGTCGGTACTGCATAGCGCATGCGAATTTCAGGCGCAGCACTAGAGAAGTACGGAGCGAGCAAAATTATTCGCAACAAAATATCCAGACTTCATCTTCTCTGGAAACTAATGCGCCCAGTCTCGTGTTGTTCGTGTGTTATCCTACTGTAACGACTGTGTCAAATATGGATAGGCTTCCTTATCAGCCTCGTTTAGATTGGTCTCCGACCTCGCTAATCACTTCCTGCGTTTGCGCCTGCGTCTATATCTACCCATGCGCCATTCCTTCTTGCCGGTCAAATGGTTTCGGACTATGCCAGCGTCATCTAGTAACACCTGGTTGTGAACTCGTGGCCATTTAAACACGTGCCAGTTTCTTGACAGGAAGGATGCTATACCCTCGATTCGAGAAGGAAAAGGAAAAAAAAGAGTGACAAAGAGTAAAGTAAAAAAAATAAAAGAAAGACGACACGCCCAAAGCTTATAGACTAGCTAAAGCTAAAAGACGAGGAACCCAAAGCGTATAGCTTAGCTAAAGCTAATCTAAAAGAAAGAGAGTGCGTGTGGATGGGATGGGGTGAGGGGTAGGGAGAGGTCAGGATGGGGGGTAGGGGGGGATGGTATGTGTGTATGACAGGGTGGGAGGCCACACCTGAAGCAGAAGGGGAATAGGTAGGGAGAACAGGTGTGTGTATGTGTGTGTGTGTGTGTGGGTGGGGGGGGGGGGGGGGGGGGGAGAGGCAGGGGAGCGTCGAGCAAGGGCTGAGATGGCTGATTTCTTGACTGTGTGTAAGGGAGAGGGGGGGGGGGGGGGGGGGGGGGGGGGGGGGCATACAAGGGCGTTACCCGTTATGTAACCCAGACCAGACTAGGACCCATGACCTGGGTGGGGGGGTGGGGGTGGCCACCGGCCGCACGGGCTACCGTGCTAGTATATATATGTAGACATATACCCGTACACGCCTTAAGTATTGTCAAACGGTTTGGCAAACGAACCTTTGCCAAACCGGATTAAGGATCCAGCTTGAGACCACTCGAAGTGCTTGGCCTTTGCCAAGTTACGGTACTCAGTCTACTAAGCTCTAGCAAGTTAAATGTTCCTGATTTGAATTACTGCATGGCTTTATTTTCAGCAAGCTTGGGCAGACTACTTTGTAAACATGTACTTGACTTTGAACTTGGTTACCATACTTGGCTCCAGCCAGCAATTTGGCTGGCTGGAGCCATGTACTGGTCTGGCTACTAAGCGCTAGAAAGTTTAATGCTCCTGATTTGAATTGTTACATGGTTTTACAGCAAGCTTGGGCAGACTACTTGGTGAACATATAACAAGGAAATGTAACAATAACATAAGACCCTTTGCCAACTGGATGTCAGGTCTGAGCTTGAGACAGTCAAAGCCATAGACCCCTTTGCCAAGTTAGTTTTGCCACGCTTTTCTGAGATCCACTTTTAGTGTAAAAATGACATTTGCCAATACTTAATCTTGCCAATACTTAAGGCTTATATAGATGGATTCCCGCGGTACATGGATTCCTCGCGCATGCCGACGCTAGCTGGCTATCGGCTAAATTAGCGGGTTACTAATAGCGTATCACCCAACTCCCCACCCTGGCTATCCTATTGGCTGAATCAGCGGGCTACTAATAGCGTATCTTGCGTGCGTGCGTGGGAGGTGCCGTCGAAATGTCTAAGAAGTCTGAGACATTTCGACGACAATCCGCCTTGGCTAAATGTAGGCAAAATGTCTTAGGCTTCTGAGCTACACGCGACGCGGGTACAGGGCTCAGCGCCAGAGTCAGAAGTGCCAGGTCATTAAAGGACTATGACTAATCGTGGACCCCGCGTGCGTTCCGCGTGCATTCCGCTGCGCTCGTGCGCATTTAGCGATTTGTCGACTTCCCTGAGTGCAGCCTATGCTACCGAACACAACATCTGATGACTACATTCCTACTGTAGGTTGTTGGTGGAGAATATGATGCTGACCTGAATGAGCTTGCGGATAGCCACATCTGTTTACATCGGGCACTCGAGCAGCCATACAAATGTGGAGCGACTATGAACTTGGTTTGCCAAGAGATCCATGAAGAGGAGTGGGAGGGACGGTCTTGTTGTCATGTTGCAGTGGTCGATACCCGGGGACTAGCACACAGACCGTCCCCCCTCTCAGGTTTTGTCTTGCCAGCTGCATTGTGCTGGTGCTTCCCAACCGGGGTGAAAACCCCCTGTATTAAGCTGCACCGGCATGATGTGGCCACAATGCCTGCCGGTCAGGCATCGGTGGTGATTCTTTTTACTGAGGTGGCCCTACGGTGACTATGGCTAGCTCCAGCTTACGCTATGGTGTCCTTAACTTCACGTCCTGTGAGTAACGGTATTACACGGATGTAACAATTTCAATTTCAATTTCATGTTGCAGTATGGGGAGGGGGGGAGGGGAGGGGGGGGTGTGTGTGTGGGGGTGGGGGGGGTGGGGGGGGGTGGGGGTGGGGGGGGGGGATGGAAAATGATTTGTTTGACCAGGTGTTCGTGTTTACATGTTCCTATTAATAATTCCTTTTTTACTGCCGAGGACGGCGAGCAGCCAAAGTGCTGGCTGAAGCTATGTAACCAAGTTCAAGTTCAATGTAACATATTGCAGGTTATGACAAACATGTAGACCTGTATTATGACAAATATGTAAACCTGTAGCGTTGCAGGTTATGACAAACATGTAGACCTGTATTATGACAAATATGTAGACCTGTAGCATTGCAAGTTATGACAAACATGTAGACCTGTATTATGACAAATATGTAGACCTGTAGCATTGCAGGTTATGACAAACATGTAGACCTGTATTATGACAAATATGTAGACCTGTAGCATTGCAAGTTATGACAAACATGTAGACCTGTATTATGACAAATATGTAGACCTGTAGCATTGCAGGTTATGACAAACATGTAGACCTGTATTATGACAAATATGTAGACCTGTAGCATTGCAAGTTATGACAAACGTGTAGACCTGTATTATGACAAATATGTAGACCTGTAGCATTGCAGGTTATGACAAACATGTAGACCTGTATTATGACAAATATGTAGACCTGTAGCATTGCAGGTTATGACAAACATGTAGACCTGTAGCATTGTAACCAAGTTCAAGTTCAAGTCGGCTGAAAACATGTAGAAATCCATTATTATCCAAGGTTACAAGGGAATGCTGAGGCAGTGTATGCGTGTATTAGAATAACCAGCCATTTTCCAGGCGGCTGGAAACATTTAAACATCCAATCCAATCCTAACAAATGGCGCAATGGTAGAGCTCGTTGAAATCATGGAGGTGCGGGGTTTGAATCCCTACGTACAGGTGCGCTTTAGTGTTTGTGGTCGCTGACAACCGCCATGCTAGCTTTGTCCAGGAAAAGTAGCAGCTCGCTCCCTACCGGCTTAAGACGGGGCTCCCTTAATATGACGTCCTCCCAGGTGTCATCATTGCTTTTCCTAACAAGCTTACAAACAACACAGCCAGCCTTCTCCCAGGCTTATATTTCAGGCTTATATTATTCTAGGACTGAATGGATTTAGCTGTATTATTTGTATGCTCCCTGGTTCCCGTGGGTATATGTATGATATATTCCCTGGTTCCCGCGTATATATATATATATATATATATATATAGTACTAGTACAAGTAAGGAGAATGCTCATAACACGGAGGATATTTGTAACTGGGAGGAACTTTGTAATGTAACTCGGAGAGTATTAGTAACTAGGAGGATTATCGTAACTAGCAGGATATTCGTAACTAGCAGGTTATTCGTCACTAGGAGGATAATCGTAACTAGGAGGATAATCGTAACTAGCAAGATATTCGCAAGTAGCAGGTTATTCCTCACTAGGAGGATAATCGGCACTAGGAGGATAATCGGCACTAGGAGGATAATCGGCACTAGGAGGATAATCGGCACTAGGAGGATAATCGGCACTAGGAGGATAATCGGCACTAGGAGGATAATCGGCACTAGGAGGATAATCGGCACTAGGAGGATAATCGGAACTAGGAGGATAATCGGCACTAGGAGGATAATCGGCACTAGGAGGATAATCGTAACTAGCAGGATATTCGTAAGTAGCAGGTTATTCCTCACTAGGAGGATAATCGGAACTAGGAGGATAATCGGAACTAGGAGGGTATTCATAACTCGGAGGATAGTCGTAACCATCATCCACCAGTGCGCCGGTGTACCTGTAGAAACACTCGCTCGCAGCAAAGGAGAATGTGTCATAACTGGAGGTTTTCACACAACCCAAGCCTCCAGTGTAGGTCGCAAAGGCATAGCAGCTCGGGAGCCTGTCACACCAGTCCCGGGAGGCGATGATGTCATAATTTTCCCTACAGTCGATGTCGTAGTTATTCTCCAGCTGCCCCAAGGGCGTGAAACGATCCACCTCGGGGCAAGTGACAGCGTCTGCCTCAGGCGGAGGGGGGATGAGAGAGGATTCACCGGTGTAGCGGTAGAAGCACTGCACGTCTGTGTCTGTGAAAGTGTTGTATGCTGCTCTCTTGACACAGCCCGTGCCCAAGCTGTTCAGACTGAAGGCCCAGCACAAGGTGAGTGAGTCACACCACTCTACCATCTGCTCTACGGTTTGGAGCACGCGACACTGTCCCATGGCATTGTTGTCAATGTGGTATGAAACTTCAAAGCGGTCGACAAAGGGGCAGTTCTCGGCACCCACAGGCGGTGGTGAGGCGGGGGCTTGCTGATAAGCGTACAAGCACAAAATGTCTGAATTTGTTGTCCTCGGTGTGCTCCTGGACTTCAAGCAACCAACTCCATTCTTGTTCAGAGTATAAGCAAAGCAGTTGGACAGCTGCGGTGTGTGGTGTGTGTGTGGGTGGGTGGGTGTCCATTCTTGTTCAGAGTATAAGCAAAGCAGTTGGACAGCTGCGGTGTGTGGTGTGTGTGTGGGGGGGGTGGGTGTCCATTCTTGTTCAGAGTATAAGCAAAGCAGTTGGACAGCTGCGGTGTGTGGTGTGTGTGTGGGGGGGTGGGTGTCCATTCTTGTTCAGAGTATAAGCAAAGCAGTTGGACAGCTGCGGTGTGTGGTGTGTGTGTGGTGGGTGGGGTGTCCATTCTTGTTCAGAGTATAAGCAAAGCAGTTGGACAGCTGCGGTGTGTGGTGTGTGTGTGGGGGTGGGTGGGTGTCCATTCTTGTTCAGAGTATAAGCAAAGCAGTTGGACAGCTGCGGTGTGTGGTGTGTGTGTGGGTGGGTGGGTGTCCATTCTTGTTCAGAGTATAAGCAAAGCAGTTGGACAGCTGCGGTGTGTGGTGTGTGTGTGGGGGGGTGGGTGTCCATTCTTTGTTCAGAGTATAAGCAAAGCAGTTTGACAGCTGCGGTGTGTGGTGTGTGTGTGGGGGGGTGGGTGTCCATTCTTGTTCAGAGTATAAGCAAAGCAGTTGGACAGCTGCGGTGTGTGGTGTGTGTGTGGGTGGGTGGGTGTCCATTCTTGTTCAGAGTATAAGCAAAGCAATTGGACAGCTGCGGTGTGTGGTGTGTGTGTGGGGGTGGGTGGGTGTCCATTCTTGTTCAGAGTATAAGCAAAGCAGTTGGACAGCTGCGGTGTGTGGTGTGTGTGTGGGTGTGGGTGGGTGTCCATTCTTGTTCAGAGTTTAGCCAAAGCAGTTGGACAGCTGCGGTGTGTGGTGTGTGTGTGGGTGTGTGTGGGTGTCCATTCTTGTTCAGAGTATAAGCAAATCAGTTGGACAGCTGCGGTGTGTGGTGTGTGTGTGGGTGTGTGTGGGTGTCCATTCTTGTTCAGAGTTTAGGCAAAGCAGTTGGTCAGCTGCGGGGGGAGGAGAAGGCAGGATGACCTTTAGGGTAGAGGGTAATAGGCTACCAGGAAAGGAATGAATGGACTAGGGTGTAGGCAAAACAGTTGGACAGTTGCGGTGTGGGGTGGTGTGTGTAGTGTGTGTGTGTGTAGTGTGTTGCTTGTGTGTGTAGTGTGTTGCTTGTGTGTGTAGTGTGTGTGTGTAGAGCGTGGAGTGTGTGTGTGTGTGTAGTGTGTGTGGGGTGGGGGGCATATGAGCTGTATGCTTCAGGGCTGCAGGCTACCAAGAAAGGGAATAATGGGCTTGTGTATAGGGGAAAGCAGTTGGACAAGTGCGGGCGATGAAGGGGGGGGGGGGGGGGGGGGACTGGAGTAGCTAAAGGGTTCAGGGGAGCAGTCTACCAGCAATGGAAGCAATGGAATCCCATGAGACTACCATTTCCATAAATGCCAGTTGGGGACGTACCATGCATGTGCCCAAAAGAAAAAAGAAAAAAGAAAAAAGAAAGAGGGATGGGTTGTAGGTAAGAAAGATCTTTATCTTTATCTTTAATGATAACGCCTGGTGGGTCGTGGTGTTAAGGGAACCCGTCGTACGCGGGTAGGGAGCGGTCTTCTACCTCAACTGGACGAGCTACCATTGCGGTTGACAACGACCTGCAACGCCAAGAGCGACCAAAGGGGGAATCAAACCCCCGACTCTTCATCCTGAGAGTGATTTGGTCTACCACTAGACCAATGTATTTCACTGAAAGGGGTAAGAGAGATAACCCACACAAAAATGTCTGTCAGTTAGTCACACAACAGAAATGTCAGGTTTCATGAAGAAATAAAAAAGTACATTTTATTACTTTCAACTATTCTAATACTAATTTATACTAGTCAGATTATCATGAAAGCACGTGAGAATTGCTATTTGTGAAAAGGACGCAATTTAAGCTCTATTGGGGCCATGGAACCAAAAGAGCTTAAATTGGTTTAAGCTCTTTTAAATGTTAAGTTGTTTATTATGTTAAGTTGTTTTTTTAAAGTTGCTTATATTAAGAGCTTAAATTGGTTTAAGCTCTTTTAAATATTAAGTTGTTTATTATGTTCAGTTTTTTTTTTAAGTTGCTTATGTTAAGAGCTTAAATTGGTTTAAGCTCTTTTAAATGTTAAGTTGTTTATTAGGTTAAGTTGTTTTTTTAAGTTGTTTATGTTAAGAGCTTAAATTGGTTTAAGCTCTTTTAAATGTTAAGTTGTTTGTTATGTTAAGTTGTTTTTTTAAGTTGTTCATGTTAAGAGCTTAAATTGGTTTAAGCTTTTTTAAATGTTTTTTTTTTCATTGGGGCCATGAGCTACCAGTAATGTGACACAAGGTGTGAGGTTTCAAAATGTAAACGGCGAAATATATGCGTATATACCAGGGCACTTCATTTTGTCAAATTGGTCAGCGCTAAAAGCGCACAAACGTCAAAGTGGTCAGCGCTTTGTAGTGCAAAAAGCGCAAAAACTCATGCTCGTGCAAAAATTCAAGCCAGGCGATACGCGATCCTCCAGGCCCTTTAAGGGTTAATTCAGTGTGCGTGTGTGTGGGGTGGGGTGGGTGGGCAGAGGGGGGGGGGGGGGGGGGGGGGGGGGGGGGGCATTACGTAATTTGCGCCCGTCGTTTGTCCCAGTGATGAACTCGGTAGGCATGTGGTCCGCTGTGTGCGTGTGGTGAAACGGCGACTGATAAGGCCGGTCAGGGCTGGTCAGGGCCGGTCAATATCGAAATCCCTGTATGTTACTATATATATATATAGATGTGTGTGGGTATGCATACCAAGTCAGGCAGCACAAGACAAAGTGGCTTACCTTCCCAGCATTAATGCCAGTTGGGGGATGCACGGTAGTATGTATGCATGTATGCTTGTTTTTTATGTTTTCTTGTTTTGTATGCACGTTAGTCAGGCAGCACTAGACAAAGTGGCTTATCACCCAGCATCAATGCCACTTGGGGGACCCACCCCCCAGCATCATTGCCAGTTGGGGGACCCACCCCCCAGCATCATTGCCAGTTGGGGGACCCACCCCCCAGCATCATTGCCAGTTGGGGGACCCACCCCCCAGCATCAGTGCCAGTTGGGGGACCCACCCCCCAGAATCATTGCCAGTTGGGGGACCCACCCCCCAACATCATTGCCAGATGGGGGTGCACAATAGCATGTATGTATACATAACCGGTCAGTTTGCACTAGGTGATGTGATGTACCTCCAAGCTTAGTAAGCACGACTACTTGGTTAAGCAGAACTATGTGTGTTTGTGTGGGTATGGTTGCAGATGGTGAGTTAAGTGGAGTGTGAGGTGTGTCTGTGTGGGTGCAGGTGGTGAGTTAAATGGAGTGTGAGGTGTTTCTGTGTGGGTGCAGGTAGTGAGTTAAATGGATTGTGAGGCGTGTCTGTGTGGGTGCAGGTGGTGAGTTAAGTGGAGTGTGAGGTGTGTCTGTGTGGGTGCAGGTAGTGAGTTAAGTGGAGTGTGACGTGTGTCTGTGTGGGTGCAGGTGGTGAGTTAAATGGAGTGTGAGGTGTGTCTGTGTGGGTGCAGGTGGTGAGTTAAATGGAGTGTGAGGTGTGTCTGTGTGGGTGGGTGGCTGGGGCAGTGTGGCGGTGGTACATGGCAAAAGTGACTTACATCCCAGCAAGAGTCATGGAGAGATTCAATGGTCTGGTCCTTTGCACACCAGATGTTGTCGCCCACCACATCCTTTCCCTCATAAGCTTTGAAAGAATCCATGGGTGTGCACCCCTCAACCCCTGAGTGGGCGGTGGGGGGCTGAGAACGGTGGGAGAGCGGACGTCATTGCTCAAGCAGTAGCCATACTTTGCTTGGCAGCCCACCCCACAGTACAGGGGGTCCGAGGGGTTTCCGTACCCACAGTAGCCGGACTCAGAGCAGCAGATCTTGCTGCCAGATGTATTGCTGCAAATGGTGCCGTGACCATCACCGCACCTACCATCTGCAGAGACAGATCCGAAGGGAGGAGGGTTGCCGGGGGATGGAGGTTTCGGGGCTGTAGGGGCGCGGGGAGGTTGGGGAGGGGCTTGGGTGCGCTGCGGGGCCCGTGGGGTGTTGGGAGCGGGGTGGGAACCACGGCCCCGCTGACCACCGCCCTGCGAGGGTCGCGATATAGGCACGAAGCCAGTGGTCTGGAGGCAGCGTCGGGAAGGGGCCCACAATCAGCCGCAGCGGTCATCGGGAGAAGTCGGAGTGGAGTGGGGCCGACCACGCAAGCAACTGGCTGAGCGAGCGAGGGAGAGCGAGCGAGCGAGCGAGAGAGCGAGCGGAGAGCGGGCGAGCGAGCGAGGCAAGGGAGGCGATGCGGAGGGAGCGGAGCGAGCGAGCGAGCGAGCAAAGCGAGCGAGCAGCGAGAGAGCGAGCGAGGAGCCAAGTGCGAGCGAGCGAGCGAGCGACGAGCGAGCGTAGCGAGCCGAGTCGAGCGAGCAGCGAGGCGAGATGCGAGCGAGCGAGCGAGCGAGCGAGCCAAGGAGCGAGCGAGCGAGCGAGAGAGCGAGAGAGCGAGCGGCAATAGGAGCGAGCGAGCGAGCGAAGCGAGCTGAGCCAAGGAACGGCGAGCGATTGGCGGGGGGTGAAAAGGGGGGCCGGAAAAAGCGAGCCAGGAGGGCGAGCGAGGAGCGAGCGAGCGAGCAAGGAGCGAGCGAGCGAGGCCAAGGAGCGATCGAGCGATCAGCGAGCGAGCCAAGAGGAGCAGCGAGCGCTCTAGCAAGTATCTAGCGATCGAGCGATGCTATCTGTGTGAGAGCGAGCCAAAGGATCTAGCTAGCGAGCGAGCGAGCGATGCGAATTAGCATTATTATCGAGCGATCACTATCCAGTATCATCTAGCTGCATCGATCTATCTAGCAGCTAGCTATCTATCCTCCAAGTATCTATCTATCTATCTATCTATTTATCTATATGTAATAATACAGGGATTGTATCTATCTATCTACATTAAGGGCGCCTGGAGGCGCGTCCCGAATGAAATGATTCGAATCCTTAATTCAATGTATTATATTAATTAAATTGAATTGTATTTAATGTTGTGTTATTATAATTCGATTTATTCCTTTCCATTTAATCTAATTTACGTGATTTGAATGCATGTAATTGCTTCAAATTGTATCAATTCGAATAGGATAAAATTTGAAGGGCGCAAGAAAAATGAGGCCAATCAGGTGTATGGTTGATTTTACGGGATTTGTACAAGATATTGCATGTTTCGGCCCAGCCCAGACGTGAACGGTATGTCCCGTCCTCCTGAACGGGTTTTTGGCCAGCGGCAGGTGGCGTGGCTTGCCCCTGCCCCCGCCCGGTGGCCCCCGCCCCTGCCCCACGCACGGCCCTGAGGTGGGGTCTGTGGGCTAATTATAGCACAAGTGCCCTAGGGGAATCTTTCGTCCATTGTGATGCTTACATGTTTCGCCTCGAATTTTAGACGACAATTCTGCTCCTAAACCTATGTATACGCACATGTTTAAGTGGTTCAAATTTGAAATGTTAGCTCAAAACACCCTGAAATCAAATTGTTAACCGGTAATTGTAGCTTTTTGGCCCAACCTGAGCTCCTTTTCGTGAATTGCGATGCTCATGTGTGCTCTGGTGAGAATTTGTCCGGTATAAATAAGTCTTATAATTCATCAAAAATATAGAATGTTCAATTTTTTTGATGTTTTTCATAAAACCTGCTGTGAATATAAAGAAAACTGAGATTGTCGTTTTCAACAAGCAATTCTGTGATGAGGCCCGTATGGATCCTGATTACAAATTTGTCTATGATGGAGCACAGCTTTCTACAAAGTTATCTTTTATCTACCTGGGTTCCCTCTTTGTGGATGGTGACTCAAGCAATCGGGCAAAAGCTGCTTTTTCTAGGATGCTCGCTAAGGCCCAAAAGGCTCACCACATGCTCCGTAGGCGATGCCATACTATGGAGATATACAATATTGATATTCTCACCCACCTGTTTGATTCTCATGTACAACCTATCCTGAATTTTGGCTGTGAGGTGTGGGCTCCTTCTATTCTGAACAACACACTTATCTCAAATGACCATGCTTGTGAGAAATGGCATAGAGGTATACTTAAACAAATGTTGGGTGTTTGTCAATCTACTACATCTTATATTATCATGGAAGAGCTGGGTAGAACCCCGTTGTGTTTTGCTTGGCTTAAACAAGCTTTGCGCTTCAGGAACAAGACCATAGATAAAGAACCTGAGGATCTCATTGGAATGGCTCTTGAGGAATCTTTTGATCCCAACACTGGCTGGGTTCATGACTTACGTTGTGCTCTCCACAAGCTAGGATCCAGTAAAAACCTCAACATTTTGGAGGCTGTCGATGTCGAAGGTATTATGTCTGAAGTTTTTGAGTCATGGAGGTTTAAGTACCCAAGTGACACCAATGCAGTCAGAGACATCCCTGATGAGAGAAGGGTTGGCTTTAAACGCCTCCGATACCAGAAATGGTTCGCAGCCAACAGCAATGATGAGAATGGCTTGATTCCCTTTACATCTGCCTTACATAAGCAGGATCAGATTCGTTCTATAGCACAGTTTAGAATGGGTTCCCATTGGCTGAACACAGAAAGAATGAGGGTGGTGGATAGAGCACACATCCCTCGTTTAATGAGACACTGTCAAATGTGTGGGTTCCAAAAACCTGAGGATGAAATGCATATGTTTGAGTGCCCTTTTTATAATGATATTCGCCTCCGCTACCAGAAGCTGTTTACAGATATGTATGTCCATGAGGATACCGACTTAACCGTATGGAATGTGGAATTCTGCGATTCCACATTCAGAACCTTTATGAATGGAAATGGCACTAAGACTTTCTGGAGCAACCTAGCCGACTATCTTTCTACTTGTAGAAGAGCAAGACAGGAAGCCCTGGACTGCTTAGTGGCACCGTAATTTATTATCCCTTTTTTTTCTTCTTGTGACTTCTCATTTGTTAGCTTCTTACCTCGACCACTGTAAGTGGTTGAGATCTGGGTCCGGCTCTAGGGGGTTTAATACCTATGCCACCAAAACGGTGGTTGGGAGCTTGGTTTGTTTGTCCTCGACACACCCCTGATGTAATGGGGTTTTTTGCTTTGTGGGTGCTTTTTCTTTTTGTTTAAAGCACAGAGTCTCGTACACCCTCGCGGTGTCAAGTAGACTTTAACATGTAATGTAATGCAATGTAATGTAATGTAAAACCTGAAAATATGGTTGGTGACACACGAACGGACGAACGGACGGACATTTTAATGGGGCTAATCCCTCTTCAAAAAATTTGGAGATTTTTTTCATTCGGGTATGTAATAATACAGGGATTTCACGCGAACGTTTCGCGGTGAGGGATCCGAAACCACGCGTCGTCTCCGAAACCCCTTGACGACTGTACTTCGTACTCCCTTAAACTTCAGTTTTCAAAAAACCCAGCCCAGGTACTCAACCACACCAATGCTCTACATCTTATCTGCTCTCCACTGCGCCTCTCTGTACTTCGCTGCGCCTGTCCGCATTACTCCCTTTCCACAAAGTCCTACCTTTCACGCAACACGAACCTGTTCCGCTGTCGTGATCTTCCTTCCGCATCTATGCCTCAAACAAAAGCTGCTGATCATCGATGATTTTACCTCTCCGCCCGCGAGCCTTGCCACCATTCATATCACGCATGCGCTCTTTCGCCTTGCCATCGCACAGCATTTGTTCGGTTTGCTGACAGTTGTTGCGAATAATTGATTTGACTTTCTTCACATCGTCATGGGCATTCCTTCCATCTGCGCGCTATCCCGCTTGCGACGCTCATCCCATCTATCTAAAAACGTTTGCTTCTTGAGGCCTCCATGAAACCGCATCAGCAACACATTTCAGATGGCATGAGGGTCTCAATACTGCAAGGCAGCGTGAAACGGTTCTCGCCAGAACGACGAGGAAAGGAACCATGCTAATCAGCATCGACGATTAGCCATTGCTGCTTACCCAAAGCGGTGCGCGGCCGACAACCAGCCCAGGCGTGAAGCCCATGCTACCAGGATTTGTCTGGTCAACCCCACATCTCTAAATCCTACCTGGGTAAAATTGCAAGAAGAACAAGCTTCGGGCATGTATCTTTGCGATTGGGCATGTTCGGTTCCTGGCGAGTTTTGTATCGCGAACGTTCGGGGGGGCAGGTAGGGGAGAACGTGAGTTAATGGTGGTGCATGGGGGAAGGGATGGTGGGTTCAAGGAATGGGGGGGGGGGGGGGGGGAGGAAGAGGAAAGGGGGAGGGGGACAGAGGGGAGGTGGAGGCATGGAGGTAGGGTCAAGGGTGAGAAAACAGGGAATGAGGAGAGATAGAGGGAGGGTGAAGAAGAATTAAGGGAGGATAGGAAACAGAAAAGAGGGAGGGGGTAGAAAGGAGGACAAAGGGAGGGAGGGGTGAAGAAGGAGGAAGGGTGGGGGGGCAGGTAGGGATAGCCAACGGCCACACGGGCTACCGTACTAGTCTATTTATATTAACTTACCATTCTGGGCCAACGCTTGGTGGAGGCAAGGTCGGAGGTGTCGACAATTTGCTGGTACAGTTGGCAGTATTGAATGTTTTTATGACCTGCAGAGCCTTTTCCCCTTATAGCCTTGCCACCATTCATCTCATGCATGCTCACTTTTGCCATGCCATTGCATTGCATTTATCATGGTTTGCAAGCAGTTGTTGCGAGTAACTCCACTTTCTTCAGATTGTCCTGGTAGCTTGCACTTGCATTGCTCATCCCATCTATCTACAACCTTGTGCTTCTCTAGACCTCTATGATACCGCAGTAATTTCAATTTCAATTTTCATGATTCTGCAGCAATTTAAAATTCTCATGATACTGCAGCAATTTAAAATTCAATGTTAGATTCCAGTGGGGACGGTGACTATAGCTAGCTCTGGCTTACGCTATGGTGTCCTTAACTTCACGTCCTGTGAGGAACGGTTCTACACGGATGTAACAATTTCAATTTCCAGTGGGGCCTCAAACCCTGCCAGGTAGCATGTCAAGTGACTGCAACAACGAGGAAAAGGAACCAAGGTAATCAGCATTAGCGTTTACCTATTGCTGCTGACCCCACGGCGGTGCATGGCTGACAACCAGGCCAGGCACGAAGCCCATGCTACCAGGGATTATCTGGTATCCCACAACGTTTTTGGCCGGCTGGGTAAATGTGCACGAAGAACAAAATTCGGGAATGTAGCTTTGCAATTGCAAAGGTCCGGTTTCTCAGGGGGGGGGGGGGGGGGGGGGGTATCACGAACGTTCGGGGGGACAGGTAGGGGAGAATGTGTGTTTATGGTGGTGCAGATGGTGGGTTGAGAGAACACTAGGGGGGGGGGGGGGGGGGGGGGGGGGGGGGGTCTGATGGAAGGGGAAAGAGATGGAGATAGGGTCAAGGGGAAGTCAAGGAGGATTGGAGGCAGAAAACAGGGAAGGGGGAGAAATGGAGGGAGGGTTAAGATGAAGTAAAGGAGGATAGGAGACAGAAAAGAGGGAGGGGGCAGGAAGGAGGACACAGGGAGGGGGAGCAGTGATGAAGGGAGGAGAGAGGGAGCTCGAGGGGGGGGCAGGTAGGGGGGCAACAGCCACACAGGCTCCCCTACTTAAACAAATGTACAAATCTAAATGTAAATATAAATAACAGACTGTAAATGTAAATGTGAAATATGTCTTGTTATGAATGAGAATATGATATATTCTTGTAAACTTGACACTGCAACAGCACCAGAAGGATACCGGTGCTAGGACCAGACAGTATAGCAATGTCAGATTTGAAAGCATAAACTCACACATCTCCGTTTCCATTGCTTGCTCGCCCATCTACGCGACTGCTAATGGAAAGGGCAGTATACAAAATATAAAATCGTAAAGCAGAAAACTCACATATCTCCGTTTCCATTGCTTGCTCGCCCATTTACGCGACTGCTAATGGAAAGGACAGTATAAAAAATATAAAATCGTAAAGCAGAAAACTCACATATCTTCGTTTTAATTGCTTGCTCCCTCGTATCTATGCGACTGCTGATGGAATGGACAGTATAAAACTGATCAAATTAATAAGTATAAAGCTCACATGTGTCTGTCTCCACTGCTTGCTTGCTCATATCTACGCAACTGCAAATGAAATGGACAGTATGCAAATAGAAAGAGCATGGAGCTGAAAAATCACATTTCTCCGTTTGCATTGCTTGCTCCCTCGTATCTATGCAACTACTAATGGAATGGACAGTATTCAAATGATCAAATCATGTAGCAGAAAACTCACATATCTCCGTTTTCATTGCTTGCTTGCTCATCTACGCGACTGCTGATGGAATGGACAGACACCTTGCCAACAAATTCTCTGCCCAGTGCCAGGTCCCTTTCTTTCTGCGCAAACATACAGTGGACATTGGTGATGGTCAGTTGTAATCCACACACAAACAGAGGGAATTGGTGATGGTCAATTTTACTCCACACACATACAGAGGGAATTGGTGATGGTCAGTTGTACTCCACACACATACAGAGGGAATTGGTGATGGTCAGTTGTACTCCACACACATACAGAGGGAATTGGTGATGGTCAGTTGTACTTCACAGTTCACACACATACAGATGGAATTGGTGATGGTCAGTTGTACCACACAAACATACAGTGAGCATTGATGATGATCAGTTGTACCCACTGCTAATTTCGGAGATCTCCGGCATTCTTTTATTTGGCGTAACAGGGTACTTAACGGGAAAGAGGGGTGCTGCAAGGGTGCAGAAAGGGGGAGCAGGGGGGGAGAAGGGGGGGGGAGGGGGGGGGGGGGGGGGGGGGGGCTTCCCGGTTTGCAATCAATTGTGACTCGCCTAGCTTAATGCCGATCTTTGACACCCTTTTAGTTGGCTTGGAAGGGTACTTAATGGGCAAGAGAGGTGCCGCAAGCATGCAGAAAAGGGTACCAAAGAATCCCAAAATGTGCAGTGACCATTGTATTTAAGGTTGCCCCCCGTGCAAGCAAACAGGCTGGGCCCCCATCCTCACGCCTTGTCCTCAGGCATTACATTTATGTATTAATTTATTTACTTGTTTGTTTATTTGTTAATTTATTTACTTGTTCGTTTGTTTATGTATCTGTGTATGTATGTATGTATGTACTAGTACATTGCCCGTGTGGCCCGAGCCCCCCCCCCCCCCCCCCCCCTCTCCCTTACACACAATCAAGATATCAGCCATCTCCGCCGACGCTCCCCTCCCTCTCCCCATGCACCCACAGACGCACACATCTTCTCCCCACCTGTTCCCTTGGTTCAGCCGTGGCCTCCCACCCTGGAAGACAGCAGACAAGGAACAAGAAAAAACCAACCCCCCAAAAAAACCCCCCCCCCCAAAAAAAAAACCCCACAAACCCACACCAACCACCCAACCCAACCCCCCACCCCCCCACCCACACCACACACTCTCAATCCAGACACACAACAGTATCCCCTACTTCCAAACCTGACCCCCTTCTTTACCCACCTTACCCCACCCCATCCCAAAACACCTACTATCCTTCTCTCTCCTCCCCCCCACCACCCCCACCCACCCCCACCTCCCTTCCCCACAACCACAAACACTCACACCACACCCTCCTCCTTCTCCCCACTCATTTACCCTTACTCCAGCAGGGGGATTCAATCGTGCAGAAAGAGGGACGGGCTGTGCTTTGAATCTACCAACAGCTTGCAAACGCTCAGATTTCACTCTTCCCGAGAACGCCGGACCGGCGCAAAGGCAAAGCTACAAACCTGTAGCTTCTTCTTCTCGTGCAGTGCCCCAGTCAAAACTCGGTCAATACTCGGAACAGCAAAAATCGCAGCCACGTATTTCATGATATTCGATACAACAAATAAGCTTGAAAATATGGGATGAGCGGTGCAAGCGCGAGAGTGTGCAGGGGGGCGGAATGGCCAAGGCAATCTGAACAAAGTCAAATAATCGCAACAATTGGGTGCCAACCATGACGAATGTGCTGCGATGGCATAGCAAAGTGCGCATGCGTGGAATGAATGGTGGCAACACTTGCAGGTGGAGAAAAAAAGCATGACAATATGAAGGTCTGGCTTGATTATGAGCCTGGGGTAACTTCCGAGGTTGGCAGCACACTCTTCACGCATCTGCTATTCGCCATAGTTGGTCTTATGAATTTATGAGGCGCCCAGATCCACAGCCTCTGCAGCCCGCCTCGCAGGATTACCTTCAGCCTGCCTGGCTGCATTGGCCTCGCGCCGTGTCTGGTTAGCTGCCTGGCACTCGGCTTGCCTGTCAGCATTAGGTCCAGGCTGACCTACAGCATTTTTCCAAACGCCATCTCTGATTTGCATTGCTCCTATGCTCTTCGGCATGTAGAGCTCGCCTTTCACTGTGAAGAGCTCGCTGGCTGGCTGTATTCGTCGCCCTTCTTCCTAAATCTGGTTAATTGTGCGCATTCATGGTGGCATGGAGGAGCAAAATATTATAGACAATTAGTCTGAGCGCCATTATTGGTTTTGACGCTCAGATCGATTGCGGAAGAAGATTTATCGCTTCGCATTCATCTGCTCCGTCATTTTTCGAAATCTGGGTAGGGAGTTGGATGGTTATCCGGCTCAGTCAAAAAGGCGGAAAGGGCGATGGCGCGCAGGTGTAATCTTGATGCGGAGGAGTGGAAGTTGCATGCTGAAAACTCAACTGGGAATTCGAGTTTTAGGCACTCAGAGTCGGCTCAGTCAAGATACGCTATTACTAACCCGCGAATTCAGCCGATAGCCAGGGTCGGGAGTTGGATGATCAGCAATTAGTAACCCGCTAATTAATTCGATAGCCAGCTAGCGCCAGCTCGCGAGTTTGCAGGAATCCATGTATGTCTACATATATATAGATGTATGTATGTATGTATTGGCACGGTAGCCCGTGTGGCCGGTGGGCACCTCCCTGCAGCCTATGTCATGGGCTCTTGTCTGGGTTCCAGAACAGGTAACGCCCTTGTATGCCCCCCCCACCCTTCCTGCCCACCTACATGATCCCCTACTTTCCCCTAAATCTTCCTGCCCCCCATCCCCTTGACACACACTCTGTTTCTTCCCCTTGCACATCACATCACCCAGCCATCTCCACCCTCCCTCAACTTTCTCTCCACACCCACCCACATTCACATGCCCCCCCGCCATACCCCCCTGCATCCCTTCCATTCTATTCCAGGCCACTCAAGCTGTTGCATGCGCTCGTATCAAAAGATGAAAGTGACGAAGAACAGGTTGGGAAGTCCTGCCCCCCTGAAAACATCAGACTCGCGCACAGGGTCAGCCACTTTTCTGCAGCGCTTGACCGGATCTTTGCGCCCAGATAATTAGTTGGGCGTGCAAAGTCTTGCTTTCTTCACTAGAGCAAGCTGTTGACCCGAAAACTGCCCATCCGTAGCCCTCTGCTGCAAACTGGCTGTAGCAAATTGTGGGACAGGGTTCTCGATGCAAGGGAAATGTCCTGATGAGATGTGATGATCGGTGCAAGGGTAGGAAGTTGCAGCGGAATCACCGTGAAAGTTGCAAGAGAGCAAAATAGGCCGAGAGCAGCAGCAAGTTCAAGCAACCAAATCGAAGGCTATGCGATGGCAGGGTGAGATTGGGAGTGGACAGCGAATGGCAGCGAATCACTGGCTTCGCCTTTGGTCTGGTTAGCTGCCTGGCGCTCAGCCTTCCTTGCAACATGAGCTTGAGCCTGCGCTCGGCCTGCCTTTCAGAATTAGCTTGAGCCTGCACAGCCTGCCTGCCAGCATTAGGTCCAGCCTGCCCGGCAGCATATGCTAAACGTCGACGCTGGTTTGCATCGCTCCTATCCTCGTCGGTCTGAAGAGCTCACCTTTCGCTCTGATGAAGAGCTGGCTGGCTGGCTGTATTTGCCGCCCGTCTGTCTAAATTTGGTTGGTTGCGCGCTTGCATGGTGGCAACGAGAAGCAAAAGATTATAGACGATGAGTCTCAGCGCCATCGTTGGTCTGAACAGGCACTCAAAACGAAGGCGGAAAATATAGGTACAGATTTCTATGAGCGCGCGCAATTCTTATTTATCGAACCTGTCATTTTGAAATTTGGGTGCGGAGTTGGGTGGACAGTCGGCACAGTAAAGGAACGCTAGGTTCCCTAAACCCTAACCCGTATACCGTAGGCGCAGGAAGTATTGGCAAATGGGTTGGCAAACGACCGTTTGCCAAACTGAATTATACCAGAACTGAGCCAGCTGGGTGGGTCGTTAGCTGCCTGGCGTTTGCCAAGTTTGTCCAACACCTTCGATTCAAACAAACTCAGTTCGACTGGTCCAGATCGCCTTGATAGTCCCTTGCATGCACTGATTTCGAGATGCACTGAGCTGGTCGCGCCTATCGAAGCTGGTCGCGCCTGTCAAAGCTGGTCGTGCCTATTTCACTGACTGGTTTGACCGCCAGCGGTTTGAATGGCAGCGATTTGAACGCTAGTCGGATGCCACGTTTCTATGTCCTAGACCCGAAGGCGGTCCGTCCCATCAACCATTTTATCGGGGTGATTCGCGGACCATCGTTCCGTTGCAAGGATCTGCTACGAGCCTGGAGTAGGACCCATGGAGGAGATCACACACTCATACCCATCTTACAAAAAAAAATGTTGCACCGACCATACCCCACAAAAAAAAAAAAAAAAACCCACCACCAATACTAACGAGGTCATCAGATTTCCCACTATCAAGGATGGGGACCCTGGCAACCAGACCCACCATGATGAAGGATTTACACTGAAGTGAAGTATTTCATACCCCGACTGCCTCTGCTGGACAATGGACTAGTTCTGTAACAAGCGTTTCAGTTTCTCATTTTCCCTCCCTCTCACTCCCCCTCTGTCTCTCTCCCCCACACTCACTCACTCCCTGGCTAGCTGGTGATGATAAACATGTACCAAGGGAATGTAATTTGGTTAATTCCCATTTGCCAAATGTTTTCCAGGTCTAAACCTGAGTCACTTTATTCAGGTCAAGAAACAATCACGTTTGCCAAGTTATTCTTGCCATTATATTTCGAGACATCAAAAATGGAAAAAAGCCATTTGCCAACTCTTAATCTTGCCAATTAATCCTGCGCGTACGGGTAACACAAATCTGATAGGCAGCCAGTACCAGCTCCGATAGCCAGCTAGCGCTAGCTCGCGAAATTCCTGTATGTTTACATATATATAGATGTGTTCATGTATTTATTTATTATATTTATTTATTAATTCATTCATTTCTTTCATTTCTTCTTGAGACTTCTCATTTGTTAGCTTCTTACCTCCGCCACTGTAAGTGGTTGAGATCTGGGTCCTGCTCTAAGGGGTTTAATACCTACGCCACCAAAACGGTGGTTGGGAGTTTGGTTTGTTTGTCCTCGACACACCCCTGATGTAATGGGGTTTTTTGCTTTGTGGGTGCTTTTTCTTTTTGTTTAAAGCACAGAGTCTCATACACCCTCGCGGTGTCAAGTAGACTTTAACATGTAATGTAATGTAATGTAATGTATTGTAATGTAATGTAATTTATGTTTAGTATCACGTGGTGGCTAAGGGACCACAGGACAGTGAACATGTATTGGAAAAGAAGAAACCATACAACATAATATTGCGGAGATCATTCATCGGAATATTGAGTAAACCATACAATATAATATTGAAGAAACCATACATAATAATATTGAGGAGATCAGTCAACAGAATATTGAGGAGACCGAACAATAGAATGGGCAATCCCCTTAGCTGGCAAGGCACTAACTTATGTTCATCCTCATTCTGAAGTTCAGGTTCATGTCACGGTTATCGATCCAGTCATACAGAAGTACAGGTTCAAATCATATTTCCGTTCATCCTCATGCTGAAGTACAGATTCATGTCATGGTGAAAGATCCAGTCATACATAAGTACAGCTCAATGTCAAACTTATTTTCATCCTCATGCTGAAATACAGATTCATGTCATGGTGAACGATCCAGTCATACATAAGTACAGCTCAATGTCAAACTTATTTTCATCCTCAAGCTGAAATACAGATTCATGTCATGGTGAACGATCCAGTCATACATAAGTACAGCTCAATGTCAAACTTATTTTCATCCTCATGCTGAAGTACAGATTCATGTCATGATGAACGATCCAGTCATACATAAGTACAGCTCAATGTCAAACTTATTTTCATCCTCATGCTGAAGTACAGATTCATGTCACGGTAAACAATCCAATCATACATAAGTACAGTTCAATGTCACACTTACGTTCATCCTCATGCTGAAGTACAGATTCATGCCACGGTTGACAATCCAGTCAGGTTTCACTCGGACAAGGGTCCTAGGGCCGATGTAGGTGGCATAGACCTGAAAGTTCTTGATTATCCCTGCTGGGAGATTGCTCTCTGACAGGGTGTCGATGGCCTTAGCCCACTCCAGACGGTAATTCTCCACAGCAGAAGGGCAAGCATCTCCGTCGCCCTGTTAGAGGAGGGGGTAGGGGTTGGTGGAGGGGATTGGAGTTGGGGTGGGGGGTGGGTGGAGAGGATTGGAGTTGGGGTGGTGGTGGTGGTGGTGGTGGTGGTGGTGGAATAATCACTATATTCCAGGCGGTAATTATCCACCGCGGACAGGCAAGCATCTCTGTCACCCTGTTTAAGAGGTGGGGTTGGGGGTTGGTGGAGGGAATTGGAGTTTGGGTGGGGGTGGGTGGAGGGGATTGGAGTTGGGGTGGTGGTGTTGGTGGTCGAATAATCACTATATTCCAGGCGGTAATTATCCACCGCGGACAGGCAAGCATCTCCATTGCCCTGTTAAGAGGTGGGGGTAGGAGTTGGTGGAGGGGATTGGAGTTGGGGTGGGGGAGGGTGGAGAGGATTGGAGTTGGGGTGGTGGTGTTGGTGGTGGAATAATCGCTATATTCCAGGCGGTAATTATCCACCGCGGACAGGCAAGCATCTCCATCGCCCTGTTAAGAGGTGGGGGTAGGAGTTGGTGGAGGGGATTGGAGTTGGGGTGGGGGAGGGTGGAGAGGATCGGAGTTGGGGTGGTGGTGGTGGAGGTGGAATAATCACAGTATTCCAGATGGTAATTCTCCTCAGCAGACAGGCAAGCATCTCTGTCACCCTGTTTAAGAGGTGGGGTTGGGGGTTGGTGGAGGGAATTGGAGTTTGGGTGGGGGTGGGTGGAGGGGATTGGAGTTGGGGTGGTGGTGTTGGTGGTGGAATAATCGCTATATTCCAGGCGGTAATTATCCACAGTAGACAGGCAAGCATCTCTGTTGCCTTGTGAAGAGGTGGGGGTAGGGGTTGGTGGAGGGGATTGGAGTTGGGGTGGGGGTGGGTGGAGGGGATTGGAGTTGGGGTGGGGGTGGTTTTGGTGGTGGAATAATCGCCATATTCCAGACGGCAATTCTCCACACCAGAAGGACAGGCAAGCATCTCCGTAGTCCTGTTAGAGGTGGGGGTAGGAGTTGGGGTGGTGGTGGGGATGGGTGGTGGTGGTGGTGGTGGTAGAATCACCATATAGTACTGACAGCAAAAAAATAACACTATAATTTGATGGGAGCACCTGTCAAATCGAGGCATATGCTTTATAACTAGGGAGCCGCAAATAGGTCTATGTGGGCCCAGCCGATAGATCTATATAGGTCTATATAGGGCAAAATGTACCTATATCTGCCCTATCGGTACACCAAGGAGGCCTCTGAAAAGTCTGATTTTATTCACATGTCCTGTGCTGCATTTCAGGGTGCCCCGCACCTTCAAAAAAAATAAAGGATATTTTTAAACATAATGTCGCTTGTTATTGGTGCGGTCGCGCACTAAACCCAACTATGTAGCCTCCAACCCAACCCAGGCCCAGCACCCCCCTACTCCCATCAACACAATCATTAGTTCTTAACCATCAGCAATCCAGAATGTCTTTTAAGCGTCTTTTAACTGTCTAATTTGTTTCCTTTGTCACCGTCACAGTGTGATCCTTGGTATCCGTGGGTATCGCACGGGGTGGGGGTGGGGGTGGGGGGGCTAGAATTTAAAGATGGTGGACAGCCCAGAGTTGGCTGAAAAACATGTCACAATCCAAGCTTGAATATATCATCAATTTATCTATGTGGGCATCATCATGAGCACATTGTGCTGTCGCCCTGAATCCCTCAAGCCCTATCATTTAGGAGCAGATTTAGGAGCTGATCCTTTTGAAGGGTGTCTGCGTGGTGTACAAGTAGTTCGCAAAGTCCTTCTCAAATGCATCACGCTGCTTTAATCAGCTGTTATCAGCCCACCTTTTGCGACCCCAAGTGGTCTTTTCTAGAAGGGCTGTCCTAGTCCAGGACGTCCAAGTCCAATTCCACAACGCACCCCCCGTTGGCTCGGTTCTCTGAGCCACCCTTGCATGCCTTCAGATGCGTGTTCGTCGCATTGCTAATGTTGTTAGGGCTGACGCCAATGTCACAAGCTCGACAAAACAACTGACAAGCCCAATCTTCGGCAATTCGCGCATCGAAGTGATTTTTTCATGCTGAAGTCTCTGGTAACTTCTGGAGAATCGTCAAGACGGCTGAAGGCAGCTTTAGCTCGCTCTTATACTTATGTAAGCCGTCAGTATTCAGTAGGCTGTTTGCCAGCTTCATTCAGTGATACGAAAGCAAATGATCCGAAAGCGAATCGCAAGAGGAAGGAGGCTCAGGCAGTGTGTGACGATACATCTATATAGACCTATCGGTCTTTTCCCGCTCCCTTTATATTACACGACGAAAAAACCATAAAACCATGTTTTCAGGCCGATGTTAGGTGCATTACTAGAATGCACATATCTCACTGCTCAGTGGGCCAATCACTACATTGTTTTAGTGATACGAGATCCCTGGGACCGCCTGCAACTGTCTGCAAATTCAGATGCCTCATCTGACAAAAATAACGAGTTTAGGCGCACAGACCCTGGCCATGGCCTAAACCACTCACCCTGGCTCAAATTGTTTGAATTATGGCAAACTGGTGATAGGAAAGGTTAGAGGAGGTAAAACTGACAGGGACAAAAGTAACTGAGGCAATAGGAATAGGAAGTCAACATATATGTGCCTTGAAGTGAAGTATATAAAATACAATACGTGCGTATTCTAGCTACAACACTTTCTGAGACCTCCCAGCACCCCCACCACCACCTTCGTGCTATCCTGAGCAAGATAATGGTATGACTTCAATGCTTAGTACTACCCTACTTGCAGATCCTACAACCATGTCCCCTAATGACTATGCTACCGGCATTTATATTTTGATTGATTACGGTACATGGTCCACGGTATCAGTATGAACACTACTTACTACACCAGGATACTACTTCTTGCCAAATTGGTCAGCGCTCAAGGCGCACAAATGTCAAATTAGTCAGCGTTTTTTAGTGCAAAAAGCGCAAAAACTGCGCGCTGCGCCCACAGGGGTTTGAAAAATAGTAGGGTGCCCTAAGGGCCCCTGCGGTGGTCGGCCCAAGGGTTGAGCTGAGCGAAGACAGGCGGGCAGGCAGTTTGCAGAACCTAGGCAAGGGCAGCCATGTCGCAATCGGGAAGGGGAGGCGAGTCGAAGGTCGCAAGACGCAGGACGGAATTGGGCTTCTAAGAATTCGACGTTTATGCCCTTTAATCATTCAGCGCTTGCATCTAAGTCGGACCGAAGGACTTCATTTCGACCAGCAACTTTCATGCCGACGGCAACAGTCACGGGGTGGTTGTATTGTTTAACCAGCTTCGCACAGCTTCAAAACGCGCAGAGGGGCTCAAAAAGGCAGCGCGGCACCGCGCTGCCGCGCGCGCTTAGTAGTACCCTGTACTACACCCCACTCCTGAGTACTGGTGCACAATGTTATCACAATGCTGTATTGTGCTATTTAGAACAGGCCATGAACCAGTGTAAAATGTTCAAGTAGAAACATTCAGTTGTGTTAATGGATTTTATTAAAACTCAAAACGTAAGATCTGTATCTCCAAATTATATCCCTCTGGTAACAAAATGTCAAATTAAAACGTCAAATTATAATAAACCCCCTCATAATGGCTGTCAAATATTTCAAAGCCTTAATATATTGTATTTGATGGTTGGTATACCCTAGCCCCCAAATCCCAATGTCAGAATTATTGTGTAGAATATGGTGATTATTCCACCACCACCACCACCACCCCAACTCCAGTCCCCTCCACCCATCCCCACCCCACCCACACCCCAACACCCACCCCCATCTATAACAGGGTTACCGAGATGCTTGCCCTTCTGCTCTGGAGAACGATCGCCTGGAATATGGTGATTATTCCACCACCACCACCACCACCCCAACTCAAGTCCCCTCCACCCATCCCCACCCACACCCCAACACCCACACCCACCTATAACAGGGTTACCGAGATGCTTGCCCTTCTGCTCTGGAGAATGATCGCCTGGAATATGGTGTTTATTTCACCACCACCACCACCAGCCCAACTCCAATCCCCTCCCCCCATCCCCACCCACACCCCAACACCCACCCCCACCTATAACAGGTTTACCGAGATGCTTGCCCTTCTGCTCTGGAGAATTATCGCCTGGAATATGGTGATTATTCCACCACCACCACCACCACCCCAACTCCAGTCCCCTCCACCCATCCCCACCCCACCCACACCCCAACACCCCCCCCCCACCTATAACAGGGTTACCGAGATGCTTGCCCTTCTGCTCTTGAGAATTATCGCCTGGAATATGGTGATTATTCCACCACCACCACCACCACCCCAACTCCAGTCCCCTCCACCCATCCCCACTCCACCCACACCTATAACAGGGTTACCAAGATGCTTGCCCTTCTGCTCTGGAGAATTATCGCCTGGAATATGGTGATTATTCCACCACCACCACCACCACCCCAACTCCAGTCCCCTCCACCCATCCTCACCCCACCCACACCCCAACACCCACCCCAACCTATAACAGGGTTACCAAGATGCTTGCCCTTCTGCTATGGAGAATTATCGCCTGGAATATGGTGATTATTCCACCACCACCACCACCACCCCAACTCCAGTCCCCTCCACCCATCCCCACCCCACCCACACCCCAACACCCACCCCCATCTATAACAGGGTTACCGAGATGCCTGCCCTTCTGCTCTGGAGAATTATCGCCTGGAATATGGTGATTATTCCACCACCACCACCACCACCGCAACTCCAGTCCCCTCCACCCATCCCCACCCACACCCCAACACCCACACCCACCTATAACAGGGTTACCGAGATGCTTGCCCTTCTGCTCTGGAGAATGATCGCCTGGAATATGGTGTTTATTTCACCACCACCACCACCAGCCCAACTCCAATCCCCTCCACCCATCCCCACCCACACCCCAACACCCACACCCACCTATAACAGGGTTACCGAGATGCTTGCCCTTCTGCTCTTGAGATTATCGCCTAGAATATGGTGATTATTCCACCACCACCCCCACCAGCCCAACTCCAGTCCCCTCCACCCATCCCCACCCCACCCACACCCCAACACCCCCCCCCACCTATAACAGGGTTACCAAGATGCTTGCCCTTCTGCTCTTGAGAATTATCGCCTGGAATATGGTGATTATTCCACCACCACCACCTCCACCCCAACTCCAGTCCCCTCCACCCATCCCCACTCCACCCACACCTATAACAGGGTTACCAAGATGCTTGCCCTTCTGCTCTGGAGAATTATCGCCTGGAATATGGTGATTATTCCACCACCACCACCACCACCCCAACTCCAGTCCCCTCCACCCATCCTCACCCCACCCACACCCCAACACCCACCCCAACCTATAACAGGGTTACCAAGATGCTTGCCCTTCTGCTCTGGAGAATTATCGCCTGGAATATGGTGATTATTCCACCACCACCACCACCACCCCAACTCCAGTCCCCTCCCCCCATCCCCACCCCACCCACACCCCAACACCCATCCCCACCTATAACAGGGTTACCGAGATGCTTGCCCTTCTGCTCTGGAGAATGATTGCCTGGAATATGGTGATTATTCCACCACCACCACCACCACCCCAACTCCAGTCCCCTCCACCCATCCCCACCCCACCCCCACCCCAACTCCCATCCCCACCTATAACAGGGTTACCGAGATGCTTGCCCTTCTGCTCTGGAGAATTATCGCCTGGAATATGGTGATTATTCCACCACCACCACCAGCCCAACTCCAATCCCCTCCACCCATCCCCACCCACACCCCAACTCCCATCCCCACCTATAACAGGGTTACCGAGATGCTTGCCCTTCTGCTCTGGAGAATGATCCCCTGGAATATGGTGATTATTTCACCACCCCCACCACCAGCCCAACTACAATCCCCTCCACCCATCCCCACCCACACCCCAACTCCCACCCCCACCTATAACAGGGTTACCGAGATGCTTGCCCATCTACTCTGGAGAATGATCGCCTGGAATATGGTGATTACTCCACCACCACCACCACCGCCACCCCAACTGAAATCCCCTCCAACCATCCCTACCCCCACTCCACCCACACCCCAACTCCCACCCCCAAATATAACAGGGCGAGGGAGATGCTTGCCCTTCTGCTGCCCGGAACGTTCTGCGAGTCCCTTCCGGTATGCACCAACCAATCTGAGGGCGAGTTCTGTTAGACCGACCGGAATCTGACCTTAGGTTCCGGTATCCGACTCAGCTTTGTAGCTGAGTAGCTGTGTAGCTTTCATTGGGACTTGTGCTCATTAGTTTCTGAACAGTTGGAACTTCATCTTCCGTGAACTTCTCAACACCTGCCCTTCAAGGACGAGGAAGATGAAAGCACTTCCCACCCTTTTTAACCCCCCCTGTCGGTTTGCTTAGGGCTCTATTCACCATGCAAATTTGAACTGAAAGCGCAGGCATTTAATGGCCTGCACAATTGATCGCTCACTCGAGCTTGGCTGGCTCTTCGCGCTGAAGCGACTAGGTGGTGTTGTTACCCCTCTTGCAGCAGCTCCTCCCCATCCCCCTTCCCTCCCCACCCATTTCCTCCACCGCAAGGAACTACAGGGCGATATCGCTCTTGGCACCTGATCGTCATGGACTTAACACATGCCAATGGTGGTCAGCAAAAAACAGGAAGGTATAACATAAAAGTGCTGGCAAAACCGGAGTTTTTTTGATAAAAAAGACAAAAAGTGTGGTATTCAAAAATGGCCCCAAAAGTGCACCGGAAAGGGAAACACTGAGTTCAGGTATTGCCAGCACATTTCAGAAAGGCCGTTGTCCTACCCTGAATAAGATTAATAATAATAATAATAATAATAATAATAATAATAATAATGACAATGATAATGATAATGATAATAATAATAATAATAATAATAATACTAATAATAATAATAATAATAATAATAATAATAATAATAATAATAATGATAATAATGAAATTCGAGTCGAAAATCCTTTTTCAAAAAAAAGCAAAAGCAACTCACCATGCAAGTTGAGTTATCGCCATACTCCTCATGGCATCCGCCCCTCTTGCAGGAGTCTGTCACGTGGCACTGACACAACTCATCCTTTGCTACATCCACAGATCCATGGAAGATGCCAAAGTTGTGGAGGATCTCTTGCATGATTGTAGAAATGCGACCGATTCCGTTGCTACCAGGGGTGAACCAGGTGGTGGTTGGCTTTCCAAGAGATCGGCCGAAAGAGCTTCCTGGTGGAAAGGGACAAGATGGGGTGGTTGAAATCCTACGGATACCAAAGCTACCAGGGGTGTGCCAGGTGCTGGTTGTTTTTCCTAGAGATTGGTGAAAGGAGCTTCCTGTTGTGGGAAGGGACAAGATGGGGTGGTTGAAATCCTACGGATACCAAAGCTACCAGGGGTGTGCCAGGTGGTGGTTGTTTTTCCAAGAGATTGGTAAAAGGAGCTTCCTGTTGTGGAAAGGGACAATATGGGGTGGTTGAAATCCTACGGATACTAAAGCTACCAGGGGTGTGCCAGGTGGTGGTTGTTTTTCCAAGAGATTGGTGAAAGGAGCTTCCTGCGGTGGGAAGGGACAAGATGGGGTGGTTGAAATTGTACGGATTCCAAAGCTACCAGGGGTGTGCCAGGTGGTGGTTGTTTTCCAAGATATTGGTGAAAGGAGCTTCCTGTGGTGGTAAGGAACAAGATGGGGTGGTTGAAATCCCATGGTTACCGAAGCCACCAAGAGTGTGCCAGGTGGTGGTTGGTTTTCCGAGGGATGGGTCGAAGGAGCATCCTGTGATGCGAAGGAACATGATGGGTTGGTGATTGGTATTCACGGGGATTGTTAAGGAGTGAAGCAGGTGGTGGTTGGATTTTGAGGGATGGGTCGAAGGAGCTTCCTGTGGTGGGGAGATGATGGGGTGGAGGATGGAGGTCGGCGTTTTGGGCGGAGCCCCCTCTTCTGGGAGGCGGGAGCCCCCAGTGTTACCCATTTGTCCGTTCGTCCATCCATCCAGCATCCTTCCATCCGCATCCGTCTGACCGCGATGAAGCCCGACACGTCAGCCAACGGCCTCGTAACTAACTCGCTTCCGTTGCCACCTGTCGCTCCCTCGCGATCACTCTCCGCCATTTTTTAGCGTCGCAGGCGACGCTGCATCGAACTTGTTCTTTGTTGGTTGATGTTTCTGTCACAAGAGATATAACATACTATAATCATATAATTGAATTACTACTGTTGCATGAACCCAGGGCCACTGTTGGTAAAACGATTATTTGGGAGTCAGTTCATCAGTACTTTTTTTGTTTTAACCCCTCCTGTCACGGTTGGGCAAGTCCCTATAGCCTATTTGGCCTACGCCTGGACTATAACAACAACAGCAGCAACAACAAGAGACCTATGGCTGCAGCTGTGCCCCGGTCAGCTACCACCAGATCCCAGGCCGCAAACTCTACGACAGTGTAACGTATTAAAACTCACTGACTTGAGCACAGGCAGCCCAACTCCTGTCAAAGACAGAATCCTGCGGGACAGTGATCTGCCAAAGGCTGAACTGCACTCAGTTTACACCTGTGCCCCTCCCCGGTCAGCTACCACCAGATCCCAGGCCGCAAACTCTCAACAACACTGCAGTTATCGAAACCACTACTTGAGCAGCAGGCCCCAACTCCTGTCAAAGACAGAATCATGCGGGACAGTGATCTGCCAAAGGCTAAAGTGCCCTCAGTTTACACCTGTGCCCCTCCCCGGTCAGCTACCACCAGATCCCAGGCCGCAAACTCTCAACACTGCAGTGTATCGAAACTCACTGACTTGAGCACAGGCAGCCCAACTCCTGTCAAAGACAGAATCCTGCGGGACAGTGATCTGCCAAAGGCTGAAGTGCTCTCAGTTTACACCTGTGCCCCTCCCCGGTCAGCTACCACCAGATCCCAGGCCGCAAACTCTCAACACTGCAGTGTATCGAAACTCACCAAATTGAGCACATGCAGACCAACGCCTGTCAAAGACAGAATCCTGCGGGACAGTGATCTGCCAAAGGCTGAAGTGCCCTTAGTTTACACCTGTGCCCCTCCCCGGTCA
This sequence comes from Chlamydomonas sp. ICE-L, assembly GCA_013435795.1. Lineage (NCBI taxonomy): Eukaryota > Viridiplantae > Chlorophyta > Chlorophyceae > Chlamydomonadales > Chlamydomonadaceae > Chlamydomonas > Chlamydomonas sp. ICE-L. The sequence continues at coordinate 11,866,305 of JACBWV010000730.1, forward strand.
GCTACCACCAGATCCCAGGCCGCAAACTCTACGACACTGCAGTGTATCGAAACTCACCAAATTGAGCACATGCAGACCAACGCCTGTCACAGCCGGAGCCCTGCGGGACAATAATCTGCCAAAGGCTGAACTGCCCACGGGTTACACCTGTGCCCCTCCCCTGTCAGCTACCACCAGATCCCAGGCCGCGAACTCTACGACACTGCAGTGTATTGAAACTCACCAACCTCAGCAAAGGCAGACCAACGACTGTCACAGCCGTAGCCCTGCGGGACAATAATCTGCCAATGGCTGAATTGCCCTCGAGTGACAGCTGTGCCCCGGACAGCTACCACCAGATCCCAGGCTTCATTGGAGATGCCACTGGAATAACACTTAGTCAGCAACTCGCAGCGGTCCATGGTAACCTCCATAACCTGAGTTAGTTAGGGTTAGTTGAGTTGAGTTGGTTAGTTGGAGTTAGTTGGAGTGAGTCTACAACACATAGGTAGGGATGCCACTTGCATCATGCTGAGTCAGCAAGTCACAGCGGTCCATGGTAACCTCCATAACCTGAGTTAGTTAGGGTTAGTTGAGTTGAGTTGGTTAGTTGGAGTTAGTTGGAGTGAACCTATGACACATCGGTAGGGATGCTATTGGCATCATGCTGAGTCAGCAAGTTGAAGCAGTCCATGGTAAACTCCATAATCTGAGTTAGTTAGTGTTAGTTGAGTCGAATTTAGTTCGTTGAAGTTAGTTAGAGTGATTATATGGCAACACGATAGGGTTTTTGCTTTAGCCCCCTTTGGACCCCCCAGGGTGCCGGGGCTGAAGCCCTAAGTTCCCCCCGTGTCTCTCTCCGTTCTCCATGCCTCCCACTGTCCAGGCGTTTGAACAGTACCGGGCACCTCTGCACCAAAAGATTTGGCCAATAGTTGGAGTGCGCTTGACTTGAGTTATCAGCATCGCAGTGGTCAATATCCTTCGCAAAAGTTGTTCAATGTTTTGTAGCTTTATCGGCTACGACTAGCTACTTTCTCCACTACTTTCAAAACTCCCTGCCGGTGACTGCTTCAGTGTTTTCCATGTCACTTGTGACTCGCTTTTTCAACTTGTCAAAAACTACATTACATGATATTAATATTGCGAGGTACTTACTATTTGATAAACTCAACATCGTTTGATATTATATGATATTGCACAATATTGTACACGATCATACAATGTTTTGTACAAGATATCTAACGATAATTCAGGGGAGCATCACAATACTGACACCCCCACACAACTGTGCACTGCGGCCAATGAAGATCTCATCACTGTACTGACACCCCCACACAACTGTGCACTGCGGCCAATGAAGATCTCATCACTGTCCGGGGTCCAATTCATCAGTGTTCATCATTGTTTGGGGTTCAGTTCGATAGTTCTTTTCCGTTATAGCCCCTCCTGGCTCCTGTCATGGTTGGGCAAGTCCCTTAAGCCTTTTTGCTCTACCCTTTGACTGCAACAACATACACACTGTGGCCCATGGAAATCTAGATATCATGAGTAAGATTATAGTTAGTTTGAGCTGATTGATGACACAAATCCACTACAAATAACTGATAAAATAGCAGCAAATATCACCCGGTTGTGGTCACTATTTAAGGGCAAGTCACCAATTGTCTAACCAGCTGTTCATGCTGTTGGTGCTATACTTAGGCCAACACAAGGGTCTAATTGTCGTGGTCATTCTGCCATGCCAGTGTTAGTTGACGGCACAAATCCACTACAAATAACTGATAAAATAACAGCAAATTTCTACCAGTTGTGGTTGCTTTTAAAGGGTAAGTCACCAATTGACTAACCAGCTGTAGGTGCTAGGCTTAGGCCAACACAAGGGTCTACTTGTAGTGGTTATTCTACCAGTGATAGTTGATGACGCAAATCCACAGCAAACTGCAAGCCATGGAACTCTCGAGGGTGGGGGAAACGGCTTCTTTTCGTATAGCCATTCAGTGGATGCTTTTGATTTCAGTTTCCAAAACGCTTCGTAGTTAGCAGTTAGTCATTCGTACCTCGAACTTGAGAAATTGCCCAACCGGAGTAAGATGGGCTTCAAACGAAAACGTACTGATGAACTGAACCCCAAACATTTTTTTTACCGACGGGGCCCTAAGTTCGTGCTACAATGATCATTTAATTATAAGCCTTAGGTCAGCGGGAGCTGCCAACATGCAACCAATTAAACCTGCACCACTGACCGACCACTGACCCGTGACACTCCTGGGAGTAACCAAGGCAGTTTACTTGGGCAGCAGTCTTGTATACACATTTTTACATTTATGCATTGTATATGGTATATATGATATATATGTATATATTGTACACGGTATGTTCTATATGTTCTATACATATGTATAATTTATGTTATATGTGTATGTATTATATATGTTATATCTGTATGTATGATTATTTATGTTCTATATGTTCTATATGTTCTATATGTTCTACATGAATGTATTATATACGTTCCATATGTTCTTTATGTATGTATTATATATGTTCTATATGTTTTATGTGTATGCATTATATATGTTGTATATATTATATATGTCTGAATTGTATATGTTCTATATGCATGTATTATACATGTTCTGTATGTTCTATATGTATGTATTATATATGTTATATATTATATATGAATGTATTATATATGTTCTATACATTATATATGCATGTATTATATGTTTTTATATATTATATATGTCTGAATTGTATATTTTACATATGTTATACATGTATGTATTATATATGTTACATATTTATGTATTATATGTATGTTAAATATATTAAATTTATTACACATATGTGTATGTTACAGTCCGGAGGTAGCCAATGAGACTTAATTGACTTGCCCAATTTCAAAGAATCAAGATAATTCTAAACTATTAAGAGGGGCCATTAAAATAAACTTCAAGATCCACACATAAATACAACCCTAAACCCTAAACCTAACACATTATAAAGGGATGTGAACACATCTACACATGCATACAACCCTAAACCCTAAACCCTAAACCTAACACACTACATAGGGGTGTGAACATATCCACACATAAATACGACCCTAAACCCTAAACCCAACACATTATTTAGGGATGTGAACACATCCACACATAAATACAACCCTAAAACCTAAACCTAACACATTATATAGGGATGTGAACACATCCAAACTTTCATCCATTTGTACATGGTGTACTGAATCTTGTCATAAGAGCATTTCTTAAGCAACTCAACCTGTTTTTTGCTATTCTACCTTGTTTTCCTAAATCATAATTTCGTGCACTTGTAAATATGTTATAAAGCCATTGGCTACCATCAGTAGAAGCACATGTTTATTTATTTTTTGCATGCACACTTGCATCCATTTTGTCCATGACAAACTGCATACTGTCATACGAACAGATTTCTAGCTGAACGGCATTTCATATAATATTTGTCCTTAACACACGATACCACTTGTATAAATTGTGGCCATGCCAAACTGCATACTTACCGCCATACGAACATATCTTCAGTGGTATAGCATACCATATTTGTTCTGAAACACATGGAACCACTTACACACATTTTTTCCATGTCAAACTGTATCTTGTCATAATAACATATCCTCAGCTGCATATCGTTAGGGAACGGCAAATCATATGATGTTGACAAAAAAACAAGTATGATATCATATGATATCATACAAAAATCATATGATTTAATGTCATTTCATATGATGGCCCAGGCCAAAGTTACCTATTCAGACCACCGGCATCATATGATATCATATGATATCATATGATGACATGATATCATATGATATCATATTGCCGACCCCTACATATCGTATGCCGTAAATCCCACACAGTAGTGGGAGAAATGGAGTATTCAGACGTGCGCCGCAGAATTCCGAAAGCTGCCTTCAAATTTCAAATACCCGTAAACCCCGGGCAGAACCAGGAGTGACCACCGCCAGTGAATTCAACCAGTAACCTGATCTGCACGGCATTGAAGCAAAGCACAGCAACAGAGAACAACTAAAATTGTAGTGCTCTAAGCTGCCAAAGCTCTCTATCTTGACCAGCTTTTCTATCTTTTCTAGCTTCTTCTAATCGAATACTATGGCCTGCACCAAGTCCATGGTCCACGGCATGGCCGCCGACGGAAGGCTGAACCAGCGCGACAACAAGCCCAAGAACCATCCGTCCAAGAAGAAGGCAACCCCCGCTGCAACCAAGAAGGCAGCTCCTGCTGCCCCCAAAAGCCAACCAACAAGCCTATTCCCACGAAGAACAAGACCAAGACCTCCAAGCCTCAAGCGCCTATGCCGCTAGATTCCCTCCCATCCAGATCGAGAAGAATGGTGAGAGTATTGAATTCCTTTTCTTCCCCCTTCTGCTCCACGACTCGTAGTCGACCTTTGCGCTCTCCTTCCATGCTTCCCCCACCCCCCCTTTCTGCTCAGTGCCTCTGCACAGCAGCCCTGTTAGCCTTGAGTTTGCGTCGTTCAGCTCTTGCTAGAATTTGTCCTCCCACAGTACCCACTCACGTTCAAAGCTGCATTCAAATCAACAACCCATTGTTGGGGACTGATGGATGAGATGTTCCAACCCCATGACTTGGAAGACAGGGTAAAGTGGTTCAACTCAACTGGAACCAAGCTGAATAAAGAGTGATGGCAGTACTGGGCAGATAAATTAGGTGCCTCTTGTCCTAGGTTTCTAGTAGACCCTTCCTTCACTGGGGTAAATGGTTGTATGAGCAAGTTACCTTGCTCACTCACCACCCCTGAAACAACCCTGTGACAGGTAAAATAGGTAGATGGATAGCTCTTCCCCAAAGGTCACACCCATGGGGATACCTGCACAATCCAACTCTTGTTTGATGCCTTGTACCCCGTCACCACCTACCATACCACATACAAGTCACAGTCTTAACTCCCATGGATATTTAAATGGTAACTTAGCTGATATGACCAGTAAGGCCAGCCAGTGGTGTGAAATACCCCCTAATTAAGGGAAATATTACACCCAGAGCTAAAACCTTTTAAGGTCCAGCCTACGCCTTAAATAATTCTAACAGGGCACACTAAGTGACCTGGAGTTCTGGGACAAGGCTCTGGAGCTGGAGTGACATGAGTCGGTAGGGGTACATGTGCACGTTGGTGTCCTGGAACTCGAAGCTTGCATGATTTTCTTGCAGCACTGGGCACATGAACTGGCAGGAACGGCAGTCTTGAGCTACATGGAGAAGGTCCAAGCTGTCTCAACTGTGAACAAGGAGGGGTCCAGGATAACAGGCATCAGGGATGCTCTGGCTCAGATTGCACTTACAAGTCTAAAGTTTGGGTTCACTGTCAAAGCCAAGCATGTAAAGGGAGAGTTGAACCCAGCAGATGCCCCCAGCAGGGAAAAGGATGCAGCACCAACAATCACCACATGTTAAATTTTTTTTGTTTTTGCAGACATAACAACCCCCCAGCCTATAAGTGTCCTGGGCCAACATCCCATTCTCTGCATTAGGAAAAACTTTGGATCTCCTACATGCTTGGGTGGCCTCACCCACTGACACAATTTGCTTGTGATCAGATCTGCCCAGTAACTTACCCCTTCCTCTCTTCCTCCCACCCCCCATAGGATGTACCATCTGCCAAGGCACCAAGGGAAGGATGCTTAGGTGCACCAGCTGCGGCCAGCACAGCCACCCCCAGTGCCTCAGCTTGGTCAGGAATGCCATGTCCTGTGGTACATTCGAGTGCTCAGCCTACACACTAAAAGAGTGTCTCTCCACATCACTAGCTTCCTAGGCCAACAAGTTGACAGGGGGTTAGTGATGATGGAGGGCTCTACCTTGGCTGTAAGCTCACAAGACACTTATGCAAGTGCTCTTAAGCGATACACCAAGTGCATGGCTGAGGTTTACTTGCTTACTGAGCAGGATGCACTCCCCCTTGCCCCCAAGGAACAAGTGCCTTTGATGCTAGTTAAAGCTGGTCATTGGTTGGGCAGCAGCAGGTCATTACAAACCTGCCACCATTCAAACAACCCTGCCAGCACTAGCTGAATGGCACAGGTCCAAGGGACTGGAACCTTCACACTCTGGATTCCAGTGTTGTGGGACAGCTCTCCAAGGCCTTTAGGGTGTTCCAGGGGCCTAAGGAAGTTTCCTCTGAAAATAGGGCGGTTGTAAGTCCCTCATCTTTAAGTGTCTGGAGACCATGAGGAAGCTGAAAACCCTGCTGCCCCACATGGAGGACGTGTTTACAAGAGATGCAGCTTAGCTAGTGATGGGTTTTTTTGGTCTCCTTAGGAGGAGTGAGCTTATTGCTCTACTTATGTCAGTTTTAGTCCCTAAGAAGACTCATATAGGGACTCACTTAGAGTCAGGAGAATTTTATATGCCCTCATTCAGCTTAGGACCCTTCAGGGAGCCTCTTCAGAGGACCGCCTCATCACAGCCTGGAACCTAGACTCTCTTAGCTTGTCTTCCTCCCCCCCTCCTTTCAGGTCTGGCTTTGACGTATAGACTTTAGTCTTTTCTCACTGCTATTGCCCTCTCACCCTAAGCTGGACATAGATTAGGTTTGCCATGCACAGCCTCAGACGGGGAGGTGTAGTAGCAGCCTGGGATAATGGGGCAGATCTAGAGACTATCAGAACTCAAGGCAGATGTAAATCAGATGCCATTAAGGCATATCTGATCCCAGACCTCTCATTCAAGTTGAACTTTGCTTCCAGCCTCTGAGCCTAGCCTCTCCTTTTCTTCTTCTCTCTTGATACCCCATCACTTAGCCAAGCCTGCTGTCTTGTACATGGTCCTTACTTCTGCACCTTTCCCCCAGCCCCCTTTTACGCTCCTTTTCCTTTTTAAGTGGGACTTGATTTTTATTATCCTGAGGGCTGTGTGTGTGTGAAATTGCAGTGACTCTTGCACATGGTAGTAACACAAAGACAGACCTGAACAGTCTGGACTTACAAGCTAGATAGTGCAGTTGACTTTATTTAAATGGTAACAGCTGATAAGACCAGTGGTGTGATATACCCCCTAATTAAGGGAAATATCGCACACAGAGCTAAAACCTTTCAAGGCACAGCATACACTTTAAATATGTCTTCTAGCACTTGTACCAATGGGGGCCCCATCTGAAAGATCGCTGGACCTCTCGGGCATTGACTCAATGTCCAGCAAGCAGGCCCCCAATCTTTGCAAATATAAGTACTGACAATGATGAAGCCTGCATGTGCTTATTTCCTAAACCCTCAAGGGTAAATTATCTGTATTTGGAAATATGAAAAGCAACTGTAAAGGAATCTGAGTCAACCGTCTGAATGGTATTTGTTTTCAAACACACGGTACCACTTACATTCATTTTGTCCATGTCGAACTGCATCTTGTCATAAGAACAGATCTTTAGCTGAGTAGCCGCCTGTGTGATGTAGTTCCTAGCAGCAGCAAGAGAGATGGGCTGTGACATGCCCCTGCATTTTGCTTTCACGACCACCACAAGCTTCCTGGAGTACAGATGAAAAGGGTTGAGAGGGAGGCAGTTGTGATGAGTTATGAATTGTGATGTGCAGCAGTCTGAGTTGTGTAGTTTTCTTGCAGCATCAAGAGAGGTGGGCTGTGACATGCCCCTGCATTTTGCTTTCACGACCACCACAAGCTTCCTGGAGTACGGATGAAAAGGGTTGAGAGGGAGGCAGTTGTGATGAGTTATGAATTGTGATGTGCAGCAGTCTGAGTTGTGTAGTTTTCTTGCAGCATCAAGAGATGTGGGCTGTGACATGCCCCTGCATTTTGCTTTCACGACCACCACAAGCTTCCTGGAGTACGGATGAAAAGGGTTGAGAGGGAGGCAGTTGTGATGAGTTATGAATTGTGATGTGCAGCAGTCTGAGTTGTGTAGTTTTCTTGCAGCATCAAGAGAGGTGGGCTGTGACATGCCCCTGCATTTTGCTTTCACGACCACCACAAGCTTCCTGGAGTACGGATGAAAAGGGTTGAGAGGGAGGCAGTTGTGATGAGTTATGAATTGTGATGTGCAGCAGTCTGAGTTGTGTAGTTTTCTTGCAGCATCAAGAGAGATGGGCTGTGACTTGCCTATGCATGTTGCTTTCACGACCCCCATGAGCTGCCTGGAGTACAGGGGAAATAGCTGACAGCAGGCAGCCATGATGAGTTATGAAGTGTGCCCAGTTGCAATCAGACTCGGTGTACTAGAGGATAGTGAAGAGGGGTGAGAGGGAGGAAGTTGTGATGAGTTATGAATTGTGATGAGTCATGAATCATGATGGGTGGCAGTTTTACTTGTGTAGTTCCTTGCAGTAGCAGCAAGAGAAAAGGGCTGCGACATAACACAGGATCTTGTTCTCATGACCACCACGAGCGTCTTGGAGTACGGAGAGAAAGAGGTGAGAGTGAGGCAGTTGTGATGAGTTATGAATTGTGATGAGCGGCAGTCTGAGCAATGTAGTTCCTTGCAGTAGCAGCAATAGAGACGGGCCGTAACATGCCACTGCATGGTTCTTTCACAATTACCACAAGCGTCCTGAAGTACGCGGGGAAAGAGGTGAGAGGGAGGCAGATGTGATGAGTTCTGAAGTCTGCTCAGTTGCAGTCTGACTCATTGCAATGGATAATTTATGAAAAAGGGTGGGGGGGATGCAATTGCAAGCTTTAGATAGCATGCCCTTGTGTGCATTGAGACCACACCTCTCCCCACCACAGTCAGGGGTTAGGGTGTTGGGTGTAGGTGTTAGGGAGACACATCTAGGGGCAGCCATATAGATTGTTAATGCCCTGGTTAAGGATATTTCCATCACTCCCATCAGCATCAGCGTCCTTGCAATTTGATGGGGATCAGATCTCTCAGTGCCTGTTAATCCACCCCCTCCTTGTAGAACATAGTCGTCTTGATTATTTGAGGTTGGGCAAGTCTCTCCAGCCTAATCGGCTACCCCCTGGACTGTAACACGCATTTGAATAGGCAGAACAATACATGGTGGGCAGTGCAACGTGAACCTAACAAGGATGAGTGGTTTCTGATGTGCTGCCATTGTTAACACCTGTCCTAGTCATCTGCTGCTCTTGCTGTCATCCAGGAAAACACCCCACATCTCTTCCACCCATAGACCTACCTATAAATACCTTCCGCCAACCCTTTATAAGCTTAAACTGATACCCACCCCACACTTACATGATCATCGCATTAAACTGACACCCACCCCACACTTACATGATCATCGCATTAAACTGACATCCACCCCACACTTACATGATCATCGCATTAAACTGACACCCACCCCAAACTTACATGATCATCGCATTAAACTGACACCCACCCCACACTTACATGATCATCGCATTAAACTGACACCCACCCCACACTTACATGATCATCGCGTTAAACTGATACCCACCTCACACTTACATGATCATAACATTCACACTTACTTACTTATTCACACTTCCATGATCATCGCATTCACACTTACATATTCACACTTCCGTGATCATCTCATTCAAACTTACTGATTCACTCTAACATGATCATCACATTTACACTTACGTGATCATCACATTAAACTTACACCCACCCCACACTTGCATGATCATCACATTAAACTGACACCCACCCCACACCTCTTCCACCCATAGACATACTTCTATATACCTTCCGCCAACCCTCTGTAAGCTTAAACTGACACCCACCCCCACACTTACATGATCATCACATTAAAGTGACACCTACCCCACACTCACGTGATCATCACATCCACAGTGCTCTGTGCAGTGGCCCCAAGCAACTCAGGCAATGACTTGGCTTGTCCCAGGGTTACTGCATCTCCCATGCCAATACAGATCTTGATCTGTTAGGTAGGTGCCGATTGGGACATGATTCAGGTTGATGAGTTCAGTGTGTTTAGAGGCATGCCATTGCAGATCTTGATCTGTAAGATAGGTGCCAGTTGGAGCATGATTCAGGGTTAAAGCAAGAAACTAAGCAAAGGAGTGCAGGAGCAAAGGCGCAGGTAATGATAACGCCTGGTGGGGCGTTTTGTTAAAGGAGCCTGTCGTAGGCGGGTAGGGAGCAGTCTTCTACCTCAACTGGACAAGCTACCATCGCGGTTGACAACGACCTGCAACGCCAAGAGCGACCGAAGGGGGAATCGAACCCCCGACTCTTCATTCTCAAAGTGATTTGGTCTACCACTAGACCAATGTGCATCACTGAAAGGCGCATTCAAGCAAAGGCGCATACAAGCAAACACGATTGTCTGTAACAGATGACAATCGAGTATGGTGGCATGGTATGGCTTGGCAAAAGCATGCCTCGGTAAAGGGCTCCCCAGCTGTCCCCCCCTGATTGTGGGACTAACTAGGCACTTGTAAACATAGAGGTAAGTGTTTAGAGGCATGCCAACACAGCTATGTATATATTTGATAATTCCCGTTGGAACATGATTTAGGTTTTTGAGTTCAGTGTGTTTGGAGGCATGCCAACACAGGTCTTGATCTCTAAGGTAGGTGTCATTGGGACATGATTCAGGTTTATGAGTTTGGTGTGTTTAGAGGCATGCCAACACAGGTCTTGATCTCTAAGGTAGGTGTCATTGGGACATGATTCAGGTTTATGAGTTTGGTGTGTTTAGAGGCATGCCAACACAGGTCTTGATCTCTAAGGTAGGTGTCATTGGGACATGATTCAGGTTTATGAGTTTGGTGTGTTTAGAGGCATGCCAACACAGATCTTAATCTGTGAGGTAGGTGCCGATTGGGGACACGATTCAAGTTTATGAGTTTGGTGTGTTTAGAGGCATGCCAACACAGATCTTGATCTCTAAGGTAGGTGTCATTGGGACATGATTCAGGTTTATGAGTTTGGTGTGTTTAGAGGCATGCCAACACAGATCTTAATCTGTAAGGTAGGTGCCGATTGGGGACACGATTCAAGTTTATGAGTTTGGTGTGTTTAGAGGCATGCCAACACAGATCTTGATCTGTAAGGTAGGTGCCGATTGGGGACACGATTCAAGTTTATGAGTTTGGTGTGTTTAGAGGCATGCCAACACAGATCTTGATCTGTAAGGTAGACCTCATTGGGGACGTTCAGGAAGAAAGAAAGGAAGTGAGCAATGAAGCAAAGGAGAAAAGGAGCAAAGGAGAAAATGGCATGACAACTTCAAAAATGGTAACTGATGTTTAATAATGGTCAATGATGTTTAATAATGTTCAATGATGTTTAATAACGGTCAATGATGTTTAATAATGGTCAATGATGTTTAATAATGGTCAATGATGTTTAATAATGGTCAATGATGTTTAGCAATGGTCAATGATGTTTAATAATGGTCAATGATGTTTAATAATGGTCAATGATGTTTAATAATGGTAACTGATGTTTAATAATGGTCAATGATGTTTAATAATAATGGTCAATGATGTTTAATAATGGTCAATGATGTTTAATAATGGTCAATGATGTTTAATGATGGTAAATGATGTTTGATAATGGTCAATGATGTTTAATAATGGTCAATGATGTTTAATAATGGTCAATGATATTTAATGATGGTAACTGATGTTTGATAATGGTCAATGATGTTTAATAATGGTCAATGATGTTTAATAATGGTCAATGATGTTTAATGATGGTAACTGATGTTTGATAATGGTCAATGATGTTTAAAAATGGTCAATGATGTTAAATAATGGTCAATGATGTTTGATAATGGTAACAGATGTTTGATAATGGTCAATGATGTTTAATAATGGTCAATGATGCTTAATAATGGTCAATGATGTTTAATAATGGTCAATGATGCTTAATAATAATGGTCAATGATGTTTAATGATGGTAACTGATGTTTGATAATGGTCAATGATGTTTAATGATGGTAACTGATGTTTGATAATGGTCAATAATGTTTAATAATAATGGTCAATGATGCTTAATAATAATGGTCAATGATGTTTAATGATGGTAACTGATGTTTGATAATGGTCAATGATGTTTAATAATGGTCAATGATGTTTAATAATGGTCAATGATGTGTAATGATGGTCAATGATGTTTAATGATGGTAACTGATATTAAATAATGGTAACTGACGTTTAATAATGGTCAATGATGTTAAATAATGGTCAATGATGTTTAATAATGGTAAATGCTTTTTAGTGATGTGTAATGATGTTCAGTGCAGTTAATTGATGCTGGATGATGATTTGTGGACGCACCCTAGTGACAGAGCCTTGGCCAAGGTCTTGGCAGGTCAAAGTGATGGTGCTTCCAATAGAAACTCGGTCACTACTGCCAACAATATAGGGCCTTGAGGGAAGCTGGACAGTTGTTTGAATGACATCATCTGTAGAGGGAAATCATTAAAAAATATGAGAAAAGTGCTACTGTCAATGGAAGCCCCCCCCCCCCCCCACCCCCCCACACACACACCACCACCACCACGGTCACTACTGCCTACAATGTAATGTAGGGTCCTTAGGGGAGCTTGACTGTTATATGAATGGCATTCTCTGAGAAATTAAATCATAAAAAGGATAAGAACAGTGCTACTGTCAATGGATGCCCTCCAACCCCCCCCACCCCACCCACCCCACCCCGGTCACTGCTGTCAGAAAGGTGCGGCCTTGAGGGGAGCTTGACCATTATATAAATGACATCATCTGCAGAAGGAAATCAGAAAAAGGATGAGAACAGTGCTGCTGCCTATGGAGAACAACCAAAAGGCAAACAGAACAGCTATGTTTAATCAATGAATAAAAGTATGCCTTATTACGAGGCATGCGGTTGAGGGGGGCAGCCTGTTTGATTGCACTAGGGCAGGGATATTTTTCCGGAATATATTCCGATCGGAATACGAGACCCCGTTTGGGCCAAAATTGCCGGAATAAGAAACCTAAAAAAAACTCTATATTTGAACCGAAATTGACTAAAAATTACCCAAATCGTCCCAAATCGGAATAAGGATCCTGTTTTGGGAAGGGGAAAAAAGGAGAAAAGAAAAAAAAGGAATACGATTTCCTCTTTTTTATTTGAAAAACATATCCCTGCACTAGGACCAACCACCAATTCCCGCCATGCTTTGATTAAAGCTATGATTCCTTCCTATGACCAAGTACTCTATATCATTATCACCAAAATACACCCCCACCCCCATCCCCACACACACCCCATAGACACACACACAAGCTAGGGCTAGTAACATACTCAATATCATTTCGTAGGTGTTTCCATCATGCCCAGATGTAGCTACCAGCCTTCCGGTTATGACAAAGCGCTCTTTAAGGGCATCTTCATCTCCAACCGGGCCAGCGATGCCTGTGGTGGGTGGAGTGGGTGGGTGGGTTTGGGGTTTAGGGTTAAGGTTTTACCTTGGTGGGTGTTGGATTTAGGGTTTAGGGTTTGGGGTTTGGGGTTGGGTGTTGGGTGTTGGTCATTGGGTGTGGTGGGTGTGCTAGATGTGGGTGTGGTGGTGGGTGTGGTGGTGGTGGTGGTGGTGGGTGTGGTGGGTGTAGTGGTGGTAGGTATAGTGGTGAGTGTGGTGGTGGGCTGGTCGTGTGAGGAGTGTGGTGTTGGTGGCTGCGTTGTGGTTGTGGCTGGATGGGGATGGTGGAGGGTGCGGGTGGGTGTGGGATGTGGGATGTGGGGTGTGGGTGGGTGGTTGGGTGGTGGTGAAGGGTGGTGTTGTTTAGGGGTTAGGAATTTCGGCGTTTAGAGAGTTTAGGGGTGCTAGTTGGATGTGGACAGAGAGGGGAGGGAGCGAGAGGTGGGGGAGAGGGGAAGAGGTGGACGAGGCGAGGGGAGATGACGGGGACGAGGGGGGGGATGGGGGGGAGGGGGGGAGGGGGAGAGGGGGGAGGAGAGGGAGAGGAGGAGAGTGTAGAGTGGATAGAGGGGTGGGGAGGGGTAGAGGGGGGGGGAGGGGTAGAGGGGTGGTGGTTATAGGGTGGTAGAGGGGTAGAGGGGGTAGAGGGGTTTGCGAGATTAGAGGATTTAGGGTGGAGCGGGGAGAGGGGGAGGGAGAAGTGGAGAAGGGAGGAGAGGGGTTATTAGAGCAGTCGGTGGAGGGGGCAGAATGGTGGCCCACAGAAAGGGTAGTGGGGTTAAATGGGGGGAGAGGGGGGTGGAGGTGGAGGGGTAGAGGGGTGAGAGGGGTAGAGGGGGAGAGGAGGAGAGGGGGAGAGGGGCGTAAGAGAGGGGTGAGAAATGGAGGGGGAGGGAGAGGAGGAGAGAGAGGGGGGGAGGGTGGTGTTTGAGAGGGTTGAGAGTTTTCGGAGGGGGAGGAGGGGGAGAGGGGGAGAGGGAGGGGAGGGGGGGAGGGGGAGAAGGGGAAGGAAGAGGGGAAGAGGGGGCGGGAGAGAGTGAGAGGGTGAGAGGGGTTTTAGAGGGGTTGGGGGTTTAGTTAGAGGGGAGAGGTGGAAGCGGGGGGAGAATGGAGGGGTAGAGGAGGAGAGGGGGGGAGTGGGACTGAGGGGGAGAGGGGAGAGGGCGGAGATAGGAAGGGGGAGATGGAGGAGAAGGTGGGAGCGGGAGGGGGAGAGGTGGGGCACGAGGGGGGGGGGATGAGGGGTGTGAGGGGGGATGAGGAGGGGACGGCGTGGAGACGCTGAGAGGGGGGATAGGGGGAGAGATATTCAGGGAAGAGAGCTCCTCTGCGCCCTCTCCTTTCGTCCCCCCGCAGGACGGGGAGAGGGGGCGAAGAGGAGGTAGAGGTTTTAGAGTAGTAGAGGGAGGAGAGGGGTGGAGGTGGAGAGGTGGAGTTTTGGAGCGAGATGGGGGAGATGAACGGGGAGGAGAGGAGGACGAGGGGGGGAGGGTGAGAGCGTGAGAGGTGCGAGAGGGGAGAAGGGGCAAAGGGGGAGGAGGAGGAGGAGGGGGGGGAGGGTGAGAGGGTGAGGTGAGAGGTGAAGAGGGGGGGAGATGAGGGGAGGGGGGGAGGGGGGAGAGGGGGAGAGATTGAGAGGGGAGAGGGTTGAGAGGGGTTAGAGGGGTAGAGGTGGAAAAGGGGGGAGAGGGGAGAATGGAGGGGGGAGAGGAGGAGAGGGGGGGAGGTGGGGCGGGTGAGAGGGTGAGAGGGGGTTTTTGAGAGGGGGAGGGAGGGGAGGGGGGGAGGGGGAAGGGGGAGAGCGGGAAGAGGGGGAAGGAGAGTGAGAGGGTTGAGAGTGAGAAGGGTAGAGGGGTTAGAGGGGTAGAGGGGTAGAGGGGTTAGAGGGCGGTAGAGGTGGAGAGTGGAGAGGGGGAGAATGGAGGGGGAGAGGAGGAAGGAGAGGGTGGGGAGGGTGCAGAGGGTGAGAAGGTGAGAGGGGGAGGAGAGGAGGGGAGGGGGGGAGGCGGGGAGAGAGGGGGGGAGGGGAAGAGGGGGAAGAGAGTGAGAGGGGGGAGGTGTAAGGGGTTAGAGGGGTTAGAGGTGGAGAGGGGGGAGAGGGGGGGAGAATGGAGGGGGAGACGGCGGAGAGGGGGGGAGGGTGGCGGACGTGAGGGTGAGAGGGGGAGAAGGGGGAGAGGAGGGTGAGGGGGGGGGAGGGGGAGAGGGGAGAGGGGAGAGGGGGACGCGAGTGAGAGGGTGAGGGGGGGGGGTAGAGGAGGTAGAGGGTAGAGGTGGAGAGGGTGGAGAGGGGGATGAATGGAGGCGGGAGAGGAGACGGGGGGGGAGGGTGGGGGGATATGAGAGGGTGAGAGGGTGAGAGGGTGAGAGGGTGAGAGGGTGAGAGGGTGAGAGGAGGGGGGGGGGGGAGGGGAGGAGGGTGAGAGGGTTGATGAGGGTGTGAGTGAGAGGGGAGAGAGAGTGCGAGGGGGTTAGGAGGGGGTAGAGGTAAAGGTTCAGTTCTTCATAACACTGTTATTTTAGCCCCATCCTGTCATGGTTGCGCAAGCTTCCTTCGTCTTATTGGCCTACCCCTGGAATGCAGGAACATACAGTATATTATGGTGCACTTGGACTTAGCTGGATGTGATAGTGCCCCCCCCACACACACACACACACACACACACAACACACACACACGCACACACACACACACACACACACACACACACACACACACAAGACACACACCACCACATAGTATGCTGCACCCCAGCAACACACCTCCCACACACACACCACAAACACACACATAACAAACACACACACACACATCCCACACACAGCCGAACACCACACAACACACACAACCACTTAGCATGTTGCCTCCTAGCAACACACCTTTCACACACAGCCACCCACACAGCCACACACACCAAACACACACACCCACACAGCCACAAACAAAGCCACTCACTCAGCCGCTCACCACACGACACACACAACCACCTAGGATGTTGCGTCCCAGCAACACACCCCCGACACATAGCCACACACACACACACCACACACAGATCCAAACACACAGCTGCACACCACACCACACCACACAAACAACCAAATAGCATGTTGCCTCCCGGCGACATACTTCCCACACTCAGTCGTTCACACACACACCACACAACACACACAACCACACCACACAAACAACCAAATAGCATGTTGCCTCCCAGCAACACACTTCCCACACTCAGTCGTTCACACACACACCACACAACACAACAACCACACAAAAAACAACAGACAAATAGCATGTTGCCTCCCAGCAACACACTTCCCACACTCAGTCGTTCACACACAATCCACACAACACACACAACCACACCACACAAACAACCAAATAGCATGTTGCCTGCCAGTAGCACACTTTCCACACCCAGTCACACACACAAACCACACCACACACAGATCCAAACACACTCTCAGTCACACACACAAACCACACCACACAAACAACCACATAGCATGTTGCCTTCCAGCAACACACCAAACATTCACACCACAAACACACCAAACACACACACATACCACATACACAACCACACCACAAACACAACCACATAGCATGTTGCCTCCCAGCAACACACTTCCCACACTCATTCATACACATGCACCACACCACAAACACAACCACATAGCAAGTTGCCTCCCAGCAACACACCACACACACCAGACACACCACACGCAAATACCACTCACACACACCACTGAGCATTTTGCCTCCCAGCATCAAGCCTCCTTCTACACACAGCCGCTATCACATGCAACCAAGTCTACGTGTACGCGCAACATGCTAGGGATGTGTGTGTGTGTGTGTGAGTGTGTGTGTGTGTGTGTGTGAGATTGGGGGTGGGGGGGGGGGGTGTGTTGTGGTGAGAGTGGGTGGGGGTGGCGTGGGGGCGGAGTGGTGTGGTGGTGTGTGGGTGTGTGTGTGGGCTGTTGTGGGGGGGGGTGGGTTGGGGGTTGTGGGTGTGGGGAGTGGGTGTCCCATGTGAGTATTGAGTGTGTGAGTAGTGTGGCAAGTGGTGAGGGTGTGAGTGTGGTGTGGGTGTGTGGTGTGAGTGTGTGAGTGTTGTGAGATGTGAGTGTGTGAGTGTGTGTGTGTGTGTGAGTGTGTGTGTGTGTGTGTGTGTGTGTGTGTGTGTGCGAGTGTGTGTGTTGCTGGGAGACACAGGAATATGTTGTATGTTGTTACGGTCCAGGGGTAGGCCAAAAAGGTTAAATGGACTTGCCCAGTCCTGGCAGGACAGACTAGAACGAAAAAGCGCTGACAAACTGAACCCCAAACGATCGTTATACCGACAGGGGCCCTGAGTCTATGCTACAGTGAAAATGTGATCCTACAATTGTAATATACAAAACACATCAACTTACCGCCACCAATAATTGGCTGTGACCAGACCCGGCAGGGAGAATACAGTCTGATAACTAAATACAATGTTAGGGCCAAGCAAGGCCAGTGAGAATAAATTACAGTACAGTACATTACATTACATTACATGTTAAAGTCTACTTGACACCGCGAGGGTGTATGAGACTCTGTGATTTAAACAAAAAGAAAAAGCACCCACAAAGCAAAAAACCCCATTACATCAGGGGTGTGTCAAGGACAAACAAACCAAACTCCCAACCACCGTTTTGGTGGCGTAGGTATTAAACCCCACTGAGCCAGAGGACCCAGATCTACCATTACAGTGGCGGACGTAGGAGGAAGCTAACAATGAGAAGTCACCAAGAGAAAGAGAAAAAGGATAATAAATTACGGTGCCACTTAAGCAGTCCAGGTAGGTATTAAACAAATGAAAAAATAAACAATGAAAGAAAAATGAAAAGAAACAAAGAAGTGATTTGTTAGCACTTACATTTTCCTGGCAATAATCGTATTTACTGCCAAAGACGGCGAACAGACAAATTTCTTGCTGAAGCTATGAAACCAATTTCAAGTTCAATATGTAACCAATTTCAAGTTCAATATGTAACCAATTTCAAGTTCAATATGTAACCAAGTTCGAGTTCAAGTTAAGGCCAGTGAGCCCCAGCGACTTGAACCCATTCTAAATCAAAAACTGCGACAACCACATGCAGTCAAGTCCACGTGCACTAGCATATACAACACACATCAACTTACCGCCGCCGATAATTGGCTGTACTCGGCCCAAGCTGGAAAAATACAGCCTGATAGCTAAGTGTAATGTTAGTGCCAAAGCCAGTGAGCCCCAGCTAGTTGATCCCGCCCTAAATCGGAACCTGTGACCGCTGCACACAGTTAAGTCCACGTGCTCTAGCATATACAACACACATCAACTTACCGCCGCCAATAATTGGCTGTACCCGGCCCAAGCTGGAAAAATACAGGCTGATAGCTAAGTGTAATGTTAGTGCCAAAGCCAGTGAGCCCCAGCTAGTTGATCCCACCCTAAATCGGAACCTGTGACCGCTGCACACAGGTAAGACCCAGTGCACCGGAATATACAAACATGCATCAACTTACCGCCGCTGATAATTGGCTCTGCCCGTCCCAAGCTGGGAAAAGACAGGCTGATTGCCAAGTGTAATGTTAGGGCCAAGGCCAGTGGGCCCCAGCTAGTTGAACGCATCCTTGGCCAAAACCTACTGCACCAACAAAGGTGTAAGCCTACTTGGTATTGTCAGGTGTTCCTGCACATGTACATGAGTGTGTGAGATGAGAATGGATGTCGGCTCGTGGTTGGGGCCGGTTGGGGGGGTGGGATTGGGGTATAGGGTATGATGTCTGTTGCCGGCTGGTTTTGGCGGGTTGGGGTGGGTGGGTTGGGGTGGGTGAGTACACCCAGTGAAAGCCTACTTGGTCTCTGCAGGTGCCAGCTTGGTATTGGCTAGTGTTCCTGCACATAAGTGGGTGAGTATGGATGTCTGTCTGGCTGGCTGGTTGTGCGGGTTGGGGTGGATGGGTTGGGGTGGGTGAGTATGGATGTCTGTCTGACTGGCTGGTTGGGTGGCGTGGGGTGGATGAGTTGGGGTGGGTGAGTACACCTAGTAAAATCCAATTGGTAATATGTCAGTGCCGCTTGTATGGATAGTGTTCCTGCATATGTGCTGATGGAGGGTGTGATTATTGAAGTATGAATTAGATGGTTGGGGATGGAGCTGGTTGGGGTGGATGGAGCGGGTGGTGGTGGTGGGTTGGGGGGGTTGAGTGAGGGTGAGGGACGGGAGCTGACGGACGCGGAGTGAGGGAGGGGAACAGGGAGTAGAGGGAGTGACGGGGTATAGGGAGGGAGCGGAGGGATTCGGGAAGGGACTTGGGAACCTAGGGACCCAAGG
The DNA here is from genome assembly GCA_013435795.1 of Chlamydomonas sp. ICE-L. Taxonomy (NCBI): domain Eukaryota; kingdom Viridiplantae; phylum Chlorophyta; class Chlorophyceae; order Chlamydomonadales; family Chlamydomonadaceae; genus Chlamydomonas; species Chlamydomonas sp. ICE-L. The sequence goes on from JACBWV010000730.1 coordinate 11,886,002, forward strand.
AGGAGGGAGGTGGGGAGTGATGGGACGGGGAGTGCGGGAGCGGAGTGAGTGAGTGAGGCGAGGGAAGGGAAGTGTGAGGCGAGGGATGTGTGGGAGGGACGTGAGGGAGGGGACGTGACGTGAAAACCGGGACGGGAGGGAGGAGGACGGGACGGGAGGGAGGGATGGGAGTGACGGGGAGGGAATTGGGACCCGGAGAGGGAGTGATGGGAGTGAGGGACACAGTGAGGCGGACGTGGACGGGAGATGCGTTAAGTGGAGGGAGTGAGTGAGGGATGTGAAAAGTGAGCGGGAGGTGAGGGACTTGAGGTGAGTGAGGGACAGGATGTGAGTGAGTGAGGTGACGTGAGGAGTGAGTGATGTGAGGGGACGTGAGGTGAGTGAGTGAGGTGAGTGATGAGTGAGTGCGTGAATGTGAGTGAGGTGAGTGAGTGAGGTGAAGTGAGGGGTGAGTGAGTGAGTGATGTGAGGGCGTGAGTGAGGGAAGTGAGTGACGTGGAGTGCGTGAGTGATGTGAGTGAGTGGAGTGAGGAGTGAGTGAGTGACGTGAGTGAGGGAGTGAGAGGTGAGTGAGTGAGTGAGTGAGGAGTGGAGTTGAGTGAGTGAGTAGACGTGAGTGAAGTGAGTGAGTGAGTGGGTGGGGGCTGGGTGGAGTGGAGGGTGGGGTGGTGGGTGGGGGGGGGTGGTAGTTGTTTGTTGTGTGTGTGTGTGTTGTGTGTGTTGTGTGTGTTGTGGTGGTCTGTGTGGGCGGGTGTGTGTGTTGGTTGTGTAGAGGGGCTGGGTGGGGGGGAACTGAGGGGGGGGGGGGGGGGGGGAGAGGGGTTGTGGGGCGGGAGGGGGTCAGCGGGGCGGGCGGCCTGGCGGGCGGGGGGGGATGTCAGGATAGATGGGGGGGCGGGGGGGTGGCGGACGGAAGGCGTAAGAGTCAAGAAAAAGAACTGAAACGAAGCCAATGAACAGACAGAAAAAAAGAAGAATTGAAAGGCGGCGAGGTTTCAAGAGCTAGTATAGGGAGACGCGCTAAGATGCAGAGCTTATGCCTGGCAGCACCTGGTGGTGTAATGTCACCAGTCAGATCGGCCAATGCCACCTGCCGTCACAGAGGGAAGAGGGAACTCTCCTAGAGACGGAATATTAGCCCCGTGCACATCGGAAAGCCGAGCGAAGCATATACTAGCTGCTCTTACCCCCCCACCCACCTACCCACCCACCCCCCCCACACACAAACATGTACGCACACCACCACCACCTCGTGCGGGCCTAGGGACAAACGATAGCAATCGCTATCACTAGCATGGGTATTGGGCAGTGCCCTGACCCCGTTGATAGTATGGAAGTGGGAGTATGGAACACACTACCCCGAACGGAATTGCCCCAGCAATCTGTGGAATTACCCCAGCAATCATGGGATGGCGCGGGTTGCTTGCAGGTTGGGATTTCACGGGTGACTACGTAACATGGGTTGGTTGCGACCCCACACTCCAGTTATTACGCTAGGCATACGACCTACGACCTACAACCTACGCGCAGGCCAGGTCCCATGCAATGGTTGGAACACCTCTATAACACTAGATTTGGGGATGTGTGAGACTGCCAGCCAAATCGACTTCTCTTCTTCTGTAAGGCGGTGGTGTCTGAGTTCCAACCATTCGGCACCCATCCTTTAGTCACGATTCTGCCAGCGATTCGCTGATGTCAGCTGTCGAGTTTTGACAGCCCAGTATTTGCACAAGGCCCGAGGAATAAGCTAACATGCACAATCGGGAGGTTGGTGGCCTCATTCGAGAAACTGGGAACCCAAACCTTGGCTCCTCGAGGGCTCTAGCTCCCAGCCCGAACGACACGATGGAGATGTGGATCCAAGGCAGACTTCGAACGCGACAAACCTGGTGGAGATGTGTGGATCCAAGGCAGACTTCGAACGCACGATGGCGTGATGGTAACCTGGCAATTGGTAAGAGGTCGACCACAGGAGCCGGTTTGGTTTAAGTTTTGGCTTAGCAGGTAAACCGGAAAGTTTAGGTTCCAGGCGTCCACGCTGGTCTGAACCCTAAGAGGTCGACCACACGAGCCGGTTTAGCTTGAGGTTTAACAGTTTGTTGGGGGTCCGGTTAAGGATTGTGTTTTGGAGGGTTTAGACTCGACCTCTAACCGGGCCTTAAGGGTGGATTCCCATTGGACTGGATGGGTAAAGTCGGTTGTAGTACTGGATGGGTCGGTATTTGTCGGTTGGGCCCTTTGGATGGGTCGTTGAGCTCTTTGGATGGTTCGTGCATCCGTACACGGCCACCCATCCAAAACGCACTCCCATTGCAAGCGACTGGATGGGTGCAGCAATACACGCATGAACCACCGGGAACCTTCGCAGGTACTTTCGATCAATAGTCGCAAGAAAAGACGGATCGATCGTTGACAGTTCAATTTCTTGCGCTGATCCATCCTAGATCCATCTATTCCTCTTCTCAAGACCGCACTCCGCGACCTGAAGTCATACCTCACGGCGTCCATTTCTTTCTTTCAATCTTTCCACGCGATGAGCATGTCAGCCATGGAGCTATTCCGATCTGCTGCTGCCTCGCCTGCTCCCTTGCCTGCTGCCTTGCCTACTGCCTTGCCTACTGCCTTGCCTACTCCTTCGGAGCTTAGGGGGTTGTCGTGCTGCTGCTGTTGCATTAACTGATGTTGAGTCTGACTGTACAATCCTGACTTGGGTGTGCTCGTATGGGCATGGGAAACAGCTGAGGGAGCTGGAGAAGTTTGCGTCGAATGGAGAAGAAATTGTTAGAATGTCCCAGATTCTGTCTTGCTCGAAGATGATCTGTGATCCAAAAGTTCGGAAACTCCTGGCTAATGAAACTAGCAGGTCGGTTGAAGAAAGCAATACGCGTCAGTTGCGCGACCGTCGCCGGATCAATGCCGGACTGTGCCGGAAGGAGCCGGATATTTTGCGACCCATCCAGAGCCATCCAACCCACACCTCGGTCGAGGGCCTGGATGGATTTTGTCTTTTGGATGGGTCGTCTGGATGGGTATTTCGTCAGTACATCCGTACAAATACGAACCATCCAAAACCCCTATGGGAAGGTAAACACTGGATGGGTCGTCGGTTATCCGTACTTAACGACCCATCCAGACCCATCCTGCCCCAATCGGAATCCACCCTAACTTTCGGGTTGGGTGTCTCATATCACAAGGGCTCGCTACCCCTAGAAAACCCAACCGTTCAATAATAGGCGCGGTGCCAGCGCTGGCAGGCTCAAGAGAGCGCGGAATATCTTTAAAGTCCTTCGCTTCATCTCCCCCAAATCTTCTAAGTCCCTACCCGCAATCTTGTCTCCCCGCAATCAACCTTGTGCCCTCCCCCCCCCCCCACCCCCCCCCCCCCCCCCCCCCCCCCCCCCCCCCCCCCCCCTCGAATATAAAGAAATGGCATGCAATCTCCTCCATTCACGCTATTTACGTGGCCAAGCATTCTGACTCCGCTGCAGCACTCGCTCATCAACCTGAGGAAGTCCTAGTAGCTAGGGCTGCATGAAGCCCTGGGCTGCGTCAGTGAGCAGGTTCGCGGCCAGATAGATCCCAAGGTCGCTGTTGCGTCAATGAAATCCCGTGAATGAGCTACGCCCACCCCAGCATCTGGCTTGCTCACTATCAGCATCAATTGCGGTTCACTCGATTGTTTTATGTCTTGGTGACTTCTACTGTATTTCCTTAGAACTATAGCTGTAGATAGTAACTGCTTTTCTGTCTGTACTGTGTCACACTCTGTGATACAGTGTCAGCTTCCCGTAAGCAGCGTCCCCTGGCGTCCTTTCTGCTAGCTGCGATTCACCACGTACAAGACCGTAGCACAGGCATATATTGTGGTAGGAGCATGGACGGAGATTGAGAAGCAATCGGAACTTGATGGTCCTTAGCAAGGCAGTGATTAAATTATGCGCAGGGATTCCACCAATATTAGCTGCAGTCAACCCGACGCCATCGAATTATTAGTTCCATATTCCATAGCTGCAGCTTTCAAAAATCGCACAGTGAATGTTCATATTCTGTTATTAGGGATTAAGATAGCTTACAAGTGAGACGACTACCCTTGTAGTCGTCTGCGTGTATAGCAGGGCGCAGGTTAGGTTCTACGCCCCGGCAATGCCTGGCGGCAACCCAGCTCCTAGACCCGGCAGGAAGCCGTCCTGGCATGGCCGGTTGGGCGGTCTAGGCAGTCTGGTAGGATACGGCTAGATATCGTATCATAACATATTCGAACGAGAACTATGAAGATATTCCGCTACGCGCACTCGGTCGCATTGGCATAGAGCCTACCATTTAGAGTGCACGGCTAGGTTTTCCAGGGGTAGCGAGCCCTTGTGATATGAGTTTGCCCTTTTATCGGCCTAGGGACAGAGTCAGCTCCAAGTCAGACAGTAGTACAGGCAGTACGGATGCATGCCATGCTAAGGTGCGGTGGCTAACGCGCGCAAGAGAAGCGGGGCATTAGTGGTATGAGACACCCCGATATATACTACTATAGTTCCGTTGTCCGTCCGTCCGTCCGTCCAGCCTCGGGGCTTAACTGACAGTGGTTTCTCTTATCTCGCAAGCATTTCCTTGCTGACCTGGCTCATTTTCGCCTCAATCATCAATTGCTGATCTGGCACATTTCCACCCACATATATACCTCAATTTCATCACACCCGTCAATTATTAGTTTCGCTCATTTTTCAAACTCTGTCCATGACGACGAAGCTCACTTCATCTACACTTCCTTGCCTGTGCGCTTAGCGCAATCTCTGTGCTCCGCGATCTGGATCCACAATGGGAGCTCTGATTCCTCACCCAAGCAGGTTTTGTCACTCGCAACAAGAACAAAGCTCTAATTAATCTAACAGGGCGTGCTTATGGTAGCCAATGGGCGGGGATACGTGCCCTTCTACTCTCTGCCGGCATCAATGCCTATCAATTTTGCGCTTTATGTGGATTGTTCCTTAAGCTCTGACTGACAGCTGCTTCTACTCTCTGCCGTCATCAATGCTAAGCAATTTCGGGTGGTATGCAGATTGTTAGTTCCCGGAGCTCTAACTGACAGCTACTTCTACTCGCTCAACCCTTTAATTCCAGTGCGGGCATAGCTGATACCTGATGGGCATCGCATTTATTCCTGCAGCGATGTGTGTGCTCTGTAGGAACTGAGCGACTCTTGGGTTCATCAGTGGGTGGGGTGGGAAGAGGACGCTCGCGAGATGCTGCGCCTAACATGCTGTCTGGATGCTATTTCCCCTTGCCCTCTCACTTCGGGCAAATCTGAAAGGCATCGCATTGATTCCTACAACGTTGTTGCTTTTGCAGGAATCAAGCTGCTCTTGGGGTAGAGGGGGTAGGGGGGGGGGGGGGGGGGGGGGGGGGGGGGGGCAAACATGCATGGGGGGGGCTGGTAATGATGTTGCATGTACATGTGTGTTGTGGCCATCTCGGAATCAAGTGTCCGTGTGATGGGGATGGGATGATCATGGCAACAGTGCACGATGACAAGCCACCTAATGTGAATGGGATGGAAAATGATTGGGTGGGTGACCCTTAAAAAGTCATTCCAGGGGGGGGGGGGGGGGGGGGGGGGGGGGAGGGGGGGGGGAGGGGGCCTGCCGTCGGTACGTCGGACACAGTGCCCTAGTAGGAACTGAGGAAGTGGTCGATAAGTCGTTTTTTTTCGCGAAACCACAGAAAAAGTCGGTTGGGATGGTCGAAATCACAGAGAATAGGTTGGCGAATGCTATTGTTAGTTATAATGCCTGTTATAACGGTTGGAATTCCGCTCGGACTTGGGCGAACAGTCGGTTGGAATGGTCGGGAAGTCAGTTGGATTGAGTCCGTCAGGGTGCGAAGCTGGTTAAAACAACAACGTTCTTCTTGCCGACAGCGCAGATCGCAAAACACGGAGGCGGCTGTTATTCCGGAGGCACTAGTGCACTAATGCAAGCGCTGAATGATTGAAGAGCATTAGCGTCGAATTCCTGGCAGCCCAGTCTGGCGCCTCATTCTCCCGTCCTGCGTCTTGCAACCTTTGACTCGCCCCCCCTTCCCGATTGCGACATGGCTGCCCTTGCCTAGGTTCTGCGAACTGACTGACCGCCTGTCTACGCTCAGTTCAACCTACTAACCCTTTGACCGACCACCGCAGGGGCCCTTAGGGCACCCTACTATTTTCAGTTTATCCTGATTTCTCAGTCAGTTTGGGCCTTTGGGGTCTGGTAATTATCGCTCTCAGCCCTCAGACCAAAGTGCCTAGTCCTAGTACTGCCTGTACCGCGTTGTACCCGTTGGTCGGCAACTTGGTCGAAAACGAAGGCCCCCCTCCTCGTGTCACCCCTCCCCTCTGATCAAGATACGGATTCCCTCGGAACCGGTTTCGCCCCCAATGGGAAGTACCTCTGGGAAGTACGGCTGAAATACTCGGAGGGGGGAAGTTAGTCCGGGGGCTCTTGGTCCGGGGGCTATCTGACAGGGATATCAGCAAATCAGATCTCCTGTTCGAACGCACGTGGCGCACCGTTTGAATTGAAGCACGCAGTCCAAGGGGGGAAGCTGCCTGCCTCGGACATCGCACGTCAGCTGAGCGACATCCGGCCTCTTACCGCTTATATCGGAAATCCTGCTGCTGCGCGTGCACGAGCTGAAGAAATAATTTCCTTGCATCTTGCATCCGAGTGGCTAGCTCGAATACTAGCTAATTTTAATCAGCCTCACTCCCTCGACAACTCGGCACCACCAGCTTACGTTCCTAGTAACTTGGGGCCAAGCCCTGCTGACCACATGTCACTATGCATGCGCCTCCTCGTCCTTCCTCCCCTCCTACCGTTTTGAACGCATCCCTCGTTGTCCCCGCGCGCGCATGATCATAAGCACATGGCCTTTTCTTCTTTTCCGGGGTAATGCTGTTCACAAGGCTGTCATTAGGGGTGGTGACAAGTGACAAAGTCACTAAGTGTCACTCATTCCAACGCCTGTCATTTAAGGGAGGACAAGGCGTCATAAATTCAACAGCCTTCCATTTATTAACTGCCTGTCATATGGTAGGATAAAAGTGGATAACTCCTAGCCATTAAGGTAAAGGGCTTACAAAAAAAACTGGCGCATGGCAAGGGATAACGCTATGGAAAGAGAGTTGGTGTGGGCAGAAAATTGAAATTCGTAAGGGAACGAGGCGATGTCCGAGGCAGGCAGCTTCCCCCCTTGAACTGCGTGCTTCAATTCAAAAGGTGCGCCACGTGCGTTCGAACAGGAGATCTGATTTGCTGATATCCCTGTCAGATAGCCCCCGGACCAACAGCTTGTTTCCAACCAGTTGGAGGTCCGGTTAAGCGGCGGTTAAATTCGTTATTTTCGGCGCTAACCGGTGTTTGGTCGGAAACACAAAAGGTTGAGGTCCGGTTATAGCGGTTTTCATTTATGCTGTCAGTAGTCCGAATGTAGCTGTGTAGCTGTGTAGCTGTTTACGCCGGGTAGCCGGCGCCAAAACCGGTCAAATTCAAAACTCCTCGAGACAGAACTCCTCGGACTTTCGTTTTAGCGTTTTTCTTCCTGTGCCTTCTAGGATACCTTCTCCACTTCCGTTGCGCGATATTCTCAAACCTGGGCCACGCAAGGCCAACCAAATACTAAGGACTCTAGATCTAGCTGGAGCCAGGACCCCAACATCTGGCTCCCGCTCCTTGCTTGCATGCTGCATTTTGCGATTACTACATGTCTGATTAGCATTGTTATGGGTTAGCATATAGGGCATACCGGAAGAAGCAGTCGCAATTCGCCAGTTCGAGTTTTGAGCCATAGCGAGTTACTAGCACCAACCTAGAGTCATTTTCGCTCCCTCAGGGCTTGCAGGTGCTGTTTGCAATTGATACGCCTCTCTGTAGCATCCTTCGTGGTGCGGGTATCAATTGACGCATCTTCAGCGCTCGCACTTAGTCTGTACGAGTTGTCAGCCATAGTGAGCCACTTAGCGAGTAGATGATGGCCACAGGCTTCCTCATCATGCTTATGATGGCTTCGTGTTACCCTAGCGCACTTGTTGCCTTGTCATAGTTTAGCCATCGTATTTCATGTGGTTCCGTCACGCTTTGGAATTTTCAGCGAGGCTTCCTGCTTGGTGCGATTATTAGCAGTCAGAGGTTACCCTGCTTCCGTGCTGCCCCGTAGCCCTCTTGCAAATCAAACCCCTTGTTCCGTTGTTCCCCTGCGCAACCCAACGCCTGCGTAGCCCTTGGAATGGAACACTCTCACGTTCATGCAACACTCTCACGCTCTCTTGTTTCCCCCTTGCACCACTCGCTCGCGAAGGTCGATAGAGTACGGGCTGCGTTGCTTACAAATATTTACATCCATCATTCGTGATGAGAGGGGATGCAATGAGAAGGCACAGGGAGAAAAGCGCTAATATGAAAGTCCGAGGAGTTTTGTCTCGTTCCGAGGAGTTTTGAATTTGACCGGTTTTGACGCCGGCTACCCGGTTAAACAGCTACACAGCTACACAGCTACATTCGGACTACTGACGACATAAATGAAAACCGCAATAAAGACCAACTGCCCCGGTTAGTGCAACGGCGCACCCCCCCCGCCGTTGAAGAAAGTTAAGGGGCGGTTAAATTCGGTTGTTGCATTAGATCTGGTGATGTCACGAAATTGGCGCGCGCCTCTTAAAAATCATGCTGCTTTAGAGTGCCGCATCCTTTCTTTCTTTTTCGGACACTCATCATTGATCGCACGGTTTCACCAAGATGGATTCGCAGCAGCAGGGCACCGTCCCTGCCACGCAATTTTTGACTGATCTTCCTGAGGGGCAGGCGCAGATGCGTGTTCTAGATCTGGACCCGCGCCAGCAGGAAGAACTACGCCAATTTGAGGTGCATCGGCTGCAACAGCTGCAACAGTAGCAACAGCAGCAGCAGAAGCTGCAGAAGCTGCAGCAGCTGCTGCAGCTGCTGCAGCTGCAGCACCGACAGCTTCGAAGCAGGCTCAAAGGGATTTACCTTCTCGATCTTGCGAACTCTAGCCAGGACATCCTCCCGCTGCCTCCTCCTCATGTTCTTGAAGCGGGCAGCAGCGGCAAGGAGCGGGATAAACGCTGAAATCAGCGTCTGGATAGCGAGGAAGTGCTGCGCTGCGCATTTGACACGTTGATCCATTTTGAGATGACCTGGCCAGATGCAAAAGACTGCTTAACTGGTGGAATGTTTCCAACCAGTTAAGGGTCCGGTTACAGGTCGAGTCTAAGGGTGTGTTTCCACAGAGATTCTCGAGTCCTCGGAAACAAAAAGTAAACCCTCCCCGGTGCCAGGTAGGCAATTTTGTTTCCACAGGGGTTCCCCGGAGTCTCCCCGGAGAATCCCAGGAGTTCCAGGTCGGCAAATCTTCGCGACAAGTCGTCGAATCTTTACCCCTGGGTATTTTTTAATATTTCGAAATATTTACGAAAAATGACGGTTAAAAGTACAAAACGAACGATTAACGACTTTCCCCTGGCTTTCTAGGAGAAAAGTTTCGGGGGAACATGCCGCCCACCCCTGGAGATTTTTGAGTCTCCCCGGAGTCCACATCAGCATTTCCCGGAGTCCACATCAGCATCCCAGGAGAATCGCCGTAGGGTCGACACACAAAATCGACAAGGCGTGTCATTGTTTGCGTTGTGACAACTTCAGTTTTTACTTCACAGCGGCTCTCTCATTTGTCCTGTCGCTTGGGCTTCCCGTGGATTGGGGTCCAGCAGTTGACCTGTCAGCTCAACTGAACCCAACCGAAACCCCCCGGAGAATCCCGAAGTCCTTCGGGCGAATCAAGGACTTCGGGATTCTCCGGGGATTGTCAGTTGTGTTCAGTTGAGCTGCCAGGTCGACTCCTGGAACCTAATCCACGGGTTGGCCAAAAAGTCCTGTGGAAACACACCCTAAACCCTCCGAAACACAATCCTTAACCGGACCTCCAACTGGTTGGAAACAAGCTGCAAGAGCCCCCGGACTAAATACTTCCCCCCTCCGAAATACTCTGCCCATTTGGTCGTGGGGGCAGCCGGCTACCCCCCTAACCCTAAATAAACCCACACCGAGGCCAAGCCTTTATTAATTCGGCCCTCGTGGTGGGTCACCCACACGGCCACACGGAGATTGTTAATTGGGCCGATCATGACCATTGTGCATCGCTGTGAGCTCTTAACCCTTCACAGCTCAGCCTAGTCTCTGTACGCTTCCTCTTGCTTCGAGAACCCTGTCGAATTCACCGTGCGCTACGCTATTGGACCCCGGAGGGCCCAATTCAACAACTCGCACGCTCAACTGGTAAGTGCGCTCGAACGTGCGGGGTGAAGGGGGGCGACGCTGGGTAGGGTGGGGGTGGGTGAGTTAAGGAAGCGTGTGGACAGTGGAAGGTGCAGTGAGGTGTGTGTGAGGTGGAGACGTGACTGAGTAAGGGGGAGGGCAGGGGCTAGGCAGGAGATGCAGGGGAGGGAAGAGGGGGGGGGGGGGGGGCAGGAGGGGGGGGGGGGGTAGGTATGTGTAGAGGTTGGAGGTGGGAGGTTGTAACTCGTTGTGTAGCCCACCCCAAATAGGAAGGTGTGGCCAACAGCAACATGGGCGCTGTGCTAACAGTGCACAGCTATGCATGGGAGGTAGCTACCAGTGCACAGCCATGCATGGGAGGTGGCAAACAGTGCGCAGCCATGCATGGGAGGCAGGAGAACCTCCTGCAACTCAGGGTGGAACAGATTATGAACGGAATGTGAATGAGGCGTGAGTAGAGTATGAATGCAGTGTGCACGAAGCATGAACGGAGTGTGAATGAGGCGTGAGTGGAGTATGAATGCAGTGTGCACGAGCATGAAAAACGGACGTGGAATGAGGGGCGTTGAGTGGGTATGAATTGCAGTGTGGCAAGAAGATGAAACGGAGTGTGAATGAGGGTGAGTGGAGTCCTGAAATGCAGTGTGCACGAAGCCTGAACAGAGTGTGACTGAGGACGTGAGATGGAGTGGAGTAGAATGCATGTGCACGGGAAAGGCTAGTTATGAACGGAGCTATGGACGGAGGATGAGTGGAGTAGGAAGGAGTGTTGCACGAACGCCAGGAACGGGAGTGTTGAAGAGGCGTGGTGGTGGAGAATGAATGCAAGGTTGATGTGCACGAAGCATGAACGGGAGTGTGAATGAGGCGTGAGGTAGTAGGGAATGCAGTGTGCACGAAGCATGACGGAGTAGTGAATGAGGCGTGAGTGGAGTATGAATGCAGTGTGCCGAAGCATGACGGAGTGTGAATGAGGCGTGAGTGGAGGTATGAATGCAGTGTGCACGAAGCATGAACGGAGTGAATGAGGGGGAGTATGAATGCAGTGTGCACGCAGCTGAACGGAGTATGAATGCAGTGTGCACGAAGCATGAACGGAGTGTGAATGAGGCGTGAGTGGAGTATGAATGCAGTGTGCACGAAGCATGAACGGAGAGTGAATGAGGCGTGAGTGGAGTATGAATGCAGTGTGCACGAAGCATGAACGGAATGTGGACAGTGTATGAAAGAATAAGAACAAAGAATAAACCGAGTGTGAACTTAGTATGACCAGCGTATGAATGTAGTATAACCAGAGTGTGCACAGAGTGTGAATTGGGTATGACTGCAGAATGAACGGAGTATAACCAGAGTGTGGACGGTGTATGAATAGTGTATGCAGGGTATGAATGGTGTATGCACAGAGTGTGGATGGAGTGTGAACAGAGCATGAACGCTGCATGAACAAACGGAGTACAGAGGATGAACAGAGTAGGACAAAGAGCTCTTCATGCTACAATTATAATAAATGCTACAATTATTATAATGCCCTATACCAAAGTTCCTTCCCATGCCACTGACCCGTACCTGCCCTGTCTCATGCCCCAGGCCTGAGAGCCTGTAATGGAGGACTCCTCCTTCAGCTGCCCTTCCTGCCCCTACTGCCTTGAGGACTTGGGCCACTGTGGGGGCCCTACGACACTACCTTGTGGTCACAATGGATGCTTGGAATGCTTCACTATCATTGTCAACAGCCGCGATCCTTCCTGCCCGCTGTGCCGCATTCTGCTGGACCCCAACGTCCCCCTCAAACAAAACAGCCAGTTCAAAGAGGTGCTTGAAGTGCTGGCCCGGCTGTCCTCATTTGTGTCTGACCTATGCCTAGGCACTGTCCCCCCCCCCTTGCTCACCACCTCCGACGAGCTCTCCCCCTTACCCACCGCTTGCGAACAGTCTAGGGGGGAGGAAGAGTGCAAGTGGCCCCTGCATCCTGATAGCCTGTGCCAAGCTTGTGAGGCAGGAGACTTAGAAGGTGTGCAATCACTGTTAAGGAGAGGGAGGGAGGAGACGTATTCATGTCCAGATCTTCATAAAGCCCTTCACGCTGCAGCTAAGGGGGGCCACTTGGAGTGCTTGAGTGATATCCTTGAGCATGTTGCTGGCGTGCTTGGGCCTTCTGCCCCTGCCAACATGGTGAACCTGAAGGCAGCGTGGGCTAGGAGATCAGCCTTGCATGAAGCTGTGGTGTCAGGTCAGCCTGGCTGTGTGGCCGCCCTCCTAGAAGCAGGAGCCAAGTCTGATGAGGTGGATGCAATGGGGGACTGCCCTCTGGTGTCAGCTACGGAAAGAGGTGACGTAGAGTGCGCCCTCCTCCTCCTCGATGCCAGTGCTCACTTCCCCCCCAACACTCTGATAGGTCACACAGGAGCTGAACCTGAGGTGGTGGCTACCAAACCCATTTGTGCGGGTTGGACGCTGCTGCACTTTGCATCTTGGGGGGTGCCTGTGCATCATGTCAAGGCCGCTCTCAAGCGGGGTGTTGTGTTGTTTGAGTCAGCAGGGCCTGATGGGCTGAGCCCTCGCTTTGACAGTGCATCCTTCCTGTCCCACTTGAAGCCCTCCGACAGTGTGGTATCAGTGCTGCTGTCCTGCAGCAGCAGCAGTGTGTCAGTGAACGCCAAGGACATCATGGGCGTGACTCCTCTGCACCTGGCAGCCACAGGTGGGCAGGCTGCTCACATGACTGGCCTGTTGTCCAAGGGGGCGACAGCAGAGGCACAGGATGTGTTTGGGAGAACGCCCCTGCACCATGCAGCTAGGCAGGGTCACTTGCCCTGTGTGTTGGCTCTCCTTGACCATGGGGCAAAGGTGGACACTCAGTCCATGGATGGACACACTGCCTTGCATGAGGCTGTTGACAGTGGACGTGTCCGTTGCTACGCCGCTCTGTTGAGCCGGGGTGCCCAGTTGAAAAGTCAGACCAATTGTGGGTGGACCCCTCTGCATCTGGCTGTGATCCGGGGATCTGTGCTGTGTTGTACTACTCTCCTAGAGCAGGGGGCCAAGGTGGACGTCCAGGGTTGCTATGGCTGGACCCCATTGCACGTGGCTGCAGGCAGAGGAGCGACCGACTGCATGTCGGTCCTCATGGATAATGGGGCACCGTTGAGTGCTGTGGATGAAGCTGGATCTACTCCCCTGCATCAGGCTGCAGCCGAGGGACATATGAATGGCGTGGCCCTTCTCCTGAGTCATGGTGCGGATGTGAATGAATTGGGTTTGTGTGGCATGACAGCCTTGCATGAGTGTGCCAGCCATGGCCATACTGAATGTGTGGAGCTACTCCTTTGCATGGGAGCGGGTGTGGATGTGCGTTGCCCAGAGGGATTGACTCCCTTGCACTGCGCTGCAAGCAGGGGGCATGCGGAGTGTGTGAGCTTACTCCTGGAGCATGATGGAGTGGACGTTGATGCCCGCAGCCAAGATGGAATGACGCCCCTGTTGTACGCTGCACGCGCAGGAAGCTTGGAATGTTTGATGGCTGTCCTGAATAAGGGGGGCTTGGTGGGTGCTGCAGACATTGCACTACGCACGGCACTGCACCATACTGCTGACCGTGATTGTGTGCTTGCCCTCCTGACCCATGGGGCCAAGGTGTCTGCTAAGGCAGAAGATGGATCCACTCCCTTGCATCATGCAGCCAGCCTGAGATCTGCAGGTAGCTTGATAGCTCTGCTGGACAGTGGTGCCAAAACGAATGTTAAGTGCAAGGGAGGATTGGTGCCCTTGCATGTGGCTGCTCAACATAAACGTTCAGAATGTGTTGTGGCTCTCCTGAACAAGGGGGGTAAGGTGAATGTTCAGGGGCAGGACGCATGGACTGCTTTGCACTACGCTGTGGATCCTATGTTGAAGAGTCCGGAAGTCTGTTTGATGGCTCTTCTGAACAAGGGTGCCAGAGTGATGCCAATGTCTGACGGAATCCCAAGTGTGCATCAGGCTGCTGTCAGGGGATGGTGGGCAACAGGCAACCCTCATTTACATCCCCCGCAACAGTCTGCACTCATCAGTGAGGATGTACGTTGTGTTGTGGCTCTCCTGGACAAGGGAGCCAAGGTGGATGCTGAGTCTGTGGATGGAATCTCCTCCCTACATCAGGCCGCAATCGTGGGCAATGTTGAATGTGTGCAGGCCCTCATGGACAGGGGAGCCAAGCTGGATGTTCCAGCTAAAGGTGGATTGACTCCCTTGCACCAGGCTGCAGCAGCAGGACACACACAGATTGTGATTGCTCTGCTCAAGAAGATGTGCAGTGAAGATGTCCTTATGTGCAAGGCAGATGTTCAGAACAAAGACGGATTGGCGCCCCTGCATATGGCTGTAAGGGGGGGGCACACAGAGTGTGTGGATGCTCTACTGGTCATGAATGCCAAGGTGGATGTGCAGACCAAAGATGGAAAGACACCTTTGCAGGTTGCTGCTCAAGAGGGGCATGCAGCATGCGTGAAGGCTCTCCTTATTGGTGGAGCCAATGTGGATGCCCAAGGCCACATAGAAGTAGCTCCCCTGCACCTGGCTGCCCACAGAGGCCATCTAGCTTGTGTGAAGGCTCTCCTAGACAGTGGAGCCATCGTAGACACAGAGAGTGGGCTGGGAGAGACTCCCTTGTGGATAGCTGTTTATCAGGGACACACAGAATGTGTGAATGCTTTCGTGGACAGTGGAGCCATGTTAGAAGCTGGGGGCAGGTCTGGGAAGACTCCCTTGCATGAGGCTGCTAGACAGGGTCACGCAGCATGTGTGAAGGCTCTTGTGGACAGTGGAGCCATGGTGGAAGCTAAGGACATGCATGGATGTACTCCTTTGTGTGAGGCTGCTGGACATGGACACAGAGAATGTGTGCAGGCTCTTGTTGACTGTGGAGCCATGGTAGATGCTGGGGGCATAATTGGACTGACACCCTTGCATCAGGCCGCCGCAAAGGGATACACAGAATGTGTGAAGGCACTTTTGGACAGTGGAGCCATGGTAGACGCAGAGAATACGCTAGGAATGACTCCTTGCATATGGCTGCTGCACGGGGACACCCAGAATGTGTGAAGGCTCTTGTGGACAATGGAGCCATGGTAGAAGCTAAGGACCATAAGGGAAAGACTACCTTGCATTGGGCTGCTTATCACGGGCGTGGAGGATGTGTGAGGGCTCTCCTGGACAGTGGAGGGATTGTAGGAGCTGAGGATGTGGACGGAAAGACTCCCTTGCAAGCGGCTGCTGAAGAAGGACACACGGATTGTGTGAAGGCTCTCCGAGAGTGTGGAGCCAACTTAGGCGCATAGGAGAAGCAGTGGATGACTCCCTTGCAAGTCGCTGCTTCACCCTTGCGCCACCACTGATTGTTCCCAGCTTCCACGCAGTAAGGGCTGCTACATGTAGCCGATTACAAAAACAGTGCGGGTATATAGTTTTATCTACAGCCTGTAAAACAAAACAGCGCCCACCAAGGATTCAGAAAGAAAGGCGGAGAGTTTGTTGCTATTTTGAAGTTTGGGGAAAGCACAGGACTTCAAGAGATCTGCCCACTACCTCTCGGCACCTTTATTTTCTGATTCAGTGTAAGCAATCAATAAAGATTCTTCTGGCCATTGGATGGTTGGAAGCAGGGTAATCCAAAACGTTTTTTTTTCACGTTTTCAAACACAGACATTAGAGGGTCAATTAGGTAGCAAACATATATATTGGGTAAAGAACCTGACCTCCCTTAATTCTGGCTCTGAAAACTGAACATTCTGCATTGTCTGCAGAGCTTGGGGCCCCCTTTTCCGTCCGGGGAGGTTACAGGTATGCAGAAAGTATACTTCTTCCTAGGCAATTTATGTATTACATTACATTACATTACATTACATGTTAAAGTCTACTTGACACCGCGAGGGTGTATGAGACTCTGTGCTTTAAACAAAAAGAAAAAGCACCCACAAAGCAAAAAACCCCATTACATCAGGGGTGTGTCGAGGACAAACAAACCAAACTCCCAACCACCGTTTTGGTGGCGTAGGTATTAAACCCCTTAGAGCCGGACCCAGATCTCAACCACTTACAGTGTATGTATGTATGTATCATTTAAATGTATGGTACAGTCCTACTCTTTTGAAGGAGTGGCAACGTCATTCAGACTGAATCCTCGGTGTTGCTGGTTTATGTCGGGCGACCCACCTCCTGGGGTGAAATACCTTCACAACTTAAAAACTAAGTCCAAGGGTAGTGAAAGACAAACGAAGAGACCCGGGTTTTAATTTATCCAGCCAGGGTTGTTCAGGACGCTGCGTCCTCCGTCGCAGACGCAACGTCGAAGGGTTCGTTGACCAGAAGGGAGGGTCTGTCGCGCCGCAAGACGCAGGCTATAAAATTGGTTGCGTCTCAGGCAGCAGAGCTGGGTGTCCTCCTAAAGTACCCTGGCTCGAACCCTTCATGGACTCATGGTACAATTGCAAACAGTTAACGTTCTGGTCAACGTCGAAGGTTTCGTTGACCAGAAGGGAGGGTCCGTTACGTCGCAAGACGCAGGCTATACAATTGGTTGCGTCTCAGGCAGCAGAGCTGGGTGTCCTCCTAAAGTACCCTGGCTCTAACCCTTCATGGACTCATGGTACAATTGCAAACAGTTACGTATGAAACGTTTCTGTTCATGTCCCCCCTCCACATGTAAGTATGTAACACAATTTATGAATGTCCCTGGTTGAGGCACGGCGCACCTATATATTTATATATATGCCTCTATCCTGCATGTGGTATCACACGAGATCGCTCTCACCCCCCCATCACCCTACCCAGCCCTGCTCCCAGCCCCTCGCCTCTCATATCCGGCTTCACCGCTGATTGGTTTTAAGGCATATTCTAGGAGTATGGAGACTGCGTTAAGGTAGCGAGTAATAACAAGAATACAGGATGACATTCTGAGAATAAATTAAAGTAGAGATCCCCCGCTGGCTCGTTAATATCAGTCCAGGGGGAATGATAAGATGAGATACTTCCATCATCATCTTTAAGAATAAATAAGGAGACTGGACAGTAAAATAGACTGTTCTGCAAAGGGAGCTATGATAGGACGGGCAGAGGAGCCAATGTTCATAAGAGGCAGAGAATCTACGAGGAAGATAATCCTGGAGAATTATTAGCATGACCGGCCCATAACCTTTCAATGACGGAGTATTGAGACTGCGGTAAGGTAGCGAGTAATTACAAGATGAGCAGTCGGCATGAACACCGACTGATGAAAGAAACGATAGTACCTCAGACGGTACTGCGTGGCACGGCACGTGGCCTTAGCTGGCCAACGGCACAGCAGAAGGCACGCCAGGTAGTGTGACCTGCGTGCTCTATTAATACTCTAGAGACGGCATTAAAGCCGGACAAAAACATGATATGAAGGGCTTAAAAATCAAAAGTACTGATGAAGCGAGCCCCAAACAATCGTTTTACCGACGGGGGCCTAGTTCGCTCTACAGTGATATATAATTATACAATTATAATTAAATCGTCATTTCACATGGGATGATTATTTAATTGTGCAATTATTATCGCATTTGTTAATACACATGATAGTACAGGCATTTCCATCCTTCAAAGGAATTTGGATGAATGACCAGCTTCACGCTGGAGTTTTTATGTATCAGCCCTTTCGGGTTAATTTTCAATTTATCATTTTTTCTATCCTAGGAGTACCATATGAAGGACATTCTAGCACAGTTCTAACATTACATGAATTTCATCTTCTGTCACTCTTCCACCATCAACCACCATATCACAGCACCTGCAAATTCTACCAGAATGAGAGGTACTCCTATCCGATTCACCATTCTAATTGCGAGTTCGAAGACGTAGTCTTGCTACCGGTATGCATTTAATATCATCCCTGTTATTTAATAAGTTAGTTTATGTGGTACTCAGGGTTGTTCTGAAGGACCCCCAGCTCTGCGTCCTGAGTTCCTGAGACGCAACCAATTTGACAGCCTGCGTCCTGAGACGCAACAAATTTCATAGCCTGCGTCCTGAGACGCAACCGACCCGTAACCGATATTATTTAACTGACCCACAGGCTGCGTCCTGTGACGCAACCAACCCACTGAAGCTACGTCTGCGACGCAACGGACCCTTCGACGCAGCGTCCTGAACAATCCTGGTGGTACTATATCTGCTATCCTCTGACAAGTCGCAAAAGTTTTATTTACCGACTCCTTGGTCATTACCAAGTCTACTGGGGGTCACTGTACTTGAGATTGACAGCCAGTGTCTGTTATTGTAGAGATGCCTTAGTCATTTTGGGCGGAATAGGAGGACACTGGTACAAGACAAACAAAGAACCAGGCAGACTGGTGTGCCTGCAGGCGTCTCAAAGAGAGGCAGAGAAAGACGAGATTCATGGTAGATCAGATCACGCTTGTTCCATTTCTTCAGTGTGAGGGCCCAGGGCAGGGAATTACGACAAGCAACTGGCAAGCTGCTCAGTTCCGAGACATATGTACTCCAGTCCACCCCCGAAACCAATCATCGTACTACACGTGTCTTTTCGCAAGCCAAGTCAATTGCCTCCCCTCCCAATCCCGCCACTTTCTCGCGCTCGCGCGAGCCTTCATATCGCCATCCTCAGATCCTACTAGCTTTATACCAAGCATCGGGAATCAATAATCGAGGGAGCCATACTCGATGTCGGACTCCTCTGATGATCTTGACTTAGGGGACCATCCGCTCTCCGCCCTCCTCTCCCAAGTTAACGCATTGTGAGTTCTGCAATTAATCGCAACTAGCATCGGGAGGGAATTTGAAAATTCGTTCCAGGTAGTGGTTGGCCTGATCTGCAGGTGGTGGTTGGGTGGTTGGCCTGATCGGTTATTTGTTCATCCATCGAGCGAATCTCCACCGCGAGATGAGGGCGATGGGGAAGAATTTTAGAATAGGCTGGATGCATGGCAATCCGAGGCAGATGGATGGGGATTGGGTGGAAAGTGATTAGCTGTGTGGGTTATGAGGTGTGAAGGTATATGTGTGTTTATGTTTGGAGATCGTGAGTGTGCATGTGTTTGAACATGGCTTTTCTTTACAGCTACGAGTAACAGATTCTTGGGAATTCCCTGATCCAGCCAATATGCTGCATCCAAATATTTCTGCAATTCTGAAAAGCTGATTGCGCCAGCTTCAGGGTGCACGGAGTTGCGTCCGGTGGGGCTGAATAGCAAGTCAGGGGAGCTGCCTAGAAGCTGTTGCTCGTAGCTGTAAAGAAAATCCCTTTGTGTGAACATGTAGGGTAGAGGGTGATGAACCATGGGGGTGTTGCTTTCAAAACCATTGGTTGTAATGTTGTGTTTGGTATTCGTACTGGTGGTGGTGGTGGGGGTGGTGTTTCATCAATTGAGTGCAGTAGATGTTGGTGGTGTGAGAGTTTTTTTTGAAGCTAGAGGTTGTAATGTTGTGTTTGGTATTTGGTCCACTGCTGCTGGTGGTGTTGCCGTGGTGGTGGTGCTGTTTCGTGAATTGAATGCATCAGTTGTTGTTGGTGTGAGTGTTGTTTTCGAAGCTAGAGGTTGTAATATTGTGTATGGTTTTTATACTGGTTGTGGTGGGGGTGGTGATGTTTCGCTATTTGAATGCAGTTGTTGTTGGTGGTGGTGTGAGTGTTGTTTTTCAAGTTAGAGGTTGTAATGTTGTGTTTGGTATTTGTACTGGTGGTGGTGGTAGTGGTGATGTTTTGCTATTGGAATGCAGTTGTTGTTGGTGGTGGTGGTGGTGTGAGTGTTGTTTTTCAAGTTAGAGGTTGTAATTTTGTGTTTGGTATTTGTACCATGGATGGTGGTGGAGGTGGTGCCGTGGTGGTGGTGCAGTTTCGTTATTTGAGTGCAGTAGTTGTTGGTGGTGTGGGTCTTGATTTTCGAAACTAGAGGTTGTAATGTTGTGTTTGGTACTTGTACCACTGCTGCTGGTGGTGGTGCCGTGGTGGTGGTGCTGTTTCGTTATTTGAATGCATTCGTTGTTGGTGGTGTGAGTGTTGTTTTTTAAGCTGGAGGTTGTAATGTTGTGTTGTAGATAGTTTTTTCTTCTTATTTGTACTGGTGGTGGTGGTGGTGGTTAGAGTTCTTAAGTCGTTCCTCGGGCGTTTTGTTGTTTTATGTGGTGATGGCTGTACTGCTGTTTTGTTGATTTGTACTGGTGGCGGTGGTGGTGGTGGTGCTTCGTTATTTTAATGCAGTTGTTGTTGGTGGTGTGAGTGTTGTTTTTTAAGCTAGAGGCAATGTTGTTTTTTGGTATTTGTACTGATGGTGGTGGTGGTGGTGGTGTTTCGTTATTGGAATGCAGTTGTTGTTGTTGTTGGTGGTGGTGTGAGTGTTGTTTTTGAAGCTAGAGGTAATATTGTGTTTTGGTATTTCTACTGGTGGTGGTGGTGGTGGTGTTTCGTTATTGGAATGCATTTTTTTGTTGTTTGTTGGTGTGGTGTGAGTGTTGTTTTTGAAGCTAGATAATAATTGGTGTTTGTATTTCTACTGGGGTGGTGGTGGTTGGTGTTTCGTTATTGGCATGCAGTGTGTTGTTGGTGGTGGTGGTGGTGTGAGTGTTGTTTTTGAAGCTAGAGGTAATGTTGTTTTTTGGTATTTGTACTGCTGGTGGTGTTGTTGTTGTTTCGTTATTGGAATGCAGTTGTTGTTGTTGTTGGTGGTGGTGTGAGTGTTGTTTTTGAAGCTAGAGGTAATGTTGTTTTTTGGTATTTGTACTGCTGGTGGTGTTGTTGTTGTTGTTTCGTTATTGGAATGCAGTTGTTGTTGGTGGTGGTGGTGGTGGTGTGAGTGTTCTTTTTGAAGCTAGAGGTAATATTGTGTTTTGGTATTTCTACTGCTGCTGGTGGTGGTGGTGGTGTTTCATTATTTGAATGCAATTGTTGTTCTTGGTGTGAGCGTTGTTATGGTGGTGGTCGTAATGTCGTTTTTGGTATGTAATGGTGGTGATGGTGGTGGTGGTGGTGGTGGCAGTTCTTTTGATGTTCGTGGGGTGTTTATGGTTTTATGTGGTGGTGGTTGTATTGCTGTTTTGTTATTTTGAACTGGTGTTGGTGGTGGTCATGGTGTTTCGTTATTTGAATGCAGTTGTTTTTGTTGGTGGTGTGGGTGCTGTTTTTGAAGGTAGAGGTTGTAATGTTGTGTTTGATATGTGTACTGGTGGTGGTGGTGGTGGTGTTTTGTTATTTGAATGCAGTTGTTGTTGGTGGTGTGAGTGTAGTTTCAATGGTGGTAGTTGTAATGTTGTTTTTGGTATGCAATGGTGGTGATGGTGGCGGTGGCGGTGCTTCTTCAGGCGTTTTTGGGGTGTGTATCTTTTTATTTTATGGTGGGTGTATTGCTGTTTTGCTTTTTGTACTGGTGGTGGTGGTGGTGGTTTGAGTTCTGTAGTCGTGCCTGGCCCAGTGGGGTGTGTATTGTTTTATTTTGTGGTGATGGTATTGTTGTTTTGTTAGTTGTACTGGTGGTGGGGGGGGCTTGGGTGATGTAGTTGTAGTGCTAGTCTGTACTGTTGGTGGTGATGGTATTGTTGTTGTGTTAGTTGTACTGGTGGTGGAGGGGGCTTGGGTGATGTAGTTGTTGTGCTAATTTGTACTGGTGGTGGTGATGGTATTGTTGTTGTGTTAGTCGTACTGGTGGTGGTGGTGGTGGTAGCTTGGGTCCTGTAGTTGTTGTTGGCGTCAGTACTGTTGTTTATACCAAGTTGGTGGTGATGGTATAGTTGTTGTGTTAGTGGCACTGGTGGTGGTGGTGGTGGTGTAGTTGTTGTTGGCGTCAGTATTGTTGTTTTGTTAGTCAAAACATAGTGGGGTGTTTGTAGAACCCTGAACCCCTGAGACCCCGCCAACCCTCATTATGCTGATCACGTGGTCTGAAGAATTCGAACTCAGATTTTGACTCCTGTATTGCCTGGATACAGTTCACTACATAATGCTGCTGAGAGTGGCAACGTTGAGCTGCTCAAGGGCCTCCTGTGTAGCGAGCCCCCAAGTGCCAGCAGTGAGGCGAAGGCAGGTGGCGTGGCCCAGGTGAGATTTACCCTCATGTTTATGTATTTGCAGTGTAGTATGAAGAAGGGGCGAGCCCCCGAGTGCCGGCAGTGAGGCGACGGCAGGTGGCGTGTCCCAGGAGATATTTCCCCTCATATTTGTGTAGTTGCAGTGCCGTATAAAGAATGGGTGGTGGGGAGCCCCCGAGTGCCGGCAGTGAGGCGACGGCAGGTGGCGTGGCCCAGGTGAGATTTCCCCTCATATTTGTGTACTTGCAGTGTAGTACGAAGAAGGGGTGGTGGGGAGCCCTCTAGCGCCGGCAGTGAGGCGACGGCAGGTGGCCTGGCCCAGGTGTGCAAGTCCCTGCTATGATTGTAGTTGTAGTGCAGCTGGGGAGTAGCCAATTGGACTGGCAGAGGCAGGCAGTGAGGCAACGGCAGGTGGCGTGGCCCAGGTGTGCAAGTCCCTAATATTCATGTAGTTGTAGCGCAGCTGGGGAGTCGCCAATTAGACTGGCAGAGACAGGCAGTGAGGCGACGGCAGGTGGCTTGGCCCAGGGGAGCAAGTCTCTGATATTATTGTAGTTGTAGTGCAGCTGGGGAGTAGCCAATTGGACTGGCTGAGGCAGGCAGTGAGGCGGTGGCAGGTGGCGTGGCCCAGGTTCAAAATGAAAATTAAAAATTAGTACGCCATGCCACAGGCGTTTATTATATATTTTGTATTATTTTATTTTGTGTTATTAATGTATTATTATATTTAGTTTTATTTTATATGCCACAGGCGTTTATTATATTATTCGTTTGCATGCTTGTATACATACAGGTATGGCTACCATGTTGGGTTTATTTGGTTTTGCAGGCCCTCTGCGCCTGAGCTTGGACCACACCCAGGGTCACCCCGTTGCCCGTTTGACCCACCGACGACTGAGACGAAGCCTGACACGTCAGCCGGCGGTCTCGTAACTAACTGGCTTCGGTCCGCTCGATTCTGTTGCCAACACTCTCCGCCAATTTTCCGTGTCGCTTGCGACGCTGCGTAGGCCTTTTCAGCTACTCCAGGTAGCTCACCGCCTTTTCAGCTACTCTAGGTAGCTCACCGCCTTTTCAGCTACTCCAGGTAGCTCACCGCCTTTCGGTTCAAAGTCCTGCCATGTGATGCCCATGATGAGACTAAGAGCTGAATTTGAATTTTAATTTGAATTTCTGCCTGCTTCTACGCTGATCTCATCTGGAAAGGAGCTTGCTGCTCAAAGCATGAGACTATGAGACAAATTTGAATTTGAATTTGAATTGCCATCTGTTTCCCATAGGTCTCATCTGGAAGGGATCTTGCTGCTCGAAGCATGAGACAAACATATTAATTTGAATTTGAATTTGAATTGCCTCCTTTTCCCGTGTAGGTCTCATTTTTAAGGGATCTTGCTGTTTGGAGAATGAGACAATTATATGAATTTGAATTTGAATCGCTGCCTGTTTCCCGTAGGTCTCATTTGGAAGGGAGCTTCCTGCAAAAAGCATGAGACTGAGAGATGATTTTGAATTTGAATTTGAATTGCCGCCTGTTTCCTGTAGGTCTCATTTTCAAGGGAGCTTGCTGTTCAGAGCATGAGACTGAGAGACAAATTTGAATTTGAATTTGAATTGCCGCATGTTTCCCATTGGTCTCATTTGGAAAGGAGCTTGCTGCTCGAAGCATGTGACTACGAGATGAATTTGAATTTGAATTTGAATCGCCGCCTTTTTTCTCGTAGGTCGCATTTTCAAGGGATCTTGCAGTCAGGAGCATGAGACTCAGAGACGATGATGGCTGTAGCCCCCTCCACCTTGCCATCATAAACGGTGAGCTTCAATATAAATAGGAATATTTTTGATACCCTACTGGTTCCTTTCTGATAACAAGTAATTTTAAAGTTTTAAAAATGTACTGACACAGAAAAAGAGGCTTAGAGATAATGACGGCTACCCCCCCCCCCACCCCCCCACCCACGCACCCACCCCCACCCCCCACACCCACCCCCCCACCCCACACACCCCCCACACACCCTTCTCTACCTTGCCATCTTAAACGGTGAGCTTAAATATAAATAGTAATATTTTTTACATATTTTTGATACCCTACTGGTTCCTTTCTGATAACAAGTAATATTAAAGTTTTAAAAAATGTACTGACACAGAGAAAGAGGCTTAGAGATAATGACGGCTACCCCCCCCCCCCCCCACACACACACACACACCCACACCCACACCACACCCACACCCCACACCCCACACACACACCCTTCTCTACCTTGCCATCTTAAACGGTGAGCTTAAATATAAATAGTAATATTTTGACATATTTTTGATACCCTACTGGTACCATGCTGATAACAAGTAAAATACAAGTTTTGAAAACGTACTGACACAGAGAATATGGCCTAGAGATAATGACGGCTACCCCCCCCCCCCCCCCCCCCCTCTCTCTACCTTGCAATCGTAAACGGTGAGCTTTCATATAGGTAGTAATATGTTATACATATGTTTGATACCCTACTGGTAGCATGCTGATAACAAGTAAGATTAAATTAAAAAACGTACTGACACAGAGAATGATGCTTAGAAATAATGATGATTTCAGCCCCCTCCACCTTGCCATGGTAAACAGTGCGCTTTATTATAAATAGTAAAAATTGTATATATTGTTGATACCCTACTGGTAGCATGCTGATAACAAGTAAGATTAAATTAAAAAAACGTACTGACACAGAGAATGATGCTTAGAAATAATAATGATTTCAGCCCCCTCCACCTTGCCATTGTAAACGGCGAGCTGTATTATAAATAGTAATATTTTTTATATTGTTGGTATCCTACTGGTAGCATGCTGATAACAAGTAATAATAAAGTTTTACAAACGGTGAGGTGGAAAAGGAAGAGGGAAGCGGGGGGGCGGGGGGGGGGGGGGGGGGGGCTAGAAGGCCCCTACTCACCACACACCTTATTCACCAAGCCCTACGCACCCAGCCCTACTCACCACACCCTATGCATACCTTGCCGCGTGTGTAGAGGTGTTGCTGAGCAGTTGAGTGAGTGCAGACACAATAGGGGGAAGGGGGATGGATGGTGTGTGTGGTGGGGTGTGTGTGTGGTGGGGGTGGGGGCTACTTACTCACCAAGCCTTACGCACCCTGCCCTACTCACCAAGCCCTACGCACCACCTCATGTGCATGCCTTACCGCGTGTGTGGAGGTGTTGTTGAGCCGTGGAGCAAGTGCAGGTCCATAAGGGGAAGACTGTGTGGGTGGTGCGTGTGCGTGGTGGGGTACTTACTCACCAAACCCTACACACCCTGCCCTACTCACCAAGCCCTATGCACCACCTCTTGTGCATGCCTTACCGCGTGTGTGGAGGTGTTGTTGAGCCGTGGAGCAAGTGCAGGTCCATAAGGGGGAGACTGTGTGGGTGGTGCGTGTGCGTGGTGGGGTACTTACTCACCAAACCCTACACACCCTGCCCTACTCACCAAGCCCTATGCACCACCTCTTGTGCATGCCTTACCGCGTGTGTGGAGGTGTTGTTGAGCCGTGGAGCAAGTGCAGGTCCATAAGGGGGAGAGTGTGTGTGGTGGTGTGCGTGGTGGGGTATTTACTCACCAAACCCTACTCACCAAGCCCTACTCACCACACCCTGTGCATGCCATACTGCGTACCTAAACCCTTAACCCTAAACTTGCACCCAAACCTGTGCAGGCCATACTGCGTGTGTGGAGGTGCTGCTGAGCAGTGGGGCGAGTGCAGACACACCATGTGATGGCAACCCACCCCTGTGCATGGCAGCTTGTGTGGCGCAGCTTCCTGGCAGATCCCAAGATGCTACAACCATGATTGAGCTGCTACTTAAGGCGGGCGCTGAAGTTCAAGACAGGTGTGATGCAGTACATGAGTGGTTGGTGAGGGGTGCAGGACTTGAAGTACAAGGCAGGTGGTGGTGGGGGTGGGGTGGGGGGGTGGGGTGTGTGTGGGGGGGGGGGGGGCGAGCGTCCCATTGGGCGGCCTGCCACTACTTACCTCAACCCAATATCTGATTGTCCCTATGTTATTTTCGCCCCTAAGGTTGGTTGGTACTTTATAACGATTGTGGGCGAATGTCCCATTGGGCGGCCTGCCATTACCTAGCTCAATGTGTGTGGTGGTGGTTGTGTGGTGGTGGTGGTGTGTGTGTGTGTGGGGGGGGGGGGGGGGGGGGGAGTGGCGAACGTCCCATCGGACAGCCTGCCATTACCTAGCCCAACCCAATTTCTGATTGTCCCTATGTTTTTCTTTCGCCCCTAAGGTTGGTTGGTACTTAAGAACGATGGTGGGCGAACGTCCCATCGGGCGGCCTGCCAGTACCTACCTCAACTTAATATCTGAATGCCCCTATGTTTGTGTTCCATGTAGAGATGATGGTGGGCGTCCCTCCCTCCACTGGGCGGCCTGCCATGACCTGGCAAGACCTAGTGGCCTGGCATGAGCTGGCATGACCTGGCGGCCTGGCATGACCTGGCAGCCTGCCATTACCTAGCCCAACCCAATTTCTGAATGCCCCTATGTTTGTTTTGCGTGTAGGGATGATGGTGGGCGTACCTCCCTCCATTGGGCGGCCTGCCATGACCTGGCAAGACATAGTGGCCTGGCATGAGCTGGCATGACCTGGCGGCCTGGCATGACCTGGCAGCCTGCCAAGATCTGGCATGACCTGGCAGCCTGCCATTACCTAGCCCAACCCAATTTCTGAATGCCCCTATGTTTGTTTTGCGTGTAGGGATGATGGTGGGCGTACCTCCCTCCATTGGGCGGCCTGCCATGACCTGGCAAGACATAGTGGCCTGGCATGAGCTGGCATGACCTGGCGGCCTGGCATGACCTGGCAGCCTGCCAAGATCTGGCATGACCTGGCAGCCTGCCATTACCTAGCCCAACCCAATTTCTGAATGCCCCTATGTTTGTTTTGCGTGTAGGGATGATGGTGGGCGTACCTCCCTCCACTGGGCGGCCTGCCATGACCTGGCAAGACATAGTGGCCTGGCATGAGCTGGCATGACCTGGCGGCCTGGCATGACCTGGCAGCCTGCCAAGACCTGGCATGACCTGGCAGCCTGCCATTACCTAGCCCAACCCAATTTCTGAAAGCCCCTATGTTTGTTTTGCGTGTAGGGATGATGGTGGGCGTACCTCCCTCCACTGGGCGGCCTGCCACGACCTGGCATCCGTTGTACCGCTGCTGCTTAGTGAGAGTGCTGAGTCACGCGAGCGTCGGTTGGCGGCGTACAACGCTGATGTGGACATGATCAGGGCAGCGGTTGCTGCTGAGCTGGCAGCCACTGCAGAAGAAGCAGCGTCTGCGCTTGCTGGTGGCCTGCCGGCACCCCCCTTGGTGGCTGGCATTCAAGTGCCTGAGCAACCTGACATGCCCTTCTTGCCCATGGAACAGGTGTGTGTGTGTGTGGTGTGTGGTGGTGGTGATGGTGGTGGTGGTGGTGGGGGGGGGGCAGGGGAAAAGGGTACAGGCATGAATTAGTGTGTGTGTTTGTGTGTGTGTGTGTGTGTGTGGTGGTGGTGGTGGGGGCAGCTGGCCTGCCGGTACCCCCCTCCGTGGCAAGCATCCAAGTGCCTGAGCAGCCTGACATGCCCTTTTTGCCCATGGAACAGGTGTGTGTGTGGGTGGGGGTGGGGGGTGGGGGGCAGCTGGCCTGCCGGTACCCCCCTCCGTGGCAAGCATCCAAGTACCTGGCATTGGGCATGTAAGGCTGCTCTGGCTGCTGGCCTGCCGGCACTGCCTTCGGTGGCAAGCATTCAAGTGCCTGAGCAGCCTGACATGCCCTTCTTGCCCATGGAACAGGTGGGTGGATGTGTGTGTATGTTTGTGTGTGTGTGTGTGTTTGTGTGTGTGTGTGTGTGTGTGTGTGTTTGTGGGTGGGTGTTTGTGTGTGTGTTTGTGGGTGGGTGGGTGGGGGGGGGGGGGGGGTGGGGGGGGGCTGCTGTGGCAGCTGGCCTGCCGGCATCCCCCGCGGTGGTTGGCATTCAAGTGCCTGAGCAGCCTGATATGCCTTTCTTGCCCATGGAACAGGTGGGTGGTTGTGTGTGTGTATGTTTGTGTGTGTGTGTGTATGTGTGTGTGTGTGTGTGGGGGGGGGGGGGGGGGGGGGGGCTGCTCTGGTAGCTGGCCTGCCGGCATCCCCCTCGGTGGTTGGCATTCAAATGCCTGAGCAGCCTGACATGCCCTTCTTGCCCATGGAACAGGTGTGTGGGGGGGGAAGGGGGTGGGGGTATGTGGGGGAGGGGGGCAGCTGGCCTCCCGGCACCCCCCTCAGTGGCAGGCATTCAAGTGCCTGATCAGCCTTACATGCCCTTCTTGCCCATAGAGCAGGTGCGTGTGTGTGAGTGTGTGGGGGGGAGGGTGTGTGTGTGTGGGGGGGGGGGGGGGGGGGGGGGGGGGGGCGGAGGGGGGGGCAGGGGAAAGGGGCACAGGCATGAATTAGTGTGTTTTGGGGGTGAGGGTGGGGGTGGGGGCAGCTGGCCTGCGGGCACTGCTCTCAGTGGCTGGCATTCAAGTGCCTGAGCTGCCTGACACGCCCTTCTTGCCCATAGAGCAGGTGGTGGGGTGAGGGGGGGGGGGGCTGCGCTGGTGACTGGCTTGCGACAGCATCACAGCAGCTCACTGCCTGACCCTCCACCGCCCACTCTTCCACCACCATCACCACCACTGACCCCACCACTAGCCCACTCACCGCCACCCCCACCACCCACCACCACCACCACCACAGGACAACGACGGCAACACAGCAGCTCACTTGGCTGCCCGCTTTGGCCACACCAACTTGCTCAACCTGCTGTTGGCTGATGGCGGTGGATGGGATGTGCAAGCCCTCATAAAGGTGAATCAGTATACCTGTGTGTCATGTGTGTACTGCGTGTACTGTGTGAACTGTGTGTCATGTGTGTACTGCGTGTACTGTGTGAACTGTGTGTACTGCGTGTACTGTGTGAACTGTGTGTCATGTGTGTACTGCGTGTACTGTGTGAACTGTGTGTCATGTGTGTACTGCGTGTACTGTGTGAACTGTGTGTCATGTGTGTACTGCGTGTACTGTGTGAACTGTGTCATGTGTGTACTGCGTGTACTGTGTGAACTGTGTGTACTGCGTGTACTGTGTGAACTGTGTGTCATGTGTGTACCTTCGTGTACTGTGTGAACTGTGTGTCATGTGTGTACTGCGTGTACTGTGTGAACTGTGTGTCATGTGTGTACTGCGTGTACTGTGTGAACTGTGTGTCATGTGTGTACTGCGTGTACTGTGTGAACTGTGTGTCATGTGGGGCATCATCAAACTGTGTACTCAAATTTGTAAAGCTTCTCTCTCTCGACCTCACGGTCAACCGCCCAACCTGTTGTTCACTGATGGCAGTGTATGGGATGTGCAAGCCCACATAAAGGGGATTCAATAAACCCGTGTGTCATGTGTGTCATCATCAAACTGTGTACTCAAATTTGAAAAGCTTCTCTCTCTGCAACTGCCAGTGGACAGGATCACCACCACCTGGTCCAACATCTGGCTCATCCAGCTCACCCACCCCACGACCCATCCCACCACACACCCCTAACCAGATTTGCAACAAGGATGGCTTCAACGCGCTCCACCTGGCCGCCATGTACAATCATTCACCTGCTACCCACCTCCCCAACTCCTCACCACCACCTGACCCACCCCAGCCCACCACCTCTCCATCACCGCCTACCCTACCTCCCGCACACACACCCCAACCCACCACTTCCCCACCACCACCTTTCCACCACCACCTGAACCACCACCCACCCCTAACCAGATTCGCAACAAGGATGGATTCAACGTGCTCCACCAAACTGTTACAACCACCCATCCAACACCCACCCCCTATCACCCACCCACCCCACCACCTGAACCACCACCAACCACACACACGCACCTAACCAGATTCGCAACAAGGATGGTTACAACGCGCTCCACCTGGCCGCCATATACAACCATTCACCCCCGTAGTACATCTATCCATCCACCCCATCCACCACCCCATCCTATCACCCACCCTACCACCTCCCCACCACCAACTGAACCATCACCAACCACACACACACATAACTAGATTCGCAACAAGGATGGATTCAACGTGCTCCACCCGGCTGCCATGTACACCCATCCATGCACTCAACACAACACCACCTGACCCACCACCTCCAGATCCACATCCGAACCACCACCGCCTACCCCCCCCACCACCCCAACCCACCCCCACACACCACCTCACCACCACCACCTGAACCACCACCCATCCATAACCAGATTCGCAACAAGGATGGCTTCAACGCGCTCCACCTGGCTGACATGTGCAACCTTCCGACTGCTGCCCACCTCACCACCTTACCACCACCACCTCACCCATCCCCCCCCCCACACCTCTCCATCACCACCTGCCCCCCCCCCCCCCCCCCCCCCCACACACACACACACACACACACCACACATCCACCACCCTAACCAGATTCGCAACAAGGATGGCTTCAACGCGCTCCACCTGGCAGCCATGTACAACCATTCAAGTGCTGCCCAGCTATTGGTTGAAGTTGGGGGGGGCCTGACACGCCAGGACAAGAGAGGGCGTACTGCTGCTGAACTGGCGCTCAAGAGGGACCACCAGGTGTGTGAGGATGATATAAGTGTGTACGCTCTTTGTGGTGTTGGTGGTGGTGAAAGTGATGATGATGGTGGTGGTGATGATGGTGGTGGTGATAGTGATGATGGTGGCGGTGGTGGTAATGATGCCGATGGTGGTGATGGTGGTGTTGATGATGATTTCAATGGTGGTGATGCTGATGATGGTGGTGATGGTGGTGGTGTTGCTAACAACGAATATGATGATGAAGATGATGATGATGCTGATAGAGGTGATGGTGGTGGTGGTGGTGGTGTTGATAACGACGATGATAATGATGGTGGTGGTGATGATGGTGGTGGTGTAGATGACGATGATGATGATGGTGGTGGTGGTGATAACGACGATGATAATGATGGTGGTGGTGGTGATGATGGTGGTGGTGGTGATGATGGTGGTGGTGTAGATGACGATGATGATGATGGTGGTGGTGTTGATAACGACGATGATAATGATGGTGGTGGTGTAGATGACGATGATGATGATGGTGGTGGTGTTGATAACAACGATGATGATGATGGTGGTGGTGTTGATAACGACGATGATAATGATGGTGGTGGTGATGATGGTGGTGGTGGTGGTGGTGGTGATGACGATGATGATGGTGGTGGTGGTGATAAAACGATGATGATGATGGTGGTGGTGTTGACAACGACGATGATAATGGTGGTGGTGGTGATGATGTTGGTGGTGTAGATGACGATGATGATGAGGGTGGTGATGGTGGCAGTGGTGATGATGGTGGTGGTGGTGGAGGTGATGATGACGGTAGTGAGAATGGTGATGATGA
Organism: Chlamydomonas sp. ICE-L; assembly: GCA_013435795.1. NCBI lineage: Eukaryota > Viridiplantae > Chlorophyta > Chlorophyceae > Chlamydomonadales > Chlamydomonadaceae > Chlamydomonas > Chlamydomonas sp. ICE-L. The sequence goes on from JACBWV010000730.1 coordinate 11,917,822, forward strand.
TGGCGGCGGTGGTGGTGGTGGTGATGGTGTTGATAACGTCGGTGATGCTGGTGATGCTGGTGACTGGTGGTGATAATGATGGTTATTGTGACCATTATCACCATCATCACCTTACATGGTTATCTTAGAACCCTGCATAAGTGTCTTTTGTTTCCAGTCGGGGTTGACCTAAGCACTAGCAAACAGGCTGCCCCCCTCAACCTCACTCCTCGTAATATGGCGTGCTATTTATTAATTTACTCGTTAACTTGGTGGTTGGCCCAAGCACAAGCAAGCAGGCCGCCCCCCTCAACCTCACCCCTCGTCACAAGTTTTTTTGTTGCCTCTTACATCACCACTATCTTGACTGACCTCTCATCAGGAGCTGGCCAAAGCGTTGGCCACCACCCCACCACCATCTACCACACCACCTCCCCACCCCCACCTGACCCACCACCTCCCCCCAAACCACCACCACCCCCTCTTGCATCTCCCCTATCTTGACTGACCTCTCATCAGGAGCTGGCCAAAGCGTTGGCCACCACCCCACCACCTTATATCCCCCCACCTCCCCACCACCACCTGACCCTCCCCCCCCCCCCCCCTCCCCAACACACACACACCTCACCTCCCCCCCAACCACCATCACCCCGATCTTGACTGACCTCTCAACAGGAGCTGGCTAAAGCGTTGGCCACCACCCCACCACCATCTGCCCCACCACCTCCCCCCTAACCACCACCTCCCCACCACCATCTGCCCCAGCACCTCCCCCCTAACCACCACCTCCCCACCACCATCTGCCCCAGCACCTCCCCCCTAACCACCACCCCCCCCCTCTAACACCACCCCTATCTTGACTGACCTTTCATCAGGAGCTGGCCAAAGTGTTGGCCACCACCCCACCACCATCTGCCCCCACCACCTCCCCCCTAACCACCACCTCACCCACCACCTCCCCACCACCATCTGCCCCAGCACCTACCCCCTAACCACCCCCCCCCCCCTCTTACACCACCCCTATCTTGACTGACCTTTCATCAGGAGCTGGCCAAAGTGTTGGCCACCACCCCACCACCATCACCCCCCCCTAACCACCATCTACCCCACCACCTCCCCACCACCTCCCCACCAACCACCACCTCCCCCTCTTACATCACCTCAATCTTAACGGACCTCTCATCAGGAGCTGGTCAAAGCGTTGGCCAACACCCGACCACCATCTACCCCACCCACCTCACCCCCACCTCACCACCACCACCTCCCCCCCCCCCCAACCACCACCTCCCCCTCTTACATCACCCCGATCTTGACGGACCTCTCATCCGGAGCTGGTCAAAGCGTTGGCCAACACCCCACCACCATCTACTCCACAACCTCCCCACCACAACCTCCCCCGCCACCACAACCTCCCCCGCCACCACCACCTGACCCCCCCCCCCCCCTCTTACACCACCCCTATCTTGACTGACCTTTCATCAGGATCTGGCCAAAGTGTTGGCCACCACCCCACCACCATCAACCCCCCTACCACCACCTCACCCACCACCACCTCACCCCAACCACCACCTCCCCCCCTTACATCACCCCGATCTTGACTGACCTTTCATCAGGAGCTGGCTAAAGCTTTAACCTCTGCATTTGGACGTAACCCAAGCTCCACACCCATGGTAAGGATGTGTGTGTGTTTGCGTGTGTGTTGGTTGTGGGGGGTGGGGGGAATGATGGGGTGGCTTGGGATGGGGTGGGCTTGAAGGGTGGAATGAGGGGTGGTGGTGGTGGTGGGGGGGGGGGGGACATGGCACTGCCAATGGGGGGAAGGAGAGGGGGTGCATCTGTGTGTTTGGGGGGGATGGAGGGGCGCAATGTTGGTTGGCGAAAGGCAGGGCTTGAAGGTGGAATGAGAGGGGGGGGGGGGGGGGGGGGGTGTTGGGAGGGGGAGGGGGAAGTATGGGAGGAGAGGGGTGAAGGGAGGTGATGGAAGTGTAGGAGAGCCCTACAATGTGTGTGTATGTGTGTGTGTGTGTGTGTGGGGGGGGGGGGGGGGGGGGGGGGGGGGGGATGGGTGTTGGAAGGGGGAGGGGAGAAGTATGGGAGGTGAGGGGTGAAGGGAGTCGATGGAAGTGTAGGATATGAGGTGTATGTGTGTTTGTGTGTGTGTATGTGTGTGTGTGTGTGTGGAGGGGGGGGGGGGGGGGGGCTTTGTTGGACCTCCCCTGTACTGCTGGTAGGCAGAAGTTAGCCCCCACTAAGTTTAGGTGGGTTAGTGGTTTAGGTTTTGATTCAAAGGGTTAGAGTTAAGGTGGTGGGAGGATCTAGTTGGGTTCAGGATTTAGGGTTTAGGTCAGGGGGGCTGAATTCCCTCTACCAGCAGTATAGGAGAAGTCCAACAAACTCCCCCCCCCCCCACACACACACACACACACACACACACGCACAAACACACAAAAAGCATAGAAGCGCCCACACAGAAACACACAAATGCACACACAAAACACACGCATACACACACATACTCACATACACAGAAACACTTACACATGTACACACACACGCAATCACACGCACCCACACAAACACAACAGAACACACACATACACGCACATACATACACTCGCAAAACACGCACAAACACACACATACTTACATGCACAAACACACACGCATAAACACACGCATGTACACACAAGACACGCAAACAACACACACACGAGCACACACACAAACACACACACTCATACACTTAGGGGAAAGATTCTGCGATTGTTACTTTATGCTGATGACCTAGCTATAATGGCAGAATCCCCGGCAGATATGCAAGCAATGCTTAACTGCCTGAGAGATTTCTGCGAGGCTACTAAGATGGCTGTGAATATAAAGAAAACTGAGATTGTCGTTTTCAACAAGCAATTCTGTGATGAGGCCCGTATGGATCCTGATTACAAATTTGTCTATGATGGAGCACAGCTTTCTACAAAGTTATCTTTTATCTACCTGGGATCCCTCTTTGTGGATGGTGACTCAAGCAATCGTGCAAAAGCTGCTTTTTCTAGGATGCTCGCTAAGGCCCAAAAGGCTCACCACATGCTCCGTAGGCGATGCCATACTATGGAGATATACAATATTGATATTCTCACCCACCTGTTTGATTCTCTTGTACAACCTATCCTGAATTTTGGCTGTGAGGTGTGGGCTCCTTCTATTCTGAACAACACACTTATCTCAAATGACCATGCTTGTGAGAAATGGCATAGAGGTATACTTAAACAAATGTTGGGTGTTTGCCAATCTACTACATCTAATATTATCATGGAAGAGCTGGGTAGAACCCCGTTGTGTTTTGCTTGGCTTAAACAAGCTTTGCGCTTCTGGAACAAGACCATAGATAAAGAACCTGAGGATCTCATTGGAATGGCTCTTGAGGAATCTTTTGATCCCAACACTGGCTGGGTTCATGACTTACGTTGTGCTCTCCACAAGCTAGGATCCAGTAAAAACCTCAACATTTTGGAGGCTGTCGATGTCGAAGGTATTATGTCTGAAGTTTTTGAGTCATGGAGGTTTAAGTACCCAAGTGACACCAATGCAGTCAGAGACATCCCTGATGAGAGAAGGGTTGGCTTTAAACGCCTCCGATACCAGAAATGGTTCGCAGCCAACAGCAATGATGAGAATGGCTTGATTCCCTTTACATCTGCCTTACATAAGCAGGATCAGATTCGTTCTATAGCACAGTTTAGAATGGGTTCCCATTGGCTGAACACAGAAAGAATGAGGGTGGTGGATACAGCACACATCCCTCGTTCAATGAGACACTGTCAAATGTGTGGGTTCCAAAAACCTGAGGATGAAATGCATATTTTTTGAGTGCCCTTTTTATAATGATATTCGCCTCCGCTACCAGAAGCTGTTTACAGATATTTATAGGCATGTCCATGAGGATACCGACTTAACCGTATGGAATGTGGAATTCTGCGATTCCACATTCAGAACCTTTATGAATGGAAATGGCACTAAGACTTTCTGGAGCAACCTAGCCGAGTATCTTTCTACTTGTAGAAGAGCAAGACAAGAAGCCCTGGACTGCTTAGTGGCACCGTAATTTATTATCCCTTTTTTTTCTTTTCTTCTTGTGACTTCTCATTTGTTAGCTTCTTACCTCCGCCACTGTAAGTGGTTGAGATCTGGGTCCGGCTCTAGGGGGTTTAATACCTACGCCACCAAAACGGTGGTTGGGAGTTTGGTTTGTTTGTCCTCGACACACCCCTGATGTAATGGGATTTTTTGCTTTGTGGGTGCTTTTTCTTTTTGTTTAAAGCACAGAGTCTCCTACACCCTCGCGGTGTCAAGTAGACTTTAACATGTAATGTAATACACATACACACATACATACATACATACATACATACATACATACATACATACATACATACACACAACACACACACACACACAGAAACACAAATAAAAAACACAAAAACACTCACAAGCACACACACATACACATACACATACATGCACACAATCACACACACAAACAAGCACGAACAAAAACACTCACAGTCACAAACACAAACACACACAAAAACAAACAAGTGCCCACACAGAAGCACACAACCACACACACAAATGCACCAACAGACACACAGACACACAAATGCACCAACAGACACACAAATGCACCAACAGACACACAGACACACCAGCAAAAACAAAAGCACTGACACACACACAAACACCCTCACAAATAAGCAAACGCACAAACACAAACATACACACACAAACACACAAATAAGCACACACAAATACACACAAACACACACAAACATACACACACAAACACACACACTCTCAAATACAGACACACAAATACGCACATACACACCACCAAGCCCACACACCACTAACATGCTACTCGCCCTGTTTACACACCCAACACTCAATCTATGATGCCCTAGCCCCCCTTCCCACTCAACCCACACAAAAACACACACAAAAACAAACACACCCAAAACAAACAAACACACACAAACACACACACAATACACACTCACAAACACACACAACAACAAGCAAGCACACACACGAATGCACACACACAAACACACACACAAACAAACAAGCACAAACATACACACACAAACACAACCAGACACACTCACAAACACACACAAAAACAAACTAGCACACACATACACACACAAAGACACACTCATAAATACACACATACGCACACACACATACGAAGCACCACCTTACCCTCATGTGCACACAGGAGACCGACGCTCCAAGGCCCCCCCCCACCAAGCCCACCCACCCGACTAAGCTGCTCCCCCCACCCCCACCCCAGACACACACACACACAAACACACACACACACACACACACACACTCACTCACAAACACACACAACAACAGAAAAGCTGTCGCATACACACACGAAGCACCAGCTTACCCTCATGTGCTCACAGGAGACTGGCACTCCAAGGGCTCCCCACACAACACCCACTCTCAAACACACACACAAATTCACACTCACAAACACACACACACACACACACACACACAAACAAACAAGCACACTCACATACACACACCAAGCACCACCTCACCCACATTTGAACAGGAGACAGACACTCCAAGGCCTCCCCACACAACACACAATCTCACAACATACACACAATACTGAAATACACACTCACAAACACACACATACATCATACAAGCACACTCACACCAAGCACTACCTTGCCCTCATGTGCACACAGGAGACCAACACTCCAAGGACCCCCACCACCAAGCACTCTCAAACAGACACACAAACACACACAAAAACAAACACACAAAAAACAAACACACAAAAAACAAACACACAAAAAACAAACACACAAAAACAAACACACAAAAAACAAACAAGCACACATACACACACTCACAAAAACACATAAAAACAAACATGCTCACCCACACACATACAAATACACACTCACAAACACACACATCAACTAACAAGCTCACTCACATACACACACCAAGCACCAGCTTACCCTCACGTGCAAACAGGAGACTGACACACCAAGGCCTCCCCACCTATCACGCACTCTCGAATACACACACAAATACACACTCACAAACACACACAACAACTAACAAGCTCACTCACATACACACACCAAGCACCAGCTTACCCTCATGTACACACAGGAGAGTAACACTCCAAGGCCCCCCACCACCAAGCACTCTCAAACAGACACACAAACTCACACAAAACAAACAAGCACACATACACACACAAACACACACTCACAAATACACATAAAAACAAACAAGCTCACCCACACACATACAAATACACACTCACAAACACACAACAACAAACAAGCTCACTCACATACACACACAAAGCACCAGCTTACCCTCATGTGCTCACAGGAGACTGGCACTCCAAGGGCTCCCCACACAACACGCACTCTCAGACACGCACGCAAATTCACACTCACAAACACACACAAAAACAAACAAGCTCGCTTACATACACATACCAAGCACCAGCTTACCCTCATGTGCACACAGGAGACCGACACCCCAAGGCCCCCCTCCACCAAGCCCACCCATCCCACCTTTCTGCTCGCTCCAGACAAGTGCGCCCAACACCGAACAGTAGCCGAACCTGTCGTGCGCGGTGGGAAGGAACCCCCTTCACATGAACACACAATGCACCACCTTGCCCACATATGCACAGGAGACCGACACTTCAAGGGCCCCCACCACCAAGCCCACCCATCCCACCTTTCTACTCGCCCCGGACGAGTGCGCCCAACACCGAACCGTAGCAGAACCTATCGTGCGCGGTGGGAAGGAACCCCCTCCAGAGAACGTGCACCGTTTGAAGGTTTTGGTCGACCCTGCCACCGGCATCTTGCGTGCAACTGAGTTTGGTGCATGTGGGTGGGAGAGCAAAAATGTTCCTGCCGTTGCGATGGCGGACTTGATGAGGATCCACGACTGGTCCTACGTGCGCACCGTGGCTCAGGTGAAGGGGGTGGTGTGTGTGTGGGGGGGGGGGGGGGAGCATGTGAGTGAGTGTGTTTGTGAGCATGTTTGTAGATGTGTTTGTTTGAGCAAGTGTGTCTTGCGTGCGACTGAGTTTGGTGCATGTGGGTGGGAAAGCAACAATGTTCCCGCTGTGGCGATGGCGGACTTGATGAGGATCCACGACTGCTCCTATGCGTGCACCATGGCTCAGGTCAAGAAGGGGGTGCGTGTGTTGGGGGGGTGCATGTGTGTCAATGTGTGTGTGTGTGAGAGTATGTGTGCGCATGTGTGTGTGTGTCGTTGCGATGGCGGACTTGATGGGGATCCACGACTGGTCCTACGTGCGCACCGTGGCTCAGGCAAAGGGGGCGGTGTGTGTGTATGGTGTGCGTATGTGGGGTGCATGTGTGTGCTGTTGCGATGGCAGACTTGATGGGGATCCACGACTGGTCCTACGTGCGCACCGTGGCCCAGGTAAAGGGGGTGGTGTGTGCATATGGTGTGTGTGTGGGGGGGGTGGGGGGCGCATGTGTGTGCATGCGAGTGTGTGTATATGGTGTGTGTGAGTATGTGGTGTGTGCATGTGTGTGTGTCGTTGCGATGGCGGACTTGACGCGGATCCACGACTGGTCCGAAGTGCGCACCGTGGCTCAGGTGAAGGGGCTGGGGGTGCGTGGGAAGTGGAGCATGTGAATGAGTATGTTTGTGAGCATGTGTGTGTGTGAGTGTATCTTGCGTGCCACTGAGTTTAGTGCTTGTGGGTGGAAGGGCAACAATGTTCCTGCTGTGGCCATGGCGGATTTGATGAGGATCCATGACTAGTCCTAGGTGCGCACGGTGGCCCAGGTCACGGGGGTGGTGTGTTTGGGGGGTGCATGTGTGTCAATGTGTGTGTGTGAGAGTAAGTGTGTGCATGTGTGTGTGTCGTTGCGATGGCGAACTTGATAGGAATCCCGACTAGTCTTATGTGCGCACCGTGGCTCAGGTAAAGGGGGTGGTGTGTGTATATGGTGTGTGTATGTGGGGTGCATGTGTGTGTCGTTGCGATGGCAGACTTGATGGGGATCCACGACTGGTCCTACGTGCGCACCGTGGCCCAGGTAAAGGGGGTGGTGTGTGTATATATGGTGTGTGTGAGTATGTGGTTTGTGCATGTGTGTGTGTCGTTGGATGGCGGACTTGATGAGGATCCACGACTGGTTTTATGTGCGCAACGTGGCTCAGGTAAAGGGGGTGGGGTGTGTGTGGGGGGGGGATGTGTGAGTGTGTTTGTGAGCATGTGTGTGTGTGCATGTGTGTTTGTGAGCATGTGCGCACCATGGCCCAGGTAAAGGGGTGGTGTACATTATGATTGATGTACTGCCATGACTGATGTACTGGCATGACTGATGTACTGCCTGCAGGCCTGCGCCAGGATAGCTGATGCACTGTCTTGACTGTTGTACTGCCATCACTCATGTACTGATGTACTGCCTGACTAATGTACTGCATACAGGCCTGCACCAAGACTGATGTACTGCCTACAGGCCTGCACCAAGATAGCTGCACTGTCTTGACTCTTGTACTGCCATGACTGATATACTGCCTGCAGGCCTGCGCCAAGATACCTGATGCACCGTCAGCCATCGGACACTTGGATCCTGATACTGCCATCTGTCACCACTCATACACCGCGGCACTGAAGGCTGCGGGTGCGGTGTGTTATGGTGTTGACAAGATTATGACCAATCAGGTGTGTGGGGGTGTGGGTGGGCGGGGGGCACTGAAGGCGGCAGGGGCGGTGTGTAATGGCGTTGACAAGATGATGATCAATCTGGTGTGTGTGTGGTGGTGGTGGTGTGGGGGGGGGTATGTGGTGTGTGTGTGTGGGGGGGGGGGGGGGGGGGGGGGGGGTAGTGAGCTCCCTGAGTGCTTGGTGATGGAGGGGCGGAAGTTCCCGAAGCTGGTGCAAACACCAGAGGGACACCGCCATCTGTCACCACTCTTACACGGCGGCACTGAAGGCGGCGGAAGCGGTGTGTAATGGCGTTGACAAGATTATGTCCAATTAGGTGGTATTGTCTCCTCTCCCATATCTCCTCACCACGCACCCCTCACCACTCACCCCCAACCCCTAGCCCCTAACCTCTCACCCCCTTAATCCCCACCCCTCTCTCCTCATCCCTCTGTACTTCAGGCTCGCAATGTTTTCTGTGCGGTACGTCCCCCCGGTCACCACGCTGGCCCCACCGGTGTAGTGCCCAACCCACATGACCCGTCAGGCAGTTCTCATGGCTTCTGCCTTTTCTCCAACATCGCAATTGGGGCCGCCTACGCCATGAACCAGTACAAGAGCCAAGGTAGGGTGTGTGTGTGGCAGGGGGGGGGGGGCATGTTTTCTTTTTTTGAGGGGGGAGTGGTGGTGGTGGTGGGTAAGGATAGATGTGTGTGTATGCCCAACCTAACTGAAATGACTCCTCTCGCAGTTCTCATGCATACACCATGAACCAGTACTAGAGCCAAGGTAGGTGGAGTGGTGGGTTTGGGTGGTGTGAGGTGGGTAGGTTTTTGGTGGTGGTGGTGGGGTAGGAAGTGTGTGAGGGGGGGCCAACCCAAATGACCCCTCCGACAGTTCTCATGGCTTCTGCCTTAACTCCAACATCGCATTAGGGGCCGCCTACACCATGAACCAGTGCAAGAGCCAAGGTAGGGGGGGGGGGGGGGGGCGGTGGGCATGTGTGGTTTTTTGAGGGGGGAGGGTGGGAGTGGTGATGGTGGTGGATGTGGGTAAGGATAGATGTGTGTGTATGCCCAACCTAAACTGAAAGGACTCCTCTGGCAGTTCTAATGCATACACCATGAACAAGAACTAGAGCCAAGGTAGGTGTGGGTGGGTTTTGGGTGGGGGGAGTGGGGGTGGGGGTGGGATGTGTAGGGGGTAAGTGCACATGTGTGTGTGCCCTACCTAAACCCAAATGACCCATCTGGCAGTTCTCATGCATACGCCAAGAACCAGTACTATAGGCAAGGTAGGTTGGGGGGGGGGGGGGGGGGGGGGGTAAGAGTTGATTGGTTGGTTAGGACTGGTTGATAGAAAAGCTGGTTGGTTTGAGGAATTGCCCAACATTAAACCCCTTAACCTCCCCCCCCCCACACACACACACACACACACACAACTCCCCCCTAGTCGTCCTACAATCAACTACAACCACATACAATCACCTACACCCACCTATACCCACAAGGCATCAAGCGTGTTGCCATCCTCGACTTCGACGTTCACCACGGCAATGGCACGGAGGCAGTGGTGGCCAACACACAAGCCAGCTTCAACCACATACAACCACCTACAACCACCAATACCCACCTGCAACCACCTGCAACCACATACAACCACATGCACCCACCTACAACCACCAATACCCACCTGCAACCACCTGCAACCACATACAACCACATACAACCACATACAACCACCTGCAACCACCTATACCCACCAGGCATCAAGCGTGTTGCCATCCTCGACTTCGACGTTCACCACGGCAATGGCACGGAGGCAGTGGTGGCCAACACACAAGCCAGCTTCAACCACATACAACCACCTACAACCACCAATACCCACCTGCAACCACCTGCAACCACATACAACCACATGCACCCACCTACAACCACCAATACCCACCTGCAACCACCTGCAACCACATACAACCACATACAACCACATACAACCACATACAACCACCTATACCCACCAGGCATCAAGCGTGTTGACATCCTCGACTTCGACGTTCACCACGGCAATGGCACGGAGGCAGTGGTGGCCAACACACAAGCCAGCTTCAACCACCCTGCACCCATCTACAACCACCAATACCCACCTGCAACCACCTGCAACCACATACAACCACATACAACCACATACAACCACATACAACCACCTGCAACCACCTATACCCACCAGGCATCAAGCGTGTTGCCATCCTCGACTTCGACGTTCACCACGGCAATGGCACGGAGGCAGTGGTGGCCAACACACAAGCCAGCTTCAACCACATACAACCACCTACAACCACCAATACCCACCTGCAACCACCTGCAACCACATACAACCACATGCACCCACCTACAACCACCAATACCCACCTGCAACCACCTGCAACCACATACAACCACATACAACCACATACAACCACATACAACCACCTATACCCACCAGGCATCAAGCGTGTTGACATCCTCGACTTCGACGTTCACCACGGCAATGGCACGGAGGCAGTGGTGGCCAACACACAAGCCAGCTTCAACCACCTGCACCCATCTACAACCACCAATACCCACCTGCAACCACCTGCAACCACATACAACCACATACAACCACATACAACCACATACAACCACCTGCAACCACCTATACCCACCAGGCATCAAGCGTGTTGCCATCCTCGACTTCGACGTCCACCACGGCAATGGCACGGAGGCAGTGGTGGCCAACACACAAGCCAGCTTCAACCACATACAACCACCTACAACCACCAATACCCACCTGCAACCACCTGCAACCACATACAACCACATACAACCACATACAACCACATACAACCACATACAACCACATACAACCACATACAACCACCTGCAACCACCTATACCCTCCAGGCATCAAGCGTGTTGCCATCCTCGACTTCGACGTCCACCACGGCAATGGCACGGAGGCAGTGGTGGCCAACACACAAGCCAGCTTCAACCACCTACAACCACCTACAACCACCAATACCCACCTGCAACCACCTGCAACCACATACAACCACATACAACCACCTGCAACCACCTATACCCACCAGGCATCAAGCGTGTTGCCATCCTCAACTTCGACGTCCACCACGGCAATGGCACGGAGGCAGTGGTGGCCAACACACAAGCCAGCTTCAACCACATACAACCACCTACAACCACCAATACCCACCTGCAACCACCTGCAACCACATACAACCACATACAACCACATACAACCACCTGCAACCACCTATACCCACCAGGCATCAAGCGTGTTGCCATCCTCGACTTCGACGTCTACCACGGCAATGGCACGGAGGCAGTGGTGGCCAACACACAAGCCAGCTTCAACCACATACAACCACCTACAACCACCTACAACCACCAATACCCACTTGCAACCACCTGCAACCACATACAACCACATACAACCACATACAACCACATACAACCACATACAACCACATACAACCACATACAACCACATACAACCACATACAACCACCAATACCCACCTGCAACCACCTGCAACCACATACAACCACATACAACCACATACAACCACATACAACCACCTGCAACCACCTATACCCTCCAGGCATCAAGCGTGTTGCCATCCTCAACTTCGACGTTCACCACGGCAATGGCACGGAGGCAGTGGTGGCCAACACACAAGCCAGCTTCAACCACATACAACCACCGACAACCATCTACAACCACATACACCCACCTACAACCACCTACAACCACCTATACCCTCCAGGCATCAAGCGTGTTGCCATCCTCGACTTTGACGTTCACCACGGCAATGGCACGGAGGCAGTGGTGGCCAACACACAAGCCAGCTTTAAGCGTGTTGCATTCTCAACGCCTTTCTCGGAGGGCACACAGGTGTTTCCCACGTACAAGCCGTGGCACGATGTTAGTGATGCCGACAACATCTTGTTTGCAAGGTGGGGGAGGCGAGGGGGGGGGGGGGGGGGGGGGGGGGGGGGGAGGGGGTAGGGGGAGTAGGTGTGTGTGTGTGGGGTGATAGTTGGTTGGGTGGGTGGGCGGGGGGGTGGGGGGGAGGGCACACAGGTGTTCCCTACGTACAAGCCGTGGCACGATGTTACTGATGCCGACAACATCTTGTTTGCAAGGTGGGGGGGGCGAGGTGGTGGTGGGGGGGAGGGGGGAGTAGGTGTGTGTGGGGTGATAGTTGGGTGGGTGGGTGGGCGGGGGGGTGGGGGGGAGGGCACACAGGTGTTTCCCACATACAAGCCGTGGCACGATGTTACTGATGCCGACAACATCTTGTTTGCAAGGTGAGGGGGGCGAAGGGGGGGGGGGGGGGGGGGGGGGGGGGGGTGTTGTGGGGGGGGGGTGGGGGTGGGGATGTGGGGGGGGGGTTGTGGGGGCTGGGGAGGGGAGTAGGTGTGTGTGTGTGGGGGGTGTGATTAGTTGGTTGGTTGGGTGGGGGGGGGGAGCGGCCACACAGGTGTTTCCCACCTACAAAGCAGTGGCACTGATGTTACTGATGCCGACACATCTTGTTTGCAAGGTGAGGGGGGGGAGGGGGGGGGGGGGGGGGGGGGGGGGGGGTGGGGGGGGGGGGGGGGAGTTTTGTGGTTTTGGGAATTGTGGTGGTGTGGTGTGGGTGGTGGGTGTGTGTGGGGGGGGGGGGGGGGGCGGGGGGTGGGGGGGGTCGGGCGTGTGGTGGATTGTGTGTGTTTGGGGGGGGGAGGGGGTGTTGTAAGAGCCCAAATTTACAAAGCCGTGGCACGCTGTTACTGTGCTGACCAACATCTTGTTTGCAAGGTTGAAGAGTGGGGGGGGGGGGGGGGGGGGGGGGGGGGGGGGGGGGGGGTGCAAGTTAGGGGAATTGGTGGTTGTGTGTGTGTGGGGGGGGGGGGGGGGGGGGAGGGGGGGGAGTAGGTGGGGGGGGGGGGTTGAAATAGTTGGCTGTTAACCCCAACCCCGTACCCCTGTTCAGTGTGCAAGTCTATGGCTGGATGGGTGGTGGCTGGTTCTACCCTCATTGCTGACCCATCTCCTATTATGTTGGCTATCAACCTCACCCCCTGCTACCCCCAACCCCGTACCCCTGTTCAGTGTGCAAGTCTATGGCTGAATGGGTGGCGGCTGGTACCACCCTCATCGCTCAGGAGTCACTGCCGACCCATCTGCTAAACCTCTAAACCTGAAACCCTAAACCTTATACACACCGCTTGCACCCTGCTGACCCACATCCAAAACATGGAAGCCCTAGACCCTAGACCCTAAACCCACCCCTTGCACCCCGCTGACCCGTATCCAAAACATGTAAGCCCTAAACACTAGACCCTATACCCTAAACCCACCCCTTAAACCCCTAAACCCTGAACCTCGTTCAGTGTACAAGGCTACTGCAGGATGGGTGGTGGCTGGTTCCACCCTCATTGCCTAGACCCTAAACCCTAACCCCCCCAACCTCTAAACCCTAAACCTCGCTCAGTGTACAAGGCTACGGGAGGATGGGTGGCGGCTGGTTCTACCCTGGCTCAGGGGCCACTGCTGACTCAGCGGCGACTGCAGCGCCAAAGGCTGCTGACTCAGCTGCAGCGCCCCCTTCCGCTCAGGTCCGTGAATTAGCTCATCGACTGTGTGTGTGTGGGTGCATGGGTGGGTGGGTGGGGGAGAGAGTTGGGTGCATGGGTGGGTGAGGGAGAGGGGGCGGGGGGGGGGAGGGGGAGTTCTAAGTTCAGTTTCCAAGTGAACTTAGACGGAGTTGCCATGGGGTGTAATTAGCGAAAACGTTGAAGGTGCGGAATTTGAATCCCTGCTTGTGCGCTTTAGTGTTAATTGTAGCCCGTTCTCTTCCTCCGTGCGCTTCAGTAGTAGTAGTAGTAGCAGCACCTTCCAGTGATTTACATTGGTCTAGTGGTAGACCAAATCACTTGGGACTGAAAGAGAATACGAGGGGTTGTTCGATTCCCCTACAGTCGCTCTCCTAAGCGGTTTGCAGGTCGTCGTCAACCGTGATGGTAGCTTGTCCAGTTGAGGTAGAAGACCGCTCTCTACCCGCGTACGCCGGGTTCCCTGAACACCACGCCCCACCAGGCGTTATCATTACCTTTTTGTAAGAAGTAGCCCGTTCTCTTCCGCCGTGCGCTTTAGTAGTAGTAGCAGCCCGGCATCTTCCGCCGTAAGACGGGGCTCCCTTAATACCACGCGGCAGGGGGCGTTATCATGACTTAGCGAAATGGTTGTTAATCCTGAATTATTGGCATTCCATCAACCTCAACCCTTAGCCATAAGCAGGGTATGGTGAGGTAGGAGGCAGTATACTGGAAGAAATGCAAAGATGTACGATTCTGCATGAGAGGGAAATCCCC